>JAVIWC010002139.1:0-352087 GCA_031894815.1 Creontiades dilutus
GAAATATTTGAAGTTTTAAAAGAGCAAAACGAAAGTTTTTAGTAGTGATTCCTACCTGCGTATGGACATGTGGTTTGAAATATAGCTTTCCGTTGATTTACAATTGGGAAGTCGAAACTCCAATCTCCAAACACAGGTCAAAAATGGAAGGCTTTCTGTTCTTCTATTTCTTGAAATTTGAAGAGGGTAAAAACGAAAAACGTGGCGCCTTAAACGGTCACAATATTAGTGATGAAGTGAGAATTTGATTTTTGTCTAGTAGTTGAACATATTTCAGAAAAATCAATTTTCGCCAAGAATGGAGGGAGTAATTGTGATAACGCTTATTCCATCACTACTTTCCTCTCTTCACTTCAAAGGTAAACCATCATATATGCAAAACCCTAACTTTTCAGCAGAGCCAAAAGGAATTCCCAAAATTCATTTTGTGTTGTCATAAAGTGCAACGTTTCAAAATAAATGCAACGAGAGAAAAAACATTTATTGATCATTATATGGGGTGGAATGTTGGGTTAGTTGGGATTTGTGAAAAGTATAAATTGATATGCCAAAAGCTCGAAGTGGTATGCCAGAATAAGGTTTCAAAATGATGGTTAACCCTAGAATGCCAATATAGAGTGAATTTTATTCCTCCTACGATGTAAACAGATATTTCAAGTGTTTTGTTGACAGCTACCACGTTGCCAATCCAGCTATTCGTTGTGGATTTGTGACCCGACGGGGGATCAATTCATTTAAAACGCCCTCTGCGTTTGGTTTCCGAAAGTAATGGGATTGAGAAATACTCCATGTTATCAATAGGATAACATTCACCGACGCTATGTACAATGAAGCATTGATTGCTATTGAGGATCTTAGCATTGTCATTACCAACTTATCACTCACTCATTTCGGTATAAATTCGCCATATAAACTAGAAATAATTTATAAGACAAAACAACGTTTGCCGGGTCAGCTAGTATAATTATAAAATTATGCCCCTAAGTGTGATCATTTAAAAATCGGACATACGAACGTATCCGTTGTGAATGCATCACTTACCAATTTATTTTGTTAAATTAAGCATTTTGTAGTGTGGAACTTTCCAGTACTTTCATATTAACATATGAAGGAGGGTGAATGGATGAAGTAATAATGATCGAGCCTAGTTTTGGAACAGACCTCTTGGATTACAGTACATGTTCCAGTGGAATGTTTACGATTAGTACACACAAGTGGTTTGAGAAGCGATGAACCAGAACAATGCATCTTTGTGTAATAATTATAGTTTTTTCCTGTTGGAGTATCACAAGAGTTTGTGCGAGTTGACAAACAGACGTAAGTAATGAAAAGTCGAAGTGGTGAGTGGCGATAAGCGACAAAAGTTTGTTCGGCGGTCTATTGCATTTATCGTTTCCATCCATTTTTCATCGTTAGTTTTTTTCTTCATACGTCTTTGTTCGCATTGTATCCTAAAAAGCTTCGCATTTCCCAGGTCCCCCTCTCTAACCTCTCTTGGGAAAGAAACCCCCATGTCGTAAAATACAGGGGGAGGCCGCGTTAGCATTGTTTTCGAATCGTTTAGTGTTTTAGCGCGTTTGGGTTCGCCAATAAAGTTTTACAACCTGTTATCGGTATAGGGGAGGTAATGGAATAGGCTATTTCGATAGGGCGGAGCGGCAAAGGGAGGGAACGGAAAACCCCATTACGGCGAAGAATTTGTCGGCAGAAAAGACACGAAATTTCTTCCTTAGCGGATGCAGTTATAAAAGGTAGGAGAGATAAAAACGGATTTCATTCAACTGCCCCCTGTCTGTTGCGGCGTTGTAAAAATCGTTTTGAGAGGAAATGAGGGGGTACGAGGTAGACTATCGCGTTCCGTACTGTCTCCCGCGGAACGGAGGGTTCTCCGTTTACGTTTTGCTTGTTGGCGCTTGTCTGTTGTTTTGAGGAGGGTTTTCACATGTAAAATCACACGTAAAGGCTTTACGTGACGAACTGTGGAACGCGGGGTTAGGCACGGGGTGGGATTTCCAAACCGAGTGACCGACAGACTTTGAATGAGCGCCTTTGTCAGGGTTGGTGGAACCCCGCCGTCTACGCAGAACGCTCAGTAAGCTGCACTAGTGGCGGCCCCCGCCCTGTAACGCAGGGGGTGTACCGAGACCGTAAGGAACAACCACGAAGGGAACGAGAGACAAATGTGCTTTTCTCGGCTTCAAATAGTGAAACAAACAACGAAATTAGAAAAATTGTTTTATGAGGTGATGCAATACAACTCGAACGTTTTATAGTTTGTAGTCAAATAAGAAGTCACTCACTTGAAAAAGGTCCGGATGAGCATCCAGCCATTCTTCTACTTCGCTCCAGCACAGTTGAGTCATGACTCCTAATAGCTACATTTCAGGCGCCTCGCCCAGGAAATCCCCTCCGACCTGAAAACAGAATAGAATTCGACATCAAACAGTATAATTGATACCCTTAAAAATAGTCATTATACAGGGTGTCCCAGGAGTTGTGCACAATCCGACTCCTACGTGTTCTACAACTCATTCCTGACCAAAAATGCCACGTAGCAATTTTTCGCCAGAGGCCTCGTTTCCGAGCTATTTGCGATTTAAGATGTTTTTCGTGTTCTCAATCTTAAGTCATTAAAACTGTCATAACTCCTTCAATTTTGGAGATAGCTCAAATTTGATGACACCGTTGGAAAGAACGTTAAATTCTCTATCTATTTGATGTCAGAAAACTTTTTTTAAATTGCATTGAAGATGTGAAGATTGCTGCGCGAAACGGCAGATTTGTCATAATCTTGAAATCGCCTGTTTTTCATCTCGCCTAGAAACCCCATAAATACTTGACGCAGAACTGTGCAGGCCTGATAAAACGTGCGCCAAAATGTCAGCTCTCCAACGGTGTAGTCGTTTTGGTTTTTAAAAAATTTTTTTAGTTAAGGAAATGGTGTTTAACTGCAGAAAAACGTGTGTTTTCCTTTAAAATTGAGGTTTTTCCAAAAGTTTCGAAGATGAATGCAACTCATCGCAGTCGGAAATGAGTTGTAGAACACGTAGGAGTCGGATTGTACATAAGTCCTGGGACACCTTGTATCACTAAAAAAGACCTAATGTTTGAAAATTGGGAAAGCTACGGAGGAGGCATTGTCTTGGTCAGGGGCAAGGATATGCAATGACCCGCACTACCCCCGGTCTTGAAGGAGGGGTTGCTTTGTGCGCATGTATTATCAACCCCAATCTGATTTGGCCGTAGCATTGGGTGTTGCAATGTTGATAATTTGTTGTTTCTGACCAATCAGTTTTATTAAAATGTTTATTGACTCGAACATGTTAACCAGCTGTTGGACAGTGGTAAGATATTGGGGTTTAAATCGAGTTCATACAAAGAGTTAGAGTTTAAACTATATTGTTAAGATTTAAATTTAAAAAAAAATATTTAAAAATGAAATTGAAAATGTTTAATGAATACGCAATTTTTATGGTGATTTTTATGGAGTTTAATGTCGTTTGTGATCAGCGTTTACGGCATTTCAGCTGTCCAGCCAAAGTCAGGATAATCGAAGATCCGGAAGACAGCTATTGTTTGTGTTCATTTACGATTGATTGCGACGATTTGCTTTCAGTTGAGTAGCTATACCACAAGTGAGTATGTTGACATGATTTTTGTGTACGGTTTTGCCAATGGTAATGCTTCCGAAGCAGCAAGGGAGTCACACTCCTCCTGTGTACAACTCACACCTTAGCGAACACGTCGGATAGTATGAGGAAAAAATATTGGTAGATAATATTGTTTATGTCGCTGATCCTTCTTTATCTAGTAAACTATCTATTTTTTATCTACTAATTGTTTTTTGTCACTAAGTTTTTGGTTATTACTACCAGCTATGTTCAATAGCTGTAGCGCACCATGATGAATGGGAATATGCAATAGGGAAAACCTCGCTGAAGGAAATACAGCGAGGAAAGAGACGAAAGGAAGAGTTGGTAATGATACGGAAGCCTGGTTTGATAAGGGTCCATAGTGTCAGCAAAAAGATTAATGCAACTCATCGCAATCAATCGTAAATGAACACAAACAACAGCCGTCTCTCGGCTCTTCGATTATCCTGACTTTGGCCGGACAGCTTAGAAATGCCGTAGACACTGTTCACAAACGAACGGGTTTATGCATCCGACAAAACTAACCTAAATCGTCACTTGAGAGGTCTGGCGTTGTCACCATTCGATTCAGCGAGAAAAGTTACGTATATCCCGCTACCAACCTTTTTTCGTCGAGACTTTTGGAAAAACATCAATTTTAAAGGAAAACACACGTTTTTCTGCAGTTAAACACCATTTCCTTAACTAAAACTATTTTTAAAAACCAAAACGACTACACCGTTGGAAAGCTGACGTTTTGGCACACGTTTTACCAGGCCTTCACAGTTCTGCGTCAAGAATTCATGAGGTTTCTAGGGGAGATGAAAAACAGGCGATTTTAAGATTTTGTCAAAACTGCCATTTCGCGTAGCAATCGCACATCTTCAATGCAATTTTAAAAAGGTTTCCGACATCAAATAGATAGAAAATTTAACGTTCTTTTCAACGGTGTCATCAAATTTGAGCTATCTCCACAATTGAGGGAGTTATGACAGTTTTAATGACATAAGATCGAAAACACGAAAGAAATCTGAAATCGCGAATAGCTCGGAAACGAGGCCTCTGGCAAAAAATTACTATGAGTCATTTTTGGTCGGAAATGAGTTGTAGAACACGTAGGAGTCGGATTGTGCATAACTCCTAACTGTATAGTTATAACTACGTTTATAAGCTTTTTCCTACAAAAACTGGTCGTACGTCGCTGTAGTGCATCCACTACTTACCAACATGTTTTTCTAGTTGATTTTATTTATGAAAATGCATTTAAAAACTAGACTGAATTCTTAGAACCAGGTTAAAAGAACAGTCAAGTTGGCTGAGAATTTTAGTAGGTATTAGGAATCAAATTATATATTTCTTAGTTTTAATACGCTAGCGAGGTTTGTCCGGGAAAACCATGGAAATGGTGGAGGGAACGATTAGTTACTATTATTTCCTTCATTCACACTCTTCAACGATGAAAATTGGAAGTCAGAAGTCAGTCTCCATGTTGTCGAATAGTACAGAATCTAACTACGTATACGGGGTTGGCAAACACATGCTTTTAAAAATCATTTCGTGGGGTTCCGAGTAAAAGTGACCAAGTAACATTTGCAAAATTTTACAGGGGAGCGATCTGAAGTTTCACCTATTTCCTTCTTACGTACACTGGTTGTGTGATGTCTCATCCGACTATGTTTCGATTTTTCTTTATCCTGTAGGTAGTTAGCTAGTGCCCGCCTATGATATCGTGCTTCAAAATTCACTTCAGATTAAATAAGAGCTGTTTATTCGGAAAACTCTATTTGATCATTTTTACCTGCCTGGAGTTTCAAGCTTTACTCATTTGGTCAATTCAATTCTTCGAAAATCTGTCGCATAGTTACATGAAATTGAGAGATTGAATAGTTTTTTCGTTAATTTATCGTGTTGCAAAGCATCTAAACAACAATGACATACCTATTTCTGTTAGAGAAGGTTATCCATTACCTATCACTGTAATTGGTCATTTTCACCTGCAATACACAATACACTTACAAATGTTGTAAGATTGTATAGTGGGCAGGTGAAAATGACCAATTACAGTGATAGGTAATGGATAACCTTCTCTAACAGAAATAGGTATGTCATTGTTGTTTAGATTTAATCTTACACAGTAAAAGTGATCAAATGGCAATTGATAACATTTACATGCACCAGCGAGAGTACATTTATAATCCATCTCGTGTTTTGTGGTTGAGTTCAAATGCCATTTGGTCACATAAAACTCTTTGTGTCAGGCAGGTAAAATTTATTTTCAAGTAAGTATTTCTTGCACATCAGTTTGAAGATAACGTTCTCAGCAACAACACTTAGTAGACAACGTTCCTTAGTACCGGAATGACAAAAAAAGCTCATTTTGAAAAATGTTACTTGGTCACTTTTACCCGGAACCCCAAATTCTATGATCAAACAATCTCTGCATTTCCCCTAAACAGTGTAGATTCCACAACAACCAACCTTCTCGAATTCCAACAGTTCACTCTCCGGTGATAAGAGATCAATAAAACCTTTCCTTGGGCCCGGGCCAATTACTGTAGGAAAGTAGTCTAAAGCTAGGAGCTCATGATCCGAAGTGTACCATTCACATGTAAGTACCTACCAAAGAAACATGCTTAGCAGTTCGTTAGAAAATTACGCTCATAAGGAGATGCCGCATAGTAGGACCATTTACTGCACCCTGCGCTTCGGCAAGTGTTAGCCCCTAGCGTTCTTTTCCTCGTCGATTTGCACTTGTCGGTGGATATTCGGAGACCGCACCCCCTGCCGACCACCAAAGTGCCCCTAAAAGTCCTTCCCTTTCATTTACCGGCCTCCCACCGCTCTGACGGGGAAAACGTTCAGAAAAACGTATTAATCGTCGAAAAGAAACCAGCGTTCATTCCCTTTTGTTCGGTTTCTCAGAACTACCCCCGAAGCTCGCCCTTCCGATCCGGAGCGTAGGTAGGCGGAAAACCTCCCTTTTGTTTGGGCGCTAAACGCCTCCTCGGGGAAGATGCGAACTGAGTCGATTCCTCATGCTTTTGTCGATTCAATGACCGTCCAAAACGCCGCCGCTGGCCGTTTCAGAATGAAAGACGGGATCATCCGCTGAAGAATGAATGAATCTCATTGGGGATGAATGAATACCAGAAGAACTGCAGAAGAATCCTATGGTTAGGGGTTGTAAGCTGTTGTAAATAAACTGCTACCTGTTCAATCCAGCTATTTAACAATGGTTCAATCATTTTTAGGCTTGTAGGTATCCTATTTAGTTTTTCAGCTCCTTAAATACGCCTTTGTAATCGTGTACATTCCAATTCGCAATGTCCGCAGTAGTTTTTTCTCGCCAATCATGCTGGAGAAAAACGAGTTTAAAAATTCGTTCCAATGCTAGAGTAGGAAATGATGTGAGGGTTACGCGTTAGTTAGTTAGTTAGTTACTTGGTTGTTTATGTGAATTGTTTGAATGTTACTAATAAAAAGTTCAGTTCTGTGTTTGACTTCGTGCGTGATTTATCTTGCCAATTTAAAAACTAATACTCTTATAACAATTGGTGGCAGCGGTGGGATTCTTCTGGGCGCTTGTCGAATGGGCTGGCTACCACCCACATCAATCCGATGTGTACATCCTTGAATTTTTCCCAATTCCTTTCCTGACTTAGCAAAAACGTCATGGTGGTGAAGCAACAACTCTTTCAATGTCAGCTGCTGTCCTGTGTCCAAGTGTTCTTTTGCTTCCCCAAAGAGTGTTAAAAGGTGGGCTGGCAGATCTCCTGGTACGTTGGTGTCCTCCTCCTCCAAAGGGCTAATATCAAATGGAGTGAGCTGGTCCGGGTCATCTTCTTCATCCAACTCTACTACTCTGCAGGTGTCCCCAGGTACTCCTTCGAATCGCTTTCCCTCAACCACCAAACAATTTCCAGCAGGGTTAATCAGACATCTATGGTTGGTGAGGAAGTCCATGCCCAGGATACACTCTTCTTGTATATCTGCCACCAGTACTGTCTGCATGCGATTCTTCCCA
Source organism: Creontiades dilutus (assembly GCA_031894815.1). Classification (NCBI taxonomy): domain Eukaryota; kingdom Metazoa; phylum Arthropoda; class Insecta; order Hemiptera; family Miridae; genus Creontiades; species Creontiades dilutus. Next base: position 7,657 of record JAVIWC010002139.1, read on the forward strand.
TCGCCCAATTCCAGTTGGATTTCTGCCAGTCCTTTAGTGGGTATCATCTCTCCTGACACCGACCGTATTCTTGCCCCGCTATCCATTACGGGAATCCGTATCCTGTCCACCAGTTCACTCCTGACAATCGTCCGGGTAGCCCCCGTATCCACCAATAGGTCGCACGGTATTCCGTTAACCTTCCCCAAGAGAACAAGCGACGATCCAATCAAAGCTCTGTAGATAACGGTTTCCTCCATTTCTGTGATTGAGTGACTAGGGGAATCAGCATTTGAGGTCGGCCTGTCCCCACTCATTCCGACCTGTGAGTGTTTTCCGGAAGATATTGGGTGGCCGTTGCCGATTTCTTCCACGTTGGTGGCTGGACATTCATTGGTTGTGGTGCAGGGCAATGTCTTGAAAGGTGCCCTATACCAGAACAGCGCCAACAAACAACGGCCCGTCCGGCCAGCCTCCGTTGCCCTCTCTTTGGCATCTCCTCCTTGTACTGATAGCCTTGGGCCCTCAAAACGCTACCCATACTCTGGCTCGTAGTCCCATTTGACGCTATGAGATCATCATCAGCTACCTGACACGTTCTTGCTATCGACCTCTGCAGCACTGCTTCCAACCTTTTGGCTACGTCAAGTGCCTCATTCATCGATTTTGGCCCAACCGTCATTACCTTCTCACGTAGAGCCTGGTTCTGCAGACCGTTTACAAAGAGGTGTGTAACCATGAGATCAGTGCCCCTTGATGTGTCTGGAAGTGCCTGGCGGGCCAGCTCCCACCCCACCGTCTGGTTGAAGTTGAGACGCTCATTTCAGATATGGAGAAGACTGGGATCATTGAAGCCTCCTGCAGTCCCTGGGCAAGCCCAATTGTCCTCGTGCCAAAGAAAGATGGGTCAACTAGGTTTTGTGTAGATTATAGACGTTTGAATGATGTGACAAAGAAGGATTCCTTCCCCCTCCCCAAGATAGAAGAGTTAATTGGTGGCCTGGCTGGTAGCTCGTGGTTTTCAACCTTGGATTTACAGAGTGGGTATTGGCAGGTTCCAATGGATCCAGCAGACAAAGAAAAGACAGCATTTTGTACTCCAAGGGGCCTATGGCAATTTGTTACTATGCCTTTTGGGTTATGTAACGCGCCAGCCACATTTCAACGAGCCATGGGGAGAATACTACACAGAGAGATCCGGGAGGGACGAACCAAAGTGTACCTAGATGACGTTCTAATTGATAACCAACATTTTGATGACCATGTGAGGTGGCTACAAAGGGTCCTGAGAGTTTTAAGAGCAGCTGGGGCAAAGCTCAATCCAAAGAAGTGTCGCCTCTTCTCAAGGCAGGTGAGGTATTTGGGATATGTCATATCAGGAGAAGGAATTGCAGTTGACCCAATAAAGACATTGAAGGTACTCCAGTGGCCTGTGCCAAAGAACGTGAAGGAACTTCGAACATTTGTGGCAATGTGCTCTTATAATCGGAGGTTTGTGAAGAATTTTGCCGCACGAATGGGCCCCTTACATGCACTTCAAGACAGCAGCAAGGAGTTTGTCTGGGGTGCTGACTGTCAGGCAGCATTTGACGACGTGAAGAGAGCGCTGACGCAACCTCCAGTGTTGGGCCATCCGGTTCCAGGGGGCATGTTTGTAGTGGATACCGATGCAAGCGACCAGGCTCTAGGAGCTGTCCTCTCACAAGTGCAAAACAAGGAGGAAAGAGTCCTGGCCTATTTTAGTAAATGCTTGTCCCGACAGGAACGCAACTACTGTGCAACACGCAAGGAGCTACTGAGCCTGGTAAAGGCCCTCCAACACTTCAGGTCGTATGGGTTGGACAATGGGGAAAAGGTGCTGGTAAGGACTGACCATGCGTCATTGCAGTGGTTGCGTAACTTCCGGGACATAGATGGACAGTTAGCCAGGTGGTTACAGTTTCTATCCCAGTATAATGTGGAAGTGGAGTACCGACCTGGAGCCCAGCATGGAAACGCAGATGCTATGTCTCGTCGACCCTGCTTAGAAGTTGAATGCAAATACTGTCTTCGGCTGGAGGAGAGGCAGGAAGCAGCTACTTTGATTGGTCGTATGCGAGTTGAGCCGTCAGCAGGGGCGTGGAAGGATATGCAACTGCAGGACCCAGACATTGGACCTGTCTACAAGTGGATAGAGAAGGGGGAGCGACCAGCCTGGCCAGTTGTGGCAGGGTTAAGTTCTTCAGTGAAAGCAATTTTGGCCATGAGGGACAGCCTTCACCTGGTTGATGGTGTGCTGATTAGGCTGTGGGGAGATGAATCAGGTAGAAGGCAGATAAACCAAATACTCGTCCCACAAATCAAACGCAAGGAAGTTTTGCAGTCAGCTCATGGGCTTGGGCATTTTGGTCGTCGACGGACATTGAGTGCAATCCGTTCAGGCTTTTACTGGCCTGGGTTGATAAGGGACGTGAAGCTGTACTGCAAAACGTGTCAACAGTGTGGTCAAAGAAGCGGAGGAGGGCTCAAGCGAAAAGCTCCCTTACAGGCAACCACTTCTGGAGTGCCATTTGAAAGACTCGCAATTGACATACTTGGGCCCCTGCCAGTGACTCCTAGAGGAAATCGGTACATCGCAGTGGTGATCGACTACTTTACAAAATGGCCTGAGGCATTCCCCATGGTGGATATGAAGGCGGAAACTGTGGCACGGGGTTTAGTGGACAGCGTCATTTCACGCTATGGAGTTCCACTGGAACTCCATTCAGATCAAGGCCGGAGTTTTGAATCTGAAGTTTTTAAAGAAATTATGCAGCTGCTTAGGATCAACAAAACCCGTACTACGCCAGGGAGACCACAGAGTGATGGACTAGTTGAACGGTTCAACCGTACCTTGTGGGCAATGCTGGCCAAAATGATTGAAGAGGATCAGACGAAATGGGATCTCCAGTTGCCCTTAGTTCTGTTAGCTTACAGAGCCACGGAACATGCGTCGACGGGGTTTTCACCAGCGGAGCTGAACCTTGGCCGGGAGCTTATTGTACCAGTGCATGTGCAGGTTGGGAGGATACCTGGGGAAAAGCTACCGATCACACATTACGCAGCGGAGTTGAAGATGGGGCTGGAGAAGGTGCATCAGATGGTACGGGAACGGCTGACAAAAGGGGCACTCCAAACAAAAAGGAGGTACGACGTCCGCAGCAGTGTCCCCAAATTCAAACCAGGGGACCTAGTTTGGCACTACCAACCACGGAGGCGGCTCGGCGTTTGCCCAAAACTTCAATCCCCTTGGATTGGGCCTTGTAAGGTGCTCAAGGCTTTGTCAATGGTGGTTTTTCGGATCAGGACGCCCCAACGGAAATTGCGCGTTGTCCATGCTGACACCTTGTCTTCTTATGGGGGCAATCGAGACGAGCAAGGGGAAGAGAAGAAGGGGAGTGATGTGAGGGTTACGCGTTAGTTAGTTAGTTACTTGGTTGTTTATGTGAATTGTTTGAATGTTACTAATAAAAAGTTCAGTTCTGTGTTTGACTTCGTGCGTGATTTATCTTGCCAATTTAAAAACTAATACTCTTATAACAATACATTCGTTCCTATGTATTTTGGCTGTAGATATGATTACTAGGTTGAACAGCATTATTGCCTCTATGTCAGGTGACCCAATGTACTTTCGTAGTAATCATAAAAATTGACATTTCAATATTTCAGGCTGGAGGAGTTCGGATATTCTGGTATTTTTTTCATACTGAGGAGATTGAAGCGGTTTTGGTTTATTATAATAATTATTCAATAATAAACCATTGTAATCGAAAAAAAAATTCTAACCCCCCTGAAAATTTCGTGGTTTACGTTTCAAAGGGTGTAGAATCCGAATGTGCAAAGCACACGAGGGAAAAATATGTAGACTGAATTCTAACTCTAGTCATAGCTAAAGGAGCTCACCATGTGTCATAGCTCGCATTTTACTGTCAGTTAACGTAAGGTGGATGCGATAAAATGAAAATCCATCATATTCATTCATTGGCTTGCGTTCATGATTTGAATTTCTACTAAGCTTTGGAGTGTGCGTGTTTCACAGGATAGAGCGATTATTGAATTTCAGGAGGCACACAAATATGATCAACTGATCAATCCAAATAGGTATTTTGGTTGAGAACAGATTTACGTGCTCCATGCATATCTCCTGAAATTCAATAATCGCTCTATCCTGTGAAACACGCACACTCCAAAGCTTACTAGAAATTCAAATCACGAACGCAAGCCAATTGAATAATAAACCCCAGTGAAAGAATTTGCAGCGTTTTAAGATACAATACGAACGGACACCAACTAAATTACAGAATCTACGGAGTTTTGGAAATAAATTTCAATGCATAAAACGAATAATGAAGAAATGTAATTTTTGTCAACAAAAGTTTTTATCATTGGATCAGAAAAACTTACTACGAGACAAGAAATGCAAATGAAGATGATTCTCCACATTGTCTCTTACAGATGTTCTCAAGGTCAACCAATGGCATCTGCAAAGCGGAACAATCAAACACCGATTTGATACACCAAATAGTAATTAACTAGGTTCGGCTGGTAAAAGAAGGATGTTTGTTATGAGTTGACTGCCTTTTGAGATCTCTGAGGAAGCTGAATACTTGATGAAGACAGGACATTTATTAAAGGCGTCACGAGCTGAGTTATCCCACAATTAAGAAGAAATCCGATCACAGAATGGTTTCAATACCAATAATGATTCCATCAAAGAGAGAAGATAGTGGTGGAAGACTTGGCCGAAGGTATAGTCCGTCATTATTACTTCCAACTGGCAGCTTCGCTGAAACCCACCTATTATAATGTCCTGGAGCTCAACCGGAATGGAAGATGTTCATCAATCAGTCATATGTCCACGATGCTTTAATGCAGTGGGCAATTAGACGAACCTCTAGTTCCTTTTGCATTGTTCTTTTTGATTTTTGAGGTAGACCTGGTACGCTTTAGTTTAGTTTATTACTGTTTATTAGGAGAAGGTTTCATCATTAAGAAAGCTTGAGGTAAAAACATTAAGTTGAAGAATCCAGTGGAACGTTCCAGGCGCTGCCTAGCGAAGATCATATGACCTACCAGAGCTCAAACATAACTAGACCGAAAATTGAGAGCTATTTACTTTCGTGGGAACCTATAAATTGCATGGTTCAGAATTCCCTACCTTCTTGATCGATCTGGTTAGTGATGCTTCATCAATCCATTGAATTGGTCCATTATTGGCACTATCTAACAATATGCATGTTAATTTGTAAGTGTAGGTACTGGCTTTGTTATTCTTTAGTTGGTGTGTAAATGGTCAGCTATCCGTTGCCAGCCATGACCCAGCATGGTCACCATATGTGTGCTAACTTGCACTCGGGGATGAATGTGGCGTGGCTTTCTTAGAAATATGGTTTTAGCCTGACTCTTATCTTAGCTAGCGAGAATCGGGCCTGCTCTCCCCTGAAACAGGGGAATCATTTCCCAACTGATCAGGGGAATCATTACCCCAGGAATAAAGGTATAAGGGTTTAGTGCCTCGGAATAACTACCTTGATATGGTACCTTCCAATGAAGGAGCGACAACCTCGGAAATCTCTAGGAGAGTAACTACTCCTTGCACCTGAACTAATCTAGTGATAGGTAATGTAAATCAGAGTAACAGTTGAATTGGTTGGCTTCACACTAAATTCATGTTTAAGGTAAGTCGAAATTGGGTTGTCTTACTACTTGAATTAGTCTAAATGTATAAGCCATAATCTAGAGGTAAATTCTCGTAATAAGTCATTTCACGCTATTTTACGACACCGTCCGTCGTTTGAATCTTTTCTCCGAAAACACCAGACCAAATTATAAGAAATTTGACTCAAAAAATCCAATATCGATCGGGAATGTGCCAGTAATTACACCATCTCGATCAATCAACGCTACGGGATTATATTCAAGGATTAATCTATCAAAAAATTGACATCTCAACAACTTTAGATGTGGAATGGTAGTTTTTTGTTGGACGAAGTCGTCATACGATCATCCGTTAGCTCAACATTTAAGAAACCTGATTTTCGGGTAATGAATATCGGTTGTCTACAGCCAGGTAGATGGTCGACCAAGAGGGTCGTGTTGCAGAGCCCGTCTAACGGAAGGTCTGAGTTAGGCCGCGTTGCTGGAAGCCGCCCAAGTATTTCCACCCTGAATGCAATGACACGGTGTGGAGGCTTGAGTTGTGAAGTTTAGATAATACGATTAATGAGCATAAATAAATTATTTACATAGAAGAGCAATGTCATCCAGAAATGATAAACCTTTGTGTAATAATTTGCTCCGTTTTTCTTTTTAAACAAAGTTTCAAAAAAATCATTGCTTGAGAACATAGGGAAGTTGGGTTGTCGGCGTTTTGCTCCATTTTTGGTCTGATTTTAACCTCCCCCCCTCTCTTCCAATTTACATCAATTGGTCGGATACCCTGCATATTTGTTTCCCAAGCCATCCTGTGGTACTGTGAGAGCTGATGATGAAGTATCCAACCGAAGAAACCGAATTTCGCCTTTGATCCGGATTTTAAGTTGCAACTGAATTTGGGTTCGAAATCGCTTTGTGCCTTGCCGACAAGGATGCATGCCAGGAGGAACCGTCTGCGGCCAAGGTGTTTCACGTACGGCTGCTTTATGGGCCTCTGATGCCGTTAACGGCTAATTGAGATGAGAAAAGACCGTCGACGGCCGACTACGGTCAATAGATCGTGAAGAAAAGTGAAGAAAAAAAACCTGGATTCCTCCCTTTCGGAGCCAAGGCCGGGAATTCCAAAGGCGGAAATTCTCGTCGAAGGAAGAAATACGCTGATGCAGGAATAGGCCACAAATGGTCAGCCCTGGATCTTCTGCACTCCTCTTGGGCCCTTCTGGACCCCTCCTGGGGACGCATTCCTGCAGCTCGGAAGGTGCCCCTCTCGGTTTTACCTTTATCCCGAGGCAGGTAGGCATTGAATTACGATCCCACGGGCCGTTGGAGTTATCTCGTCTCTGGCATCGCTTTTGCGAACGAGCGCGAGATATCGCACGCTTTTGAGATCCCCCTGGACGGCTTCCTATCTAGGAATTGAGGAATAAACGACACCAGCTCGTCTTATGGTGTCAATTTAAACCCTCCCTTGAAATTCAAGGATTTGACAAAACGACAGGAAATTTATTTTTTAATAACATTCCTGCACATTTCCTTCACCTTATTTCAGATCTTCATTTTGAAATTCCGTTTGTCGCAGACCCTTTATATTCAGAGTAATCCTTTTTTAGCTAAATCTTTACAAATATAATGGATGTTGACACTTTTGGTTGCCAACAACCTGGGAATCGAATTTAAAACTGTTCAACAAAAAGTTCCACCTAGAACCTTCTCTCAGAGGTCTCATTTCATCGTTTTTTCAATTTTAAGTTTTTTTGCGTGCTTTTCATCTTTCGTCACTAAAACTCCCAACTCCTCTCCTTGACGTAATTGAGGGATTTGAATTACCGCACCGAGTCTTTTTGGTGATTGTTTGAAAACAGTGTTCGCGAAAATTGCTCGTATGATGTAAACAGGCCACTCATAAATAACTTCGAAAACTGATACAATGAGCGGTTATAACGCACTGATAACGAAATTATAAGGCAAGCCTGGGGTGCCCCAAGCTGGGAGCAAAGAAGTTACTGTGATCTGCTTTTGGTATTTTCGAGCTCTCTGATTGGTCAATCGCATGCCCACCTTAGTGCAAACTTGAATGCCCCAAAAATTCCGCCTCGAATTCCACTATATTCTGTAACCTTGGAGCTCGTACACAAGTCCATCTGGTTGGTCCGAACTGCATTCCAGAGCCCTGAAAGGCATATTTCGCTTGTTGGTTCAAATAGAGAAAGTGCAGTCTTGTTTCATTAGGTTCCATGGATGGATTTTTCTCTGTTTTTGGTTTATTGGTTCGGATATGTTCAAACGCTGCTAGCATCAGCCACCGCTGATTCATACCGTAAGATACTCATATATATTACCTCTTGCTACCGACACCTACCCTTACCCCGCTGTGGTTTCTTCTTCAATGCACCTTAACAATAGAGCTGTCATTGAACCCTCCTCTTAACGCCTTTCTTGAAGCGACATTTGAAGAAATTAGTATAAAATGTCCAAGTGACGAAATTTTGTATATAATTTAATTGCCCCTTATCCATACCAGTGTACATATACCGTACGGAGAAACAAGAAATTCAATCATGATAATCACCATGATTGTTACACATTTGAACTTTATGTTCGGGCGCTCTAGATTCAAACATTTATTATTCTCAAACACCCTTCTGTTTTCTTTACGAATTTAAAACCTGTTTAAACTCAATGAAATTTAGTATTCCAAGCTTCTGGAAGAAATTCCAATGCAAAAACTGCGAAAGCTTCCTCAACGTGTCAATAATTGGTGAATTTACCTAACGCTCAACCACTTAACACAAGCCCAGCCTAATTTTAACCCTAACTCATTGCATTTACAGTGCATTAACCCAAACACAATCCCCCAGGATAGGCCTGACGAGGAATTCTGTCTCATCGTCCAACGGCGAGTTGTAAATCTGGTTTTGAGATCCGCGAGTCGTTTTATTCGGGGTGGTTGGACTCGGAGAGTTTTTCAACATCCGCTGAGCAGGAGATGCCCCCCCCCCCCCTCCTCTCTTCCACCGAACCACTTGACAACGACAACACGTGACGCTGTCACCGAATAAATGTAACAGTCACAAATGTTCCGACGTCAAAATCGTGATCTATTGTTCACGTTCCTCATTCATCAACTCGTCCGTTACAACTGAAATCGTCTGCTGCTAATTTCAGCGTAAGCTAATTCGACCGCAGGGAATAGGAGTAACAAGTTTTCGTATACATATTTCTTTTGTTTCATGTATAAATAATGGATCAAAGAAAGAAAAAACATGTTTTTGATATTTCAAATCATATCTTAATCACAAGTTGAAAAGTTGATAGAAGATAGGATGATTTGTTGATAGGGTAATGATTTGTTGATAGGGTTAATTTCAATCATTCCAGGGAGTTGATTAGCTTTTAGGACCCACTTGTGTGCTTTTTCTGACTGACGGACTGATCTGTTATTGGATCCTGGTAGCATCTTTTTGAGAATTTTTCACTCGAAAACACTGATCAAATAATGCTAGCAAACAATTTTCAATAATGAACCTTTGTACTGTGTGTGAAATGTGTGTGAAATTCAAAAATCGAATTAAAAATAGCTTTTTCTCTGAAACTGCTTTACCAAAGTTGATGAAACTTGGGCAGAAAACAAAAAATGGGGTCTACTTGAGACGCTCTAGTCGTCAGTTTCTGTAGATCCTCAAGGGTGAAATCGAAGGCTGAAATATTTTCTTTAAAAATCAGAAAATCTAAAACTTTAGAAATAACACTCACATTTTTATGTTTGCTATGAGAGAACTTCGTTCAATCGAATGACCCCACAAGGACCGCTTCAAGTTCATCTGAACCCCTTACTCAAGGACCAGAACTTTGACAGAAAAAAATCCTTGTCCACAGTAAAAACCGTCTTGTAAATTTATGACAAATAAATCAGCTGATTTTATTGCAATGGAACTTTGATTTCGAGAGTTCGTTTTGAAATCGAGTTTTTCACGACAGATGTTATATTTGCAGAGCAGTTGCGTACATTGAATGAGACCACTCGGATTGGTACGAGCATACGTTTGATCCTTATATGAAAAAATTAGGAGGAACTTTTTCAACCAAGATGTAAGAGTGGATAGTAGAACGAGTGCCTGGAGACAGCTCCCTGAGCAAGGTGGATACTATACTATACTACTATACGGCTTTACAACCTCCAATTCCTCTCTTAAACGCTAAAATCCGAAATTTTCGGATTTTTTCCACAATTACAGTTCGATTGAGAGCGAACAAAAAAATAATCACGAAAATCGGTTATGGATTGTTGTCTGGATCGAAATTGCTTCACATAAACAGACATACACAATACATTTTTTCACGGATTCGGTATTAGAATGATCTGAAATGGATTTGGATTCAGTTATTTTGTATTCATGATTGGGTTGACCTACACCCCCATTGAAAAATTCTAATAGGTGTTCCTCCATCGATGAAGTCTTTATTCAGACCGACAAAGTCTTTTTTATTAGTCATTTTGTTAGCCTTAACTAAACTTTGAAGAATATCCACCAGGAAGCGGGGTGTTTTTTTAAGAAGGCTGGAATTTGTTATTATTCATTTATTGAATCTCATTTTCCCGACGTTTCGGAGTGGTAACACACTCCATCTTCAGGGGATCTAAAAAGTTTTTATTGATTTATTATTATTGTTATTGTTGTTAAAAAGTACAAAGTTTTTATCAAAAGTTGTGATATTAATGGTTATTGTTGATCACTGTTATATATCATGTAGGGCGATGAAAGACTGGATAAATAATAAGGTAATAATTCCAAATAATAATGTAATGTAAAAATGTAATTGTTATTGAATGTATGATGTTAATGGTTTGATTATTTTAAATAGGATACATTGTTGACTAATTGACTGCAATGAGCTGCTAATCATAAAATGACGTGGATGAATGTCCAAAATAAAATGTAAGTAGTTAAATGGTAACTTATTCTTGAGAATATTAGTATTAGAAGGTAAAACCCTGTGGTGTGGGGTGATATAAATAATATTAATTTATATGTTGTCCCATAGATCCCCTGAAGATGGAGTGTGTTACCATTCCGAAACGTCGGGAAAATGAGATTCAATAAATGAATAATAACAAATTCCAGCCTTCTTAAAAAAACACCCCGCTTCCTGGTGGATATTCTTCGACAAAGTCTATTTTGGGATTCATTCATCAAAAACGGTTCATAGTTACAAATTGAAATGGTTTCTTACAAGAATTAATATAATTTTCCTTCGCAGGAGTCGGTGTACTCGAGTACACACATCGTCTTGTGAAACCAAATAGTCTCTCCGTATCATAAGAGGCAGGCATTGACTTCTTGTTGAGGTCATCGAAATCACATCGCGGAATGTCTTGTAGAAAGTTTACGGTGACGATAAATCAGTTGTCGTTTCATACTAATCATACTTGAGCGACGTCACTCCCTTCTCTGGTCCGCCTTCTTGTCACATCAATAACGGTCCCCGGTTGATGGGAAACCTCCAAGTTTTGCGGTAGGTACTGACTGCGGCACTTCCTCGAGTTATTTGTCATTTGTCTTGAAAAGAGCATCGACCTTCCTCTTTCAAGGTATTTGGTGAGCGTCGATTGTGGTAATCGGAAGCGTAAATGGTGAGATAAGTTTTACAGTAAACCAGGGAAGGCTGCCGATGTGAGCAAGTGCATCGTCGTACATATAAACCAAACAGCTTAAAAAAATCACTCCATAGAAGCTACCGAAACAAAACTGGCCCTACCCTGTTTTTAACAACGCATAGAATACACCTCCAGGCTGGAGAAACGCAGTTCAGATATGTCTCCTGACCAATCACAAAGACGTGAGCACCTGCTCCAAGGTCACACTGGTAGGATACGAAGCAGACATTTTCACCAATGAATTTTCCAAATTACATTTTCCTATTTTACACAACCCGAAACATAAAACACCGAATGGAGGGGGGGATTAAATACTACCTAAAATATAATATAAAATGAAGAGCAGGAAACAATAAGTAATTATGTATAAAAATATTGTACCGAAAAAACTTATTATTATTATTTTCTTAATTATCAACATTTTTTTTCGAACTGCCATCAATTTTTTAGGACATTTCAATGAAATTTCAGCACAATTTAATTTAATAGATATGATATTTAATTTTTGAATGACATCGTTCATGGATGATGAATTTTTTTCGAGTCATATTCAGCAATAAATTTTATAATTATGTTATTATAACGACTTTTAACCGTTTTTTGGTTATTTTTGGAAATTTTGCCAATTTAATATAGTCAAAAAGCGTTGTCCACGCTAACTCATTCTTTCTTCTCAATCATTTCTGAATGAACGGATTTCAATTAAGACAATTTTTTCTAAATTTATATTTTACAGTTTTTAACCTATTGCAATAGCTTCATTTTCCACGAAAATTCGATGAATGAAACAAATGATACATTAATCGAAGATGATGTGAGATAGAGTTGTAGGGTACATTCTGTTAATTTGAAAAGTGAACCGTGGGACGATCCTGAAGACCGGATATTCTTTGAGGAACACACGTCCAAATAAGTTCGGGAGACAAGTGATGTTGAGCATGAACAGCTTTCGAATCCTACCCATCCTTAGACTACCTATTATAAATATTCATATATATGTCTCGAGGAAAGTTGTTTACTTGTGTTTTGGTTAAAGGGAGTATAGTAGCCTGTGTCGGTACGTTCACTTTGTCACTTCGGGGGTGTTTGGGAGTCACCCCCCCTTTTTTTTCTTCCTCAAAATTGGTTTTGAAAGAAAGGGCGGAAAAAAAGAGAAAAACAAAATGAAGAAAGGATATTTTTTCGAATAGCCCTCCTCTGTTTTTCTTACACTTCCAAAATAAGGGTGGTGGGTGTCGAAAAACGAACGGGGTGGGATGAAGGGCGAGGAATTCGGGGGTTCTTCCCACGGTAGGAAGCGAGGATGAGCTAGGGGTTGTTTTGGAGGGTTAACTCTTCCAATTAGGGAGGCAATGAGCGGGCTGAGACCTTACCCGTGTTAAAGGTACCGTCTCATTTACCACGAGACAGCTACCGTTAGGCCGCCGTATGAGAAACGGGCAGAGAGTCTCCCAGACGGATCATCTTTTTGGGGGTGTAAGGGGGGTGAGTCAAGGAGGTTAATGAAGTCAATCATTCCGTGTCTTTCAGTAGATTCAAGAACAAAATGAAGATGTAGCATCAAACCTTTCAAAAATGGATTTTTTTTGGAACGATTACAGCAGGTCTTTCACATTAAATCCAACATAAACCAAACCCTATAGAATCCAGCTGGCTTGAGAGGTTCCCACACGGATCAGCCTTGTGGGGGCGTAAGGGGTAGCTTGAAGGACGGTAACAATGGCGCTCATTCACGTTACTTTTAGCGGAAGAAATATCATTAAACATTCCAAAAAATTTAATTTTCCAAAATTTTCTCCAAGGAATTACGCTTTGAGGCATTCTGAAGACCACTGTGACGGTGGTAGACGATTAGATGACAGACACAAATTTTCTGCCCTCGACCCTGCTGATCAGTTTGGCATCTGGTGGTAGCAATAATTCCAGTAACATGATAATCTCTCATCTCAAACTGGTACCAATGAATTGGGGACCACCCAGGTGCTGGCACAGAGGCTGCAGTGCCACTGTCCTGTCTGGATGAAGTTGGATTCATGGTGGCAGTGGTTGAGCACTCTCCAGTACATGGGATTTGCCCAGGGTGGTAGAGATTGCGTCACTGGAACTTCTACCCCAGTAATGAATCTCAGCCTGCAAGTTCTGCACAAACCCTGGTGCCAACATCCTCAGTTGGTAGAACCAGCTAGAAGGTTCTACTTAACCTGCAGCACCCTGCCAGCATCTCCAGAATGGTGAGCCGTACCAATCTCCTTGCCCACTCTGTGCGTGAGCAGCTGTCTCATCCCCTGAGAAGAGAAGTGCAGCCCAAGAAGTATATGCTGTCCAAACAAATCAACCTTCTTTTGAGAAGGGGCATCATCTATTAGGTGTGGTTCAGAAGGCTCCAAAAAGTAAGGGTGCACTCAACCGTTCGGATAAGAAGACGGAAGTTGGTATATGGTTCAAAATGTTTTTGTATTGCCCTTCCTGCCACAATGACGTGTACAATGCCTTCGTCGCACGCATGGGACACGCACCCCTGAAAGGCCGCAATTTCAAGTGCTTACCAACTACATTGAAGACGGTTCTCTCTCTCTGGGCCTCACTTTATAAACGTAACTGAACCCAGTTCTTTTTCACCGCAATTTACCCCCAGTTTGATAGAAACGCAAACACCTTTCCCAGTTGAAATCTGCGCTGTGAGATAGTAGATATCCCTTTTTGTGACATTGGGGTAACTATATGGATGGGTATCCCGTAGAACAACAATGCCCACAGACTCAAGTTGCTTCCATTATCCGTCTTTGATGCTGTTACCAAATGGATAACAGGGGCTTTGTCGTTCAGCAGCTGGCATGGAAGAGAGTGTAACGTATTATGCCGAGTAACCAAGGAAAGAAGCCAGATATCATAGTCATCAAGCCAGTAGGGTATGCCATAATTCTGGATATCCATGTCGTCAATAGCAGCAGAAGCAGGAAGGAAACTTGGTGGACTAAGATATGTAAGTATGGTGGGAATGACTCATATGTGTCAACAATCACCTACCCTGGTAAGTATGACTTAACCAGGTCTGTCAAATTCACAAGCTATGAAATTTCAAATAATCCAAGTTGATAGACTCGTACATCTCAGTCGTCTCAGTGAGCTCTGGTTTAGGACAAGTAGTCAGCCTGCCAAAATGTGTATGGTTTAGGAAAAGAAAGGCACCAGTAACATGAAACAACACAATGGGAAAATGGTGCTAAACTTCGCACAAATGATTAATCAATAGCAGAGGGCGTGAGTAGAAGAGATGGCATTGTTGTGGCAGTCCTCAGGGCTTCTTGAGCCACTCAACTGCATGAGTTTTAAGAGTTGAAATATTTGATATTCTAAAGCATGAATTGGTCAGGCTGTCTATGTGATTGTTGACTGAAAGAGAAACATTGAGAGTCCCCAGTCTTCGAAGGCCAGAGCGACGAGTATGAATGAAAAGTCCACCTGTTTCGTAGAAAAATGACAAGCTGAGGCGCCATTCCACCTTGCTAAGCACACAACTTGGAATGAGACCTTCAAAACCTAATCCTCACGAGGGCACTAAAAGGAGCAAAGGGTGCCGACAAGGCGGGGGAGCTTTGCGTTGGGTGGCCCGTCACACTGTAATATTCCTGTGCACCAACCAACTCACCCCCTCAGCTACTGGGGAAAAAACGAGCAAAACTACCCCTAACGGGACTCCACAGATGGGAGGGGTTGGAACACACGTGAAGGGGTCATTAACAACCACCTTGCAACAAGGCACAGTGGATGCTCGACTCATTTCGCTAATTGATTGTTTTACGAGCTGAGGACAAGTGCAATTAACGAGGGGCAGCTTCGAGTTAGCGATTTGACCGAAGATGTTTTACAAACGGGTGTTCCACCAGTTAACTTATCAATAATTGTATACTATTTAAAAAGCTGTTACACTAAAGTTTATTGTTAATGCACTCCCTTCTATATGAATCACTGATCTGTTCATTACGTGAATACGTGTATGTTTACTGTTACATCTCTTGTTTATTGTTTGGATTTATGTATATTCCTGTTTGCTGTTATATATCAGTGACTGTCACCCATGATAGAAAGTTGTTATTATGGAAACTATTTATGCTGATTGTAGGTTATTAAAAACATAACCGAGCAAACGTACCTGCGACAATCATATGATTATGCAGTATAAGCGTTGTGTCGAATATATGTGAATGAATTTTGTTTTATGTTGCAATAAACGCTTCTTCTATCTATCTATCTATCTGTTCATTAGACGTAGTTTGTGGTACATCATCTAAACTCTAACAAACTCTTTATCAAACCCACTGCATTGTCGAATATGCCATAAAAACAGCTCTTTCATCTCCGTTAAGCTTAAGAAACAGATTAAGAACAATGGCCCTTCAGCTGATCAGTGTGTATCCACACCTTGTTATTGACTTCTTGATACACCAGAGATGATGGGACGACATCGTCATGAATATAAATCTTTGAACACTGACATTTTAAGTAATTCGATTACCAATATCTAAATAATAAAAAATGGTGCTATGAACTGTATGTCGATAAACCCACGAATAGAAACAACTGAAATTTAAACAGATAAAATTAAACACCGTCTTTTGCTTCACTTGTTGGCAAATACATAACATATATTATGAAAAAATCGGAGATGCGTCCCTTGCCCAGATGATTTTGTTTAGGGCCTATGGCTAAAATTCAAGAGACATGGAACGTGCTTAAGTTCTTAAGCAACCCCCCCCCCCCCTCCTAACACAATCATAACATTGGAGAAAGTGAAAGCTGAAAACTGTTATTTCATGTTGAATAAAACCTGGATTCATTTATTCAGTACGACATTTAGATGTGTTGGCCAATATCAGTTTACGGTAGCCGAAAGAACGAACCACTATTTCTCGAACGAACGAACTTGGATTCAATCAATCCACAATTCGCCTCTAGAAACTACCAGAAATATACCCATTACTTTCGTTTCTTGAGCTTAGTTGAGCTTCTAACTATATAGCTGATTTCCACTCTCAAAAAAGCATTTTTCAACAACAACAAATTGTAAGCCACGAGGCGTGATGGACGCAAAAAAGATTTAAAAAAAGTGTACATCAAGAAATGGGATTATAATTTTGAAAGCGAGAAAAAATGCCAGAACCAACTGGATTTCAATAGTTGGTATTGTTAAACTACAAGAAACAAAAAAACCTGTGTTTTTAACACTTTTTTAAAATGATTTCTGTGAAACCTAGTTTAGTGAAGTGGACCAAAAATGCTGTAACTTTGTTTCCAACTGCTGCAGTATTTTAAGAATCGAAATATCTCGTGGGAGGAATGTGATTTTTGAGATGATGTCCCTCGAAAATTTCGTCTTTCCCCAACTATACTGCGTTTTGTTAACAACATAGCTAACAAATTAAATTTAAAACAAAAGCGTGGATGAAAACCCGCGTGTTCCTTTCTGCGTACGAATTCCAATTGAATAATCACAAAGAAAACCGAGATTTGATTCCCGCAAACGTTTGCAGAATCCACATTTCTTGCTTTATCGAAAAAAAAAGGATTCGCTCCCATTGATGAAATAAACTGATGGCTCTAGTTTTTGTTTCCAGGGTCGAAAGAGCTAACGCAAATTGACATTCCTACCTAATTGAATTGATGCGTTCTCCCGGTTATATCACTAACGCGGCCGCGCCGGCGCCATTATCACAATAGTAGTTTGAAATTATAACTATTACGAGCGCGGGTTTGTTAGTTGTTTTCTCGGGGCAATTCGCCTACTCAGCTGGTTTCTCAATTGCACGGGAACACGGTTTGTGCGGTGTCAAGGATAAACAGATAAATCTCGTGGCAGAAACGGGGGTTTTCATTCGGAAATGTGCGTTGTTGATAATGTCGTATTGTTTTCCCGTTCGTCATGAGTATTTTTAGCAGTCTGAAAGCCAAGTGCTTGACAACTTTTGCCTCATTCGTACATATAAATGCCAAATTCGAGATACCTAATATCGTAACTCGATTAAACAGCGAAATCCGTTTGGTTTATTATTCAATAATAAAACCATAGTAATCGCTCTTGAAAAAAAAAATTCTAAACCCCCCTGAAAATTTCATGGTTTACGCCGCGGCGTACGCACGATTTCTCCCAAACGGCTGGAGCAAAAATCTGAAATTTTCAGGAAAAATCCATCTTGGTCCGACAACGCCCCAATTATTTAGCCAGCTCTCTCACTTAAAGTGCCCTTTAAGGGTTGTCAAAGTTTTGTAAAATCCCTAAAAACCTCAAAAAAGTCAAGGCGGCCTAAATTTGGATTGGTTTTGAAGAACTTTCCATGAGGAATCGAATGAGCCCTTCCCTAGGTCCGTAGCTCAAACCATTCAAGTTGTATGGGCCGATTTATGGTGCCAACATTTGCATCCACATTCACTACATCACTAGGTTACTGCAATCAAAACAAACACGAGTTTTTTTTTAATCGCAGTAACCTAGTGATGTGGATACTGGAGTGAACTCCTAAAAGGGTTTATAGCCGATACACGGGTTGAAGCATTCTGATATGCATGCTCCGTCTTACGAAATTTAAAAATTTCAAATAGAATATTTTTCCATTGTAATCGCTCTTGAAAAATAGAAACGCTGCAAATTCTTTCACTGGCATTTATTATTCAATGATTCATGATTTGAATTTCTACTAAGCTTCGGAGTGTGCGTGTTTTACAGGTGATAGAGCGATTATTGAATTTCAGGAGGTATGCATAGAGCACTTGAATCGGTTCTCAACCGAAATACCTACTTGGATTGATCAGTTGATCATATTTGTGTACCTCCTTTATTATTGCCTTATTAATCGTTGAATAATAAACCCCAGTGAAAGAATCTGCAGAGTTTTTTCCCGGGTGCCTTTATCATCGTAAGCGTTTTTCGAAGAACCCTATATGTGGGTCTAATGAGCTTGAAAACAAGCCAAATTTTCTCAACCGCCAAACATCGTTCCAAACTAATATTGTATTGTTTATTGTCATCTTGTCTCCAGATGATAATGATAATAATAACACATGATAATCACTGCTGAAGCTGTTAATAATTATAGTTGAATTGCATTATCAGAGTTCGAATAAAACGACTGGCATTGTGGTAGAAAAATGAATTATAATTCTTGATATTATTGAGGTCGAAATAAAGTACCTGACACGATAGGAAGCGAGAGGTGAACAGAATAGGAGGTTTTTATCAAGGTGAGGTGTGCAGGTCGGAATTATGGATGATATGTCTGCAAGTAGAAGATGTGATTAATCAATAAATTGTATGTTCAACTATGAATATCTACAATCTAGCAATAACAAATCAAATAAAATCGTTTTAAATACTGTGCTCAAGTTCTTGACTGCCTTATATAAGTTTCTAGGGGATCTTGAGAGTCAGTCAGGTTGATAAAAACACTTCAATTTCATCGCCAACGTTTCGTTCTATTTTTGGAACATCATCAGGGCAAGAAGAAAGAAGAAGAAAAATAACTAATATGGAAAGAATTACAGAAATGATATTTTGCATACATGCGACTTGAGTGAAAAGAACAACTAACAGATTTGGTACTAATGTAAAGACTAGATGTACAATGTACATTGTACATTAACTGCAGGTTGTCTCTCTCTTCTAGTCATTACATTAGTACCGAAAATCTGTAAGTTGTTCTTTTCACTCAAGCAGTTAAATTAAAATTAAACGAGGTAGCTTCTAAAACTTTAAGCTTTTTTAAACGACCGACAAAATACCAGCCCCGAGAGCCCCCCCCCCCCCCCTTCTGGCTGCCTTTAGAGTGGTTAATGGGAAGCTTTCACGGTGAGTTCATCAGTGGAAGATGAACAATCGTAATTCTGGATAGTAAAGTTGGTAAATATGCATTTTATTATCTGAAAACTGTCAGAATCATCAAATTAGTCTATGGCTCTAGTAAACTCCATTAACGTCCAGGAAAAATAAATTCTAAATGAAATAATGTGTGTTGAAAGCAAAAAAGTAATTATAACGTTCTTGTGTCATATCGAAAACCCGGTACACTACGAACGAATAGTTTATCCAGAAGATTTGGTGATTTATAAAGAATTGTGTTCGTTTATTAGCAAAATTGGTGTAAAAATTCAATTTAATAATATTTAAAAAAAGTTCATTTGATTATTTTTATGCATAAAATGTGTTCAGATGTTTCTGAAATGTTTTGGATCATGACGAGATTTACGGTGTTTGGGTCATTATCTCTTGAAAACCACACTTGACTCGTATTCAACGCCCGCAGATTACGGAGGCCATACTCGCCACGGTTGGTACCTCTTTGCTCGATAATCCTTTTCTTATGTGAACATATTTAAAGCCTTTAATGGACTCAAAATGCCCTAAGCTGCTTTGCGCCGTGGGTTTTTCCCAAGCCCTTTTTCTGGCAAACGGTCAGTCACCTGTAGTCTCCTCCCTAGCACCGTGGGGTTTCCCGGGGTAGTTGTAACCCCGTCCCTGATTAGTTTCTACTATCCCCCTCTCTGCTCCACACAATTCCCCACTCTGGATTTTCTTCACTTCCCCTCCAAACCAAATTTTCCCGTTTTTTGGTAAACAGAATCCGGACTCAGTTCTCTCCTTCGTTTTTAGCTTGCTCTTACACCCTCGTTAACTTGACTGACTTCATATCATAGTTATTAAAGTGAATTCACATTCCTAACTAAGTAGTGGCAAAGCAGCATATTTTGTGATATTGTTGGCTACCCGCGAAACCTCAACTTCGGCAGAAGCGCCCTAAGATTTTATTCAACAACACCTTTATTCATTTGATTGATTTACTATATCGACGAATACGAATTGAATTATGTATTTCCATACTCGTTCATTGAGCATGTACGCATTGATTTGAAATACAGCCTCCATCAGATAACTGCACAACCGTTTATATCTTCCTTGGGTTCACCTTAACAAAATGTTTAGTTATAGTAAGTTATAAATAGTTAGTTATGTAATAAATGCTTTATGGCTATGGCGAGAGCTAATGCCAAGTGAAGGAAAAAAAAAACGTTCTTGTCACTAACCTGAGTTTCTGAGGACGTTTAAATAAAAGGTTCGTTCAATTATTTTGTTTTCAATCACTAAATTTTTCCAAGATTATTTGTTCTGTCAGACCCTTCACCGTAGGAGTTCGATAAGTTATGTTACCATGTAAAGGTTAATATGCAAAATAATATTCTAGATAACGGGTATAATAGAGAGCGATTTCTCGGTCGTTAAACGGGGCATTTTATTACGTGCGAATCATCGAACGATTTCGGAAAAAAACGTGGGGAGGGATGTGGGTCGAACAAAACCGACTGGAGGAAAAAAGGGTGAAAAATTATTGGCGAGGGTTCAGCTCGGTATCCGCACAAAAGGCGGATCGCGTTACCGACTCGTCAGGTCGTACGTCGCAAGGGCCCGAAGAAACGGCGCGACGGCCCGGCAATTAGACGGGACCGCGGTCGGCGACAATGCCCACATTGTGGGCCACCTTCCTCCCTCCCACAAACCACTGCGTAAAAGAGGAAAAAAAAACGTACAAAAATACTATAAATTAACGAAGTTATATACGTAGGTATATAAAAACACAATAAAACGATAGGGAGAAAGGTAGATTTTTACGAGTGCCGACCAAAGGCCCAAAGAGCGACCCCCGTTGAAGTTAAAAACTCCCTCCTCCTTTGAGGCCTGAGGGTTTCCCAACCCCGAGGCCCCGAAAGAACTTCGAAAGGGACTTGAAAAAGTATCCGAAGGGCAGTCCCTTCAATGGGAGCCATAGAAGTGAAGACTCCGGGCAGACGGTGAAGAAAGTTCCGCGCGGCGTTGGAAGGATATTGGCATCGCGACTGGGGAATGCACGGGTAATTACAACTCTACAGGGCCCCCGTACAGGCGAACAATCACCGGCGGGGTATCGCGTTATTGCCGCGATTGTGAAATGAGAAAACCGATCGGGGAGGTTGTTGGGAAAGTATACAACCTGGTCAGGGTGGAATTTTCATTAACATGGTGCAACCGTCTTCATACTTGGTTTAATTTGAGGCAGAATTTATAGCATCCGAGTCTCTCAAGATGGCAGAAAGGAACGTAATGACAGTTGGAAGAGGGAAAATGAATTAAAACGAGCAAAAACTTCCAGTCATTCAGCATGATCGTATGATGCAATTTTCATAACGCGTAAACTTCTGCTTCTTCAGAGACCCAGTTAAGATTGAGGAACATTGTGTGACAATTAGGGCTTTTGGTTTATTATTTAAAAATAAACCATTGTCATCGCTCTTGAAGAAAAAAATTCCACCCCAACTGAAAATTTCATGGTTTACGTTTCAAAGGGTGTAGAATCCGAATCTGCAATAAAAATTTTCCGTCCGTCCGCCCGCCGTACGCACGATTTCTCCCAAACGGCTGAAGCAAAAAAGCTGAAATTTTCAGGAAAAATCCATGTTGGTCCGACGACGCCCCAATTCTTGAGCCAGCTCTCTCACTTAATTTAAAGTGCCCTTTAAGGGTTGTCAAAGTTTTGTAAAATGCCTAAAAACCTCAAAAAAAGTCGAAGCGGCCTAAATTTGGACTTTTTTGAAGAACTTTCCACGAGGAATCGAATGAGCCCCTCCCCAGGTCCGTAGGTCAAACCGTTCCCGATGTATGGCCCGATTTATGGTGCCAAAATTTGCGTTATTTTGGTTTATTATTGTATTTGTTTTGATATCAGTAACCTAGTGATGTAGTGATGTAGTAATGTGGATGCTAGAGTGAACTCCTAAAAGGCTTTGTAGCCGATATACGGGTTGAAGCATTCTGATACGCATGAAACGCTGCAAATTCTTTCACTGGGGTTTATTATCCAATTGGCTTGCGTTCATGATTTGAATTTCTACTAAGCTTTGGAGTGTGCGTGTTTCACAAGTGATAGAGCGATTATTGAATTTCAGGAGGCACACAAATATGATCAACTGATCAATCCAAATAGGTATTTTGGTTGAGAACAGATTTACGTTGCTCTATGCATATCTCCTGAAATTCAATAATCGCTCTATCACCTGTGAAACACGCACACTCCAAAGCTTAGTAGAAATTCAAATCATGAACGGAATCCAATTGAATAATAAACCCCAGTGAAAGATTTTGCAGCGTTTTTCCTTTTGAACTTCCAGGTTTTGGTATTTTCGGGTTCAATAACACTACAGTGTTTTTCGATTAGGTAAATCGGATTTAGAATCCAACGACTCAGATGACAATTTGAAGCAATAAAGTTATGCAAAAGTAGGAACCGATTCTAATAAGTTGCAGTTGTTAAAGTGAAATTGCTGAAAATGCCGGTTACGAGCCGTTTCGCACAGCTCTACTTTTGGTATAAATATTTAGAGCCAAATATAAAGCATCCATCGTGGACTAACAATGATTACTGAATTTGTTCATTGTTACACATCGCAACAAACATGACGTGGGACAGTAATAGTTAATGAACATTCTGTGACCATCAGGGCTCTCTACTTTTGGATTTGCAGATTTGGGAGTTTTGTGTTTTAGTGCTCTGTACTTCGGTGTGTTTCGAAACCAACAACTTTGATAAAACCAACGACCTGTAGGTGGATGCACAAAATGTCCCCACGATTTATCCCTGATTAATTATTCATATTGATCTATTTGGTGTTATTTCTCGTAGATGAGTGTAGGCCTCGATGACCGGAGGAGCTGCCCCGACCGTGCGGCACATTACGCGCCGCACTTTCCCCCCTTTTACCGCACTCGGGCGGCCTCGAACCCCTCGCACGCACACAGGCGGGGCTGGGGCTCCTCACGGGGGGACCCCGTCCTATGAATGGGCCTCCGTCCGAGTCTCGCGAGCTTTGTGAAACCGAAAGTTGATCCGTATGAAACGACTAGAGACGGCATTTTCAGCAATTTCTCTCTCACAACTTCAAAGAGTTGGAATCGGTTCCTCGTTTTGCGTAACTTGATCGCTATAAAATCCAAATTTTCAGCTAAATTGTTGGTTTTTAAGCAGATCACAATAACTGCAGTCGTTACGGCAAATAGGGTGTTTAGCAACGTTCATCCCACTCACGTCATGTTTCTCGCTTTTGTAAACAACAACGAATTAGTTCACTGAACATTGTTAGTACATGGTGGATGCTTTATATTCGGCTCGAACTGTAGATATCGATACATAGTAGATCTGCGTGAATTTTCATCAATTTTTCATCAACACCTACAATTAGACCTTGAGAATCATTTCCTCGTCACGCATAACTTGCTTCAAATTAGACATTTTCATAATAATTATGAAAATTATTTTCCTCAGTTTTCGTTATATCTCAAAAACCGTGCAACATAAAACAAACCATGAGAAACAAAAAACTATGGTCATAAAATTTCCTACAAAATTGGTCATGTACGTTTCTTTTTTACACCTAATAGTTTAAGGCGGTGTTTTTCAACCTGTGGGTCGCGGAGCCGATTTCTTCATTTTACATAGAACAAACCATGAGAAACAAATACAAATTTTATGACTATGGTCATAAAATTTCCTACAAAATTGGTCATGTACGTTTCTTTTTTAAACCTAATGGTTTAAGGGATATGGAGAGGGACATGGGGTATTGAGTCTACCTTTTCATCCGAGTCTTTGGTTTTAATACTATACATTTACTTTTGGTTTTAAAGTATCCATACGCTGGAGGTTCAACTGTCGTTACAACAGGCGCCAGACATTCTGAACGTTTTTACCTCATGGTGATATTATGATGGTCCGTCTTCAAGACATAGTAATCACATTTTCATGATATTTATTTAAAGTTTTTGGAGTATCTCTTGGTAAATCCATGTATTAGCTTTAATTAGTCAAGTAGCAACATTGTGTGACTATAATTGTGGAAATGCTATCACATTTCCGTAAATATGGCTGATGGGGCTGCCCCAGTCACTTACTTGGGAAATGCCGATCAGAAATGGGGTTATCCCGGTCAGGCAACGAATTGACTGGCATTCCCCCGTAACATCCAATAATCTATACCTACATAGGTATAAATGAAAGTGAATTGTTCATTGAAATGAATTAGGAGGATTTTTTGCTTTAGGTAAATAAGTTGTTCAAGATAAATGTCTACTACGAAGTTTATTTCAGTCTTTTACAGGTGGTTAGAAGTGGTTAGACGGTTAGAAAATGAACAGAAGGAGAAAACGATCAACAAAGAAACTAAGGTGGCAGAGAGGAAGTTGTGTGTATTCCTCGGATGGAGCAGGAACTAGCAGGGACAGGAAAACTAAAACGGAAAAAATGATAAATAAGAAAGCCACGAAAGAAACCAAACTAAAAGAGAAAGATGGGAAAAAGAAAGCCACTAAGAAGGAGAGCAAGGGAAAATATGAGTCAGACTTAGACAAAACCGTACACAGATGCCATTTGTGATGATCGACGACGAATTGAATATTTCCAAAAATGCTTCGAATCTGGACGTATGCTTCATTTGTACAGACTCATTTGACAGTGACAGTCTGACTTGGCAATGCAATGAACAACCTGAGTGATCTTTGCTCCATCCAAATCCTGACAAATTTTTTAAATATACCTAAGTGCAATTTTTTTTTAGTTTTTTAAGAAATTGATCATATTTTAAGGAAACGATTTCATTTGAATTCTTGAAATATTTCCCATACCACATTTGTTACTTGCTTTGATCGTTCTATACGTCACTTCCTTAGTGAGTTCGTTGTACCTACCTTATTTGAATCTCTAACGAATAGTCATCGGTGAAGCTACTCTATTTCTAGCCATGTCGCCACTCTATTTCTACAATCCTATTGATTACCTAGTGATGAGTTTACCTAACAATGGTTTTTTAAAAGTGATAAAAAACGCTGCAAATTCTTTCACTGGGATTTATTATTTAATTGGCTTGCGTTCGTGATTTGAATTTCTACTAAGCACTGGAGTGTGCGTGTTTCAGGTGATAGAGCGATTATTGAATTTCAGGAGGCATACGAATATGATCAACTGATCAATCCAAAAAGGTATTTTGATTGATGATGCCAGTCAAAGCGGTTTTTCTAGTTTAAAACCAATATCTCTTATATTAGGTGTATTATGATAAAAACTAAGGTTGATTATTAAAATTAGATAATTTCGGAAGCGAACCGCGTTGGGAACATTATTGCAGGACCAATGAGGCCAAACGTATGGTACTGCAAAGTTAAGTGACCTGCATTCACCCACCCTAACCAAAGTGAATGTATTCACTTGTATTGTAGGCTGGCTCACAACTGATGTATAGTGGAAGTAGAACAATAAACGTAGGTCCGCGTAGCTATTTCAAAGTTGTTTGAATAATGTAGTATTAATGTATAGTACGTAGTAGTAAAAGTAAGAATAATATGATCATAGATTGTGGGGATTGACTCCCACCCCGTGACCCCTTGCATTTCCGAAAACCTTCAAGAATAGCAAAGTTCAAGTTTCACTGGCCAAAATAGTGCTGGACCTTATGGGTCAAATTGGAGCTCTACTGGCTATAAAACTCCCTTTGCCACTACTACCATCCTACCCATACCCGTGAATGGGCAGACTTTGTTTTGCTCATAGCGCGTAAACGGTTGGAGATATGGAAATGTGGAAGGAGTCCATCCGAATAGAAATTTCAAGAGCTACAACTTTTCTTCTATGACAATTTTTGATATCTCGAATGGTTTTCGAGATAATTCAGCTTTACGTTGATGAAAGGCGAAATGAAGTGAAATAATGGCGGTGCACAGCCCTTAAAATCGTTATGACTCCGTCAAATGAAATTTACACACAAAACCCGTTAAGGGCACATTTTAGGACCTCGAACGCCTAATTCTACTAAGCGATTCGGGAGAAATCGCGTTTTTAAGCTTTGCGGACGTTCTCCGCCCGACAAACAAAACGGACGTTCAACCGGCTTCCTGCAGGGTCCGTTGCGTTCTTTACTTTATTAAGAAGAAAATCAGACCTCGTAGCTTAATTTGATCTATTAGAACCGAAGCCATAGTCAAAAATCCTTGTTTCGGTCATAAAAATCGAAAAAATCGTCAAAAGGAGGAGCTGATCTTGCAGGCCTTTTTTATTCGTTAAAGGAAGCAAATACACCAAGTATGAACGAAATCGGAGGGGGTCGGTACATTTCGAGTCTGTCTGGGTACCTATGGAATGACCCAGTAGTAAGTACGATTAAGTAGATCAGAGATCGTGTATATATAATGATGTCGAAATGCGCTGATTATGCTCTTATAGAAAAGTAGTTAGAAGTACTTAAAGTAGATATGTATTATGGTAAAACACCGATTTCACTAGTAATCGCAGGAGTAAGAATAAATGGTAAACAGATGGAGTGACTTACATTGTAGATGCTGCATCAAATATTCTGATTCATTCCATGGTTTACGGATGGGACAAAGGCTTTCTAATTTGTTGCTGATTATAGAGGTAAACGCAATCGATCCTAATCGAAAAACGACGTGTATGAACGTTAAAAGATATTACCGCACATTCTTCAAAATAGATGTATCAATAATTAAACGCGAACCGAAACCGAAAGGCGAGGAAACAAATTAGCTCGGCAACTGCGGAAGCGGAAAGGTAAATGCAGGCCGCACACGCCTTCTAAATCTCCAATGCAAATTTTCCGGAAAATATTCAAAATCCATTTCACTTGGTTTTTGAATAAACAAATCGAAATTTGAAAACAAGAATTTTAATAAAATGTTACTTATAAATAGGTAAGGGCGAAATAATAGTAAGAATAAAATAATAAGCAATAGCCGCAACATTCATGGAGAAGTTGTGGTAGACGGGTATAGTCGCGGGATCGGACCACGGACAAGTAATGTTCTGTCTTCAACCCAACGTTTTGCTATCATCGATGTGATAAGAGAAACATTCAAGAAGGTATACCTGTACTAGTGATTTGTGCGAGGATGTTCGTAGGATTACGAAAGCTGGTACCGCAGGACATTTCCCTTAATGAGGTGAGTCAAATTGTAAGTAATTAAGCAGTGAAATAGCGATATATCTAATAAATATTTCTATTTCGGCGGGGCAGTCTCGCCTTTTAGGTTAGTGTCCCGATGTCCCCAGATTTACTCGGAAGACGCTATATTTTCTGGCTCTGGCAGGATAAACAAATAAACGTGAAGCTTTAGATATTATTCAATATTATATGCTGAAATAAAATGTTCTTGACTGACTCTTTCACAATATAAATATAAAAGCAACAGGGAAGTTGCACACACTTAAGACTTAAAAGTATTGTTTATTTTGGTTCCTTGTAAATTGAAGTTTCATGACAAGATAAAAGGAGAACCAGTTCTCCTTAAAGACATATTCACATATTCATCGGTGCTCTAAAACCTACGGTATCACCAACTTCTCAAATTCATCGCAGTGTCATAAATAGGTGGATGTCAGTTTAAATCAGATGTTGAATGAACAAGAATTGCTTTAAATAATTTAAATGTATTACTGAATTTGTGCGTAAGTGGATGTATTCCCTTGTGTTGTAGGCTGGCTCACAACTGATGTATAGTGGAAGTCCAACTATAAACGTAAGTCCGCCTAGCTATTTCAAAGTTGTTTGAGTAATGTAGTATGAATGTATAGTATGTAGTAGGGTCATTCCAAACCCAGACAGACTCGAAATGTACCGACCCCTCCGATTTTGTTCATACTTGATGGTTGCTTCCTTTAACGAATAAAAAAGGCGTTCGAGGTCTTAAAATATTTGCAACTACTTGATTTTCAAGGGCCCCGACGGGTTTTGAGTGTGAATTTCATTTGACGGGCAAAATAAAAGGAGAACCAGTTCTCCTTAAAGACATACATTCTTCAAAAAAGTATGCCAGTGAGTGAACGTGTAGTCTAGTGAACATAATGTACTCTTGTTTCTATTTTTATATTGACAATTCAAACGTTATCAATTTGCCAATTAACCTTTTTACAAGTCCGGTAAAATAAGAAGTTTCACAAACTTGTCTACATAGTTTTCCAATTATTTTCTCCTCCCGGTCGGACAGTACACTTCATTCAGTTGATTTTACTGTGTAACTTACAATTTTCAATTGTTAAATGTGTTTTTTTTTGTTTAATTATTGATACATTTATTTAACTGATGGTCCAATTAGTGTAATTGTGCTACTATTACTACTTGAATAGTAAAGTTTTTCCTATTCTTATTTCTGTAAATTTGAGTGCTCAAACAGATAAAATAATGAGTTTAGGACGTTCAGTTGTGTCAATATAGAAAATATCTTTCACACGGTATCTGGGGGGGGGGGGGGGGGGGGGGGTCCCCTGACCATCATAATGTGTGTCCCGCTTTGAGGTCATTACAAATATGGTCACCTTATGCTAACCCGATTTCCTGTTAACACCAAATTCGTCTGTCCAACCAAAGTCACCTCGTCAAGAGCGTAGCTATTATTTTATTTTGGGGGTGCTGAAATAGGCAGGAAGGTTATAAGGATGTAATTGTTTCATGGGATAAAGAAGCGAACAAGAGACAAAATTACAACAAATGTCAATTTTACTATCGCTTAATTGATTAAAACAGAAAACGTATTATGATATAATCAATTACAAGTTCTAATTAGTTCCATAGATACTTGTAAAATGTAGATAGTTTTTACAGCACGAAAAACTACAAGAGAACGGCTCTCTTCGGCACATTCGCCATTATATACAACACGTCTTCCGGCGAAACACTGATATTGTCGTAGTGAACGAACTGGAGTGCTAGATCAGTTAATCTGTCATTGTTCATTCGATTTCTCAAATAGTTTTTTACTTGTGAACTAACCAGCAAAGCAGCAAAACTAAGGTATTTTAAGGAGGTATTTTTTTAGAATTTCGGGGGGTGGTGAAGCCCTTTCAGCACCCCCCTGGCTATGCCCTTGCACCTCGTCTCGACTGTATCCAATATTTCGTTCGGGAACGAAATCCGAAGGGATGTTTTCGAATGTGATCCCAAGTTTCGGGCGCTCTACCTGGGGAAGGACCTTTCCGAGAAAACCCGAAGGAAGACTCCGTTGTGCGAGACTGAAACATTCATCTCCCGCCCTCCCACATAAATTAGCCGAAGGTAGCGCCAGACCCTCAAGTGCGTTTTTCTTATTTTTTGTCAAGTTACCTAACGCCCCAATTAGTGAACTGCGGCGTGATAGATGTCCAAGCTCCCTCTGCCAGGTACCTCACCCTGAACACGTTGACCCCGTTGTTTGCTGTTTGGACTTGTATTCAATTCCAAACGTGTGAAAGAGTTCTTTTGATATGACGTTGAGGCAAAACCAATGACATTCTTCAAAGGGCTTGATGAAAGCAACAACTCAAATACTCACAATCTCGACCTAGTTCGAAAATTGTGCCATACAAGGGGAAAGAGTAAATACTTTCGACATGTCCATAACGTGGTTGTGATGGTCAATAAAATTTGTTGATTTAAAGCAGGGGTTCCCAAACTGTTTAGCACCACGACCCCCTCTGGTTATTTAAACATATCAGCTTTCCATTTTTCAATACCCAATTTCCACGGTACCGTACATACCAACTCCTACGTGTACTTGTACTCGTACAAGTATGTGCCTACTTGATACGGTGAGTAGGTAGATTTGGCCAAGGCCAAACGGAGGTATCGCTACACACACACGTTGCGTCAATAACTGCTATGGAGGGGGACGGTTTGTGTTTTGTAGTTTTAAAAACTGTAGCCCTTCTTTGATGAAGTTTACAACTTTATTAAAACTTAACAAAAACAATTATGAAAACTAGGAAAGACTTTATTTCAAAGATCTGAGGAAATTATTTTTGTAATTCTTTTTTTAGCCCCCAGTTCGGGAACCCCCGATTCAAAGAGTTAATAATACGGTCACTTTAACATTTTCGAAGTCAAACACATTTCCAAAGTCAAATACACGATTTTATAAGTCAGACTGTACATTTTCGAATCCAAACTGAACATTTTAAAATTCCAACTCAATATTTTTTTAACAAAACTCAACATTTCCCAAGTCAAAACTCAAGTTTTCTCCAATCACACCCCATATTTCAGGAGATATGCATAGAGCACGTAAATCGGTTCTCAACCAAAATACCTATTTGGATTGATCAGTTGATCATATTTGTGTGCCTCCTGAAATTCAATAATCGCTCTATCATCTGTGAAACACGCACACTCCACAGCTTAGTAGAAATTCAAATCATAAATGCAAGCCAAATGAATGAAATAGAATAATAAACCCCAGTGAAAGAATTTGCAGCGTTTTTGGGATCAAATTCAACACTCCCCGAATCAACGTTTTTTCCAAGTTAATATCAACATTTCTCTTAATCAAATTAATCATCTCCCGCTTCTAAATCGACATGTACAAAATAATTATCGACATTTCTCTCATCAAATTAACAGATTCCTGACTAAACTGCCAACATATTATCATGTCAAACACTATTTTCAGGATATCTCATCGAAACAAGGATTGTGTGAGTGTGAAAAACTTTGTCAATGCTGCCGCATAGCTCTCTATTGAGTTTCGAATTTCTTGTTTTTTAACTATTGTAATGGAAGGGGGATAGGAGGCGGCATATTGTTTGTTCTTGTTGGATAAAAAAGATTCATTTAAAAAAAAGCCAACACTTCGCTACTCTAACCCAATCAGATGGCATACTCGAAACTATTGGACGATGACCTTGATTTTAATATGCAAGCTACTTTTAATTAATGCAGGAGTGCCTTACGTAAACTATTTAATTGGTAATTATTACAATTGACCTGATATTACAACTGTTAAAGTGCATAGGGTTTTTAATCGAATGAAAATGATGGGTTTTAATATCGCATTTTAAATGGTATGGGTTTTAAAAGTCATTTCAGCGTTAGAGCCGTACTCTTCAATGGTCCCTTTAAACGTGGAATGTCCTTTAAACTTTAAATAGGTGGGTAGTTGATACTAAGTTAAAGGGACGTGGTAGTAAAGTGTTCTGGGGAAATTTATTACTTAGTAGTTGTTATTATTAGATTTATGGTTTATTGTGATTCTCCTTCCTTCATCGTCAAGCTTATTTCGATCACCCCTCCCATCCTCTCCACTCTTACACATCAATTAATCAAACACACGATCAATGGGTAGGTAATTAGATCCTCATCGATTGGGTTCAGTATTTAACGTAAATCATTTCTATATCTTTCCAGTCACTGTTTATTTTGCCAACCCCCTCCCCCCCAGCCCCTTGATTAGATCATCCAACATCATCTCCCACCCCACACCACTTCCCCATCATAACACTTACCACCGATGGATAGCTAATTAGATCATTTTCTTTCACAATCAGATCTTCACTTAAATCATTGTGCTATTTCCCCAATCACTGTTTATGCTGGCCCTTCCCCTTACTAAGTTGGACCATCATCCCCCACCCCTACACCACTAAAGGACTGCTAATTATTTCCTTTTTGACTATGCTCATGCTTAAATTAAATCATTCTTATTTGGTTCCTATTTGGCTGCCATTGTTTATGCAGCCACCCCCCCCTTCCCAACTGTAATTTAGGACATCATCATCCCCCCCACCACCTCCCCATCACCCTAACAATACCACCAATGGGTAGCTAATTAGATCCTTATCCATTGGATTCAGTACTTAACCTAAATCATTCCTGCATGTCTCCTTTTCTGTTTATTCTGCTAACCCCCCCCCCCCCCCCCCTTCATCATCAATTCCTTTAAATTAGACCATAATCCCCACCCCACACCACCTCCCCATCCTAACACTTACTACCGATGCATAGCTAATTAGATAATTTTCTTTCCCATTCAAATCTTAACTTAAATCATTCTGCTATGTCCCCAATCACTGTTTATGCTGACCCCCTCCCCCCTGCTAGGTTAGACCGTCATCCCCGTACACCACACCACTAATGGACTGCTAATTATATCTTTTTTGACTTTGCTCATGCCTGAATTAAATCATTCCTATTTAGTTCCGGTCACTGTTTATGCAGCCCCTCCCCTTTCCAAACTCTAATTAAAACACCATCCACCACCCCGTAGTACTTCCCCATCCACCCAAACAACACGACCAATAGACAGCTAATTCGATCGATTTGATTTTCGATTGGGTTCAGTAGTTAACGTAAATCAAACATGTATGTTTCCGGTCACTGTTTATACTATCAAACCCCCCCCCCTTCCCCCCTAACTTAGACCATTATCCCCACCCTACATCACTGTTTATTATGACTCCCCCTCCCCTCATCCTCAATACCTTTAAATTATAACATAATCCCCACCCCACATCACCCCCCATCCTCAAACTTAACACCGATGGATAGCTTATTAAAAAATTTCTTTTACATTCAGAACTCAACTTAAATGCCTACGCCTGCTATTTCCGAAATCACTGTTTATGCTGGCCCCTCCCCCTACTAAGTTGGACCATCATCCTCCACCCCAATAATACTAACGAACTGCTAATCTTATCCTTTATGACTATGCTCATACTCATATTAAATCATCCCTATTTGCAACCACCCCCACATCTTCCTAACTCTAACTTAGAACATCATCCCCCACCCCATAGTAGGTACCTCCCCATCCGCAAAAACAGCACAAATGGGTAGCTAAGTAGATCATCATCGATTGTATTCAGTACCTGACCAAAATAATTCACACATGTCCCCAATCCTGTTTATTCATCCAAACACCCCCTTCTTCCAATCCCCACACACCCATACACCTGATCCCCACCCCACACTACCTCCCCATCCTCAAACTTTCCACCGATGGATAGCTAATTAGATCATTTTCTTTTACAATCACATCTTAACTTAAATCATTCTGCTACGCCCCCAATCACTGATTATGCTGGACCCCTCCCATTGCTAAGTTAGACCATCCTAAGTTAGGACTCCTAATTATATTTTTTTGACTTTGCTCATGCCTGAATTAAATTATTCCTATTGGGTTCCCATCACAGTTTATGCAGCCCCCAATCCCTCTAAATTACACCATGATCCCCACCCCACACTACCTCTTCATCTCATGCACACCACCAATGGACTGCACCTATGCTTTTTGAACATGCTCATACTTACCTAAATCATTCCTATTTTTTCCAGACACTATTGATACTTCCCCATCATCCCACTAACCACCAATGGACACATAATTAACACTTCTTTGATTACTTCGGTAGTTAACCTAAATCATTCTAATAAGTCCCCAATCACCTTTCATACTGCCCCCCCCCCCCCCCCTCGTTTCCCACGCTAACTTAGACTATCACCCCCTACCGTACTCCACCAATTGACAGCTAATTAGGTCCTTTTCAACTATACTCATGCTTAACCCAAATCAATCTGATATGTCCCCAACCAGTCTATTCTGCCTCCTCTTCCCTTCCCAAACTGCTTCTTTCGATCATCAACCACACATCCATCGTCCCATCCACATACCACCAATGGGTAACTAATTAGAACCTCTTTAATAAAGTTACGTACTTGGCATGAAAAATTCCTTATTTGTTGGGCATAGAGGCCCAGGAGGGTCACCTTTAGATTGAGAGAAAAAAGGCACATAAAATCCGTTTCCTAACTCATTTCTTTGTAGCACTATGATTTTGGGTGAAAACCGTCCATTTCAAGGCATAAGTTCTCTGCTTTACCTCATTCAAACATCATTTTCTTAAACAATTTCATCTAAAAACATAATTTTGCTTATATCATTGGAAAACTGATATTCTGGAGCAGTTTTTCCAAACAAGTTTTAGTTACCCAACCTGTTAGTTATGAGCAAGAGAAAACTTGGAAAAAATCTGTTTTTTTTTTCATAAATTCCCAAAACCGTACTATTTGTGTACTATTTTGTCACCTTTCAAGTCATGTTAAATTTTTCTACCTTTCCTCTGCGGAGATATTAAATTTCCAACGGTGTCCTCAAAATTGATTTTAGAGATGAGTTTAAGGGAGTTGGGGCTGTCTTAGTGACGTAAGAGGAGACTTGGAAACAGTGACTTTGAAAAAATTTTTAGGAGGGATTTTTCTGTTGAGGATGAGCTCTAGAATCGGCTCTCAAATCCGGATCGTGTATAGGTTGAGATTGGTTGTATTGGTCGTGTATAGGTCTGTAGAGAGTTGGTTGGTGTCCATATCAGCAGTGCGCAGTCTCCTTGGATCGAAATAAATTACAGTTCCAATCCTAAAAGTACAATCTCTATTGCACTTAATTATAGCAGGAAACCTTTCAATTTACCCTTCTCTACCTTTCTAAATCCTGACCCAATCAGACGGTACCTTTCACTTTTTTGTCTGAATGTAAAGACCATGTCCAATCACATCTTCATCTCATTGTACTGACGATTGTGCGAAAACCGAAACCGGACTACAAGTGCGTAGGGCTGGGCGATATTCGATATTCAAGAGTATCGATATTTTGATATTATCGTTGGAGGAGTATTGATATACCGATAAAATATCGATGATTTCTTAAGGTATAAAAAACGGGATTGCATCATTGCATGTTGTGATAATTAGGTACCTAATGGAATTTCCACGATGATACTGTAATTTTTAGAACTTGCCAAACTCTTGAGATTACATGAAACCTAACGAAAAACCACCCAATGAAATATATAATTCAGTCGTTAGATAAACTCCAGATGGTAGATAGAATAAACAGAAAAATAGGTTCAAACCCACGAAGTTTAATTTTACCAAATCCAGGTTGGTATTCAATATAATTAAAAAAAGTCAGAAACCAACTTGAAATAGGAAAATATTCAAGAAGGAATAAACGGAAAAATAGGTTCAATAGGTTTTTTAGGGACCATGTAAGGGATATCTACAATATCTATCCTATATTGGCAATACTATTGCTTTCATCAACTATAATAGCAGAAGGGAATATTGAAAGAAACAAGAGAATTGACTGTCTTACTTGTTTATTCACTCAAGTCCCTAACGGCTCCAATTACGGGAAGTTTATCTAACGAGAGACCAACCAGCGGAAAGGGAAATAGAAATAATATAAATATTACGGGGAAATAGTGCTTACGTTAAGTAGCAGTAGGTGCTTGGATCAAGCTAAGATGGGGACTGAACTCTTGGTATCTCAGCCAATCCTAAGGGGTGAAATCGCAGGGCTGAAATTTAAAAAAATTGGAATTAGGAAAACTACCAATTTTCCTACTTATTGAACCTATTGAAACTACCTAAGGGTTTTACCTACGGTAAACGTAGGTTTTCAATATAAAAATAATTTCAAAAAAAACCAACTTGGAAAATAGGATTTCAAGTCGCTCTCTCCAACAGAAACGAATGAGGTATGGGCATGGTTAGGGCGGTTACAACCTTGATCAATTTACCTGGACCTACTTTTTTTTCCCCTCAAGAAGCCAAAAATTCTCGCTTAAAAACACGAGCTTTTCAGCTTTATCTGGGCAGAGGATGCTCCTTTGCTTCGTGATCACTCAAGTTCTGAGAAGCATAACCGGGGAACAAGCTTCCTACGTTCTCAGTATTTTTCCCCCTGCTGTAGAAGAATAATTTGCTAGGTTTTCAGGAGTGTATGGAATGAAGGGAATTTAGCAGGTAGGTACTGGTATATTTCAGGAAAAATATCGATATGCCACCGATATTCAAAATGTGTCGATATATCGATACGAATATCGCCCAGCCCTACAAGTGCGTAACTTAGTAGTTTTTCGAAGAAATATACAATTTCGTCGATATTACCTTTTTTGTTTGAAGATGGATTTTCATTTTATCGCATCCACCTTACGTTAACTGGCAGTAGAATATTTTGACAGATTGTGAGCTCCTTTAGCTACGAGTAGAGTTAGAATTCAGTCTACATATTTTTCCCTCGTGTGCTTTGGTTTCTGGAAGCGATTTGTGGACAATTTCAAATCGATACGTGTCCCATTTTAAACGTATACATCATGATTGAACTTACCTCCAAGGTGGACATTTTCTCCTCCTTTTGCCATTCACAACATCAAAACTTATTGCCATTTATCATTTATTCCCTACTATTCCTAATTCGAGCGTCTTTTCTCCCGAATTTATAACCTGGTTCGGACCATTACAAAAACATTGTTCCACTGTACTTTTTCTAACTTGACCCAGGTCAAGATCAGCTGTTAAAATTATTGAAACATACGATCTATATTAACAATATTACTACATTTTCAGACCTATGCTTAGGATTGGTTCTTTAACCATTCTTTTGAATTACTACTGCGGCTAGACAAAAATATTAATTAAAACTGTACTGATTGTGTTGTTTAAGTGTCTCTAGTTTTAAGCTTCGGCAAGAATCGAGTCGGACACAGTTTTTCCCGCCCGGATCCCTTCTTTAAGTCAGCTGTTATCAATCAAGTCCCCAACCTCTTGGAATGAAAAACTTAAAAATGTATTGAGCTCGTTACTTCTCTTCTCGGCATCGCGTTCGTGCAGTTTACAGGATTTATCCAATTTCATCGCTTGTTTCTCACAGTAAAATAGTTTTTCATTATCGTTGTCACGATCGAGCATCTCTGGGACATCGAGTGAATAGTGGTGAGTTCCATTCAAACTATTTTGAACGACGAACGGCACGCACCGCACGGATGGTTTTCAGAACGGAGGTTTGGAACTTTCGTCAGGAATATTGGTGAGCCAGAACGTTCTAATAATGTAAATTAGACCGCACAGGCAATATTAAGCCAAATAGGGCTGAAGTAGAGAATAGGTAATCCCTACCTCTTATCAGGCTCATTTGAACATGTATCGATGCGTACTTTCATCGATATGTATAGGATAATATATCGATACCATGTATTGGAATGGAATGATTTTATAGAACCGGCCCGACATGAACTATCCCACCTTCAGACCCGATTGACGGCCGACAATTTTCGATATGTACCGACGGCCGACAATCGGGACTGGAGTGGGGGAATCCGACCATTTGATATATGGTTCTAGTCATCCGACGGTTGGGTCCCTGCCGCACCCCGTCCAACTCAGGTGCGAGTGCGGAGAGGGGGTGGTCTTACGGCACCCCCCACCACCGAATCTCGGCCGACGGTTGGATAGTGTGTGGGCCGCTTTATAGCGATAAAAGTATTTTTAATACGCAGAGACAGAAGTGTTAACACATTCTGATCTATTTGTCCAACTGATCTATACTTTACTAGAAGGAATGATGTAGGATATTTCTCTGTTTTTGAGATGCGAGCGAAGCGAGCATCCAGACAAGCAAACTAGACAGAACACACATAAAAAGAGTGGACCTATATCGATACTAGACATTGTGTTTTTCAATATGGGAACGGTCTTATCAGGAAGGGGTCACCTATTCTCGACTTCCATCCCAAATAGGGTTGTAATTTTAGGTTCTTTCAACGCCATCTATTCGACTGCCCGTCGTTTCCCTCGCTCCACAGAAAATGGAGTAAACTCCTGAAATCTTAGAGCTTCTCTTCCGCTCAGGCATTCTGATGAATACCCATTTTTATCAATATATCCTCCAACCTTTTGGTCACCTTTTACTTACATGGCACGATTCTGGTCGTTCTCCAGACCAAACTTTAGTTCAGAGCGGACTTTTATTCAAATGATCCTTACGAAGAAACTTTGAGCAGAAGTGCTGAAAAGGAGTGATTGGGTTTTGAGGTGTTAACTTTAAGCACTAAGTTAGTAGGTGTCTTGAATTTGTTTCAGAAAGCACACTAGATATTCTGGTGTTTGGAATCATATTTGGCGTCATATATGAAGGTTACTGGTCCTTTTTCAAATCACACCTGGTCTGGACACAAAACTTTTCAAGTCATATCGATCCGAACTCCACTTATGACCTGACTTGCGGGTGATTGATGGATCAGTTACTGATGAGTATAATGCATGCGAAACGCGACAGCGTCTGTTTAGCTCGGGGAACAAAATTTTTTCATCTTCAGGTACGGCGGATCACTATAATTCCGGCTTAATTATTCGACGATTAACCGCGAGAAGTTGGTTCCTTCCCCCCGGTTAAAAGTCAACTTCAAAGGAGGTCCGTTCTCGAACGTTTTGTTACAGGTACCTGCACCCCTGTAGCCACGAATAAATGTCGCGGTCGTATCATATTAATATGCATGTCGGTCCACAGACTCGGCCCATAAAAATACCTTTTTTCGGGCAATTACCGCCGGCCGACGGGAGGGAAACGAAGAGCTTACAGGTTCATGGACCCTCCTTTCGATAATAATCGAGGTGGCTGTGGAATACTCAAGCAGAGCTTCATAAATTTGTCTCGTACCGTAACGTGGAGAGGGTGAGGAGGCGATAGGCGGAACACGATAACGTGAAGGTCTGATGATATATACGTGTTGCAATGATCGTAGGACATGAGTAGACTTAAGGCCAGTTACACCAGAAACCCCTACAGGCTACAGCCCTGGGAATCAAGAGCAAGTGAATATAGTACAACACAGTCCAGTGGCGAAATTAAGGGTTCTGGGAATGTGTTGAGGGGAAAAAATGACTACCTCACGACTGGAAGTGTTTTCTCGCTAGGAGACAAGTTCAGCGCAATTTGCTACATGGGTTTGAATGGTGACGATACCGTGGTGGTAATAGCACCGTGGTTCAGGTTTGTTGATGTCAGAGCGGAGCGGCTGTTCCTCACTGGGAATGCACCTTTTCGAACTTATAATGTTAAAGATCTGTGTAAACATTACAGAAACGTCACAGATATTTAAAATAGCAGTATTGTGTCGTTCTCTGGGTCCATGTCACTGTATCTACGACAATCAAAAACACATGTACATCATGGTTTAAAATGGCAAGTTTTTTGAACTATTTGTTCAAACAAAACTGTCTCGAAGCTGTGATGAATACCAGACGAGACTTCCGAACAGGCGTATATCCAGCAGAAATGTGATCTTAAGGGTATGTACGTATGTACATTTTCTGACAATATGTGTTTGTACTAAGTTAATTCTGTTGTTCAGTAACAATGGAAAAAATGGTAAGGTTGTTAAACAAATTTCATGGTCAGTAAATTAACCTTAAAAAAAAAAAATAAATTGTAAATTGTTGCAAATAAAAACAATCGGCTTATCCTAACAGTTTGATATCTCATGCAGAACGTTCCAACCTACCTAGACAAACCCTTTTTTTGGCATTCACTCAGAGGTTTCACTCTCCCCGGTTTCCGTTGTTTTAAGCACTGGGGAGATCTTGGTTGTGTCACCATTCAGATCCACGTAGAAAATTGCGCAGAACTTGTCTCCTAACGAGTCTTGTCATTTTTCTCTTCAACACATTCCCAAAAGCATTAACTTCGCCAAAAAAATCGCTTTCCGACGAGGAAACGAGATTTTTCCCATACTGGACTAAGTAAATTCAAATTTAAGGACACCGTTGGAAAGCTGAACTTTCTGGACAACTATTTAAATAATGTTCATGTAAGAGAATTAGATTTTACAGGGATTGAAAAAACCCGTGATGCCCCGGATTTGACACATTTTTTAATTCAGGCTAACTTTTTACCCATTAAACCTGAACAAACAATTTTGGTTTGGCATCAGGAATTTAGGTAATTAATGCTCTTTCCAACGGTAACCTTAAATTTGAGATTTAATGGAAAATGAGGAAATTATGGCTGTTTTTGTGCGGGAAAGTCGAAAACAGGGAAAAAATCTTAAACGGCGAATAACTCGGAAACGAAGCCTCTACAAAAATATTTTTAGGTGGCACTTTTTGTCAAAATTAGTAGTAAAATCCATCTCTAGCCGCATATCCACCTATATATAACACATTACTTAAATAGTAATAACTTAATATACAATTCATTATTAGTATAAGTTTTCTTACGATGGAAAACTTGGCGAACGTGCTTGAACCTAGTATTGTGTGAGGATCGCATCAGCTAATTCTCATAAAAAGGGTAAAATCAAAGCGCTGCAAATTCTAAAATCTTAAAATCGAAAACTTTTGAAATAAAAATATTGATTTTATGTTCGTTATTGATAGTTGTGCCTTCAAAGAATCGAATGAGTCCACCCGGACCGTTTTAAGTTCATCTGTTTGCCCTCCCGAAGAAACACTAAAAGAGGTATCACTCCACTTTCATAAGGAGGATATCCGTATGTATTGTTTTTATACCCGTTATTGATAGATGTGCCTTCAAAGAATCAAATGATCCCATGAAATGAAATGAGATGAAATTTAATTTAATTTTAATTTAATTGAGAATTTTTAAACAATGGACTAAACTCCTCAACCATAGGGTTAGGAGGAGCTGGTAACGCTTATACAAAATTTAACAAATCCTGTATGGATTTCAAACTTCAATAAAGTACGTACTCTGAATACAGTTACAAAAAGAAACTCTAGACTTACGCCGTCGAATATATGTTTGGAGGTACTCTGCTTGCTAAGTTAAGCTTACTGTGCTTGCGAAGTTATGCGGAAATGTCGTTTGCTTCAGTTGTAGGAACATTAAAAAATGCAGGGTTCTAGGCGGTTTTCTAGCTATGATTTTCAGTATGGATTTCTGCAAAATGGTCAGAGGATTCAGAACCGTTGTAGTGGTGTCGATGCGAAAATATCGAAGCTAACTAGGCTCTGCCACTAGGGCCTTGTATATCACAATTAGACTTTCCTCCGGAAGGTACCCACGGAGGTTGTAGAATAGGTGAGTAAATTTACGGAGCTTTTGGACGATAGTAGAGAGATCGTTCATGTGATCGCTTTCTTGAAGAAACCCAAAATAATGTATCCATACTTTCATAAGGAGGATATCCGTATGTTTGGTCCATAACCAGCATGTTTACAATGTAAACTTGGATAGTTATGGGTTTCTCACTTGGCATCATGACGAATATCATGTTTGGATATCCGATCGTCCACATGGATTTCTCATAAGCATGGATCGTTTGTTTTGTCACTCTGTATGACCATGTAGTCACGACACCTTGCTTTTTACCCCCTGGCCAATCCCTGGAAGGCTTCGTTTCACATATTGATGGAATCTCACAGAATGGAAACCGCCGCACGAGTTACTTGAACCTTCACATAACTGGACTGAACAAATATAGTAACACATTCGGGATTCCTTACATTCTTCTATCTGGACTTTAAATCCGTCTACGACCTCGCATTTAAAAGGGCGGTTGCTGATCTGAATTCCACTACGTACCGACTTTCCCTTTTCGCTCGACTTACAACGGGAATCGCCCTTTAAACGGTACAGTGGAAAATTGTAGGAGGTGAACGGTGAGGATAACAAAGAGTCGGTATGTGGTAGGTAAATCCCACCAAAAGTATTTCCGCCGTGATGTGCAAGGTAGTTACAAATCACCAGCACCTTTCTAATGGGAACGACCTCGATTCTCATGTTATTGCCTACTTAGGAATTCGCAAGTGAGTGATACGTCCAACTTGATGTCCAGTCGACGGGCAAACACGGATTCTAAGTCATGTACTAAGCTACTCACGGATTCATAAATACAATTGCAAACGATTGAAACCTCATTGCAAACCCAAATTAAAATGAATGACTGTTCCAGGGAAAGACAAACTCTTTCTGCATAATGAATTTGACCGTTTTCTTTAGCATTTACCGTTCATGCTCGTCCTAGAGCGGTGAAAATCACACTACAAGTGTCAGCATAGACCTGTATTTAAAACACGAGTTCTCATTATTAAGACTGCGTCGGCAATCATGGTAAAACCCAAATCAAACCACAAATCAGAAACAAGTACAACAATGTGTGTGCAGAAGGTGCTATAAAACTCCTTAATTGGAATTCAATGGGAGATATGGCATTCATACTGCCATTCATTTAAAATCAACGAAAACTAAATAGCTTAACAATTTCACCAATGAGGTAAATTCACAATGAGGTAAACTAAAACGGTTGTTGTATTCGTTTTGAAAGATGAGAAGAAATCAGAAGGAAAAAATACTCTATCAACAGTCAATTCCAACTCTTAGAAACTTTTTTTTGTTAATAGTTCGTGATTGCTTCGTGTAATTGTTAGGGCTAGAAGATCTACAGATGTGAAACCTATTCCAGTCAATTTACGTCTAAAATTACAAGGAAAATGATAGCCCACT
Organism: Creontiades dilutus; assembly: GCA_031894815.1. Taxonomy (NCBI): domain Eukaryota; kingdom Metazoa; phylum Arthropoda; class Insecta; order Hemiptera; family Miridae; genus Creontiades; species Creontiades dilutus. The sequence continues at coordinate 50,088 of JAVIWC010002139.1, forward strand.
TTCTTAAGCCAGCAAAAACCATGAAAACCCATGATTTTTTAATAGTTTTTGGCCTCTACCATGTATGCGTTTGAGGAGATCGGGCAGGATCGAATTACTAATGAAACACGTGAATTTTGTGGAGATTTGTGTTTTGACCCAAGTTGCATTAACTCTCATTCAGTAGGTGGTATCGGAGAAATTCTCCGGAAGGCGCTCACTTGGAAAAAACGGCTTTTTCGAGGATCGTTGCTCCAAAAAACCAACTATTGTGTTTATGTTTTTGTAAATAGTTCGTGATTGCTTCGTGTTATTGTTAGGGCTACAAGATTTACAGCTGTGAAACCTATTCCAGTCAATATACGTCTAAAATTACAAGGAAAATGATAGCCCACTTTCTTAAACCAGCAAAAACCATGAAAACAGATGATTTTTTATAGTTTTCGGCCTCTACCAAGTATGCGTTTGAGGAGATCGGGATGGATCGCATTACGAATACAGTACTAGGAGTATAACACGGCACAGGTGGATTTTGTGGAGATTGATGTTTTGACCCAAGTTGCATTAACTCTCATTCAGCAGGTGGTTTCGGAGAAATTCTCCGGAAGGCGCTCACTTGGAAAAAACTGCCTTTTTCGAGGGTCGTTGGTCCAAAAAACCAAATTGCTCTACGGGTTTAGGGGTATACAATTCGACTCCGTAAATACCATGATATCACAGAAATCATTAAGAAACCTGGTAAAAATAGGGTTTTTTGTAGTTCAATTATATGAATTAGTTATTTGAATCCAGTTGGTGCTGGATTCTAGCTCAGAAATTCATTATTATCATAAGTTTTCTTACTATGTAAGACTTGGTTTTGCTGTTAGCGCGTGTCTTGCCGTGTCTTTTGTAGACAGGAGGCCCTTCGGGCAAAGTAGTACATGAATAGTGCGGATGTGGAGAGAAGTGTTTTCTGTGTGGGACAGGAGTTTTTCGTCAAGGACAGGAGGGCCTTCGGGCTAAGCATGGGACTGCCCCGAAGAAATGCCAAAAAGTAGTTCCGGGGCAGTTTTCCCTGAGCTGAGGAATCACAGAGGGGTTTTTTTAGTTGGTAGTTTCCTAAAGGTAGGGAGTCCAATAGTAGGCTGGGTTCCGGACGGCCCAGCTTCTGCGTAACGCATTTTTCCACTCTGCATCGGAAAAAAAAATAAATAATAATGTAAGACTTGGCGAACGTGATTGAACATAGTATCATACGAGGATGGTATCAGCTAATTCTCAGTAATAGGTGAAACCAGAGCGTTGGAAATCTCAAAAATCTGAATATTGATAACTTTGGAAATGACACTAGTGTCTTTGTGTTCGTTATTGATGGACGTCACTTCAATGAGCCGATTGAGATAAATTCGGGCCGCTATAGGAGCATCCGTTTGCTCTCCATAAAAGCTAGAACTTTGACCAAAAGAGAACGACAACACGCATATCAATACTTGGACATACTAAAAATTTACTTGGACATAATAAAAATAGCATTAAATGATAAATTTTATCGTGTGAGGATCGCATCAGCTGATATAGTTGCAATGGAATATGGTTTTCAGGGGTTCCTTTTAGAATTGAGTTTTTCTAGTCCTATGTCCACAATTATATGGACAAGTGAAGAGTAGGTGGTGTTTTACTTTACCTCGTTAAAGTTCGGTTGTTCTTAAAGTAGATTCCGTATACTTGAATTACATATAGATACACTGCATTTCATATAAAGTAGTGTATTGAACTTGATACAAAAAGGCACCAAACTAGAATTGAATCAAACTTCATGACTGGGAAACCTTGGCAACCAAATCAACAACTGGGCAGCTGAGTATCCTACTGGAGGCTACTACAGTTCTATTCTTGGATTTCTACGCCGTATCCATATACAGTATACCTCATCATTGTGAGTATTGAAATTCCGTGTCATTACTTTCGTGCGACATGAGAAACTTCAATTTTCTGTTCTAATCAACCAAAAAAGTTGAAATTTGAATGATAAAAAATGGTCAAATCCTAGAAAGTTTATTCCAGGCCTATTATTTTGATGCCGGACCTTTGCTCTTCGTCTCTCAGTAATTTGGACTTGACTAATCAACTCGATTTTGATCATTTGAACACCATCACACACCATAAGCGGCAGTATGTTTTGATCAATGATATCCATGTGGTTGGGATTTTGACATAGAACTTGACAGAATGTAGTCGGTTTAGCGTACCCGGTTCATATTCGCACGTGAATACCAGAACATTCCTCACTCACCCCCCACTACCCCTCTCAGCCCAGCGTTAGTCATAATGTCTAATTACAGAGCCTCGAAGTGGTCGAAGACGCCTCTGGATCGCTTTTCAAAAACGGCCTCGCGTATATTTTACAACCGTCCCGACTTTGATTCACCATCACCCGGGTCAGCTCACGTTCGTTCGAGACGGCGTTTTAATTTGAAAGGAACCCGCGGATGCAGCCGCCCGGTTCCATTATCCGCTATTTACATTTGAAATGAAGCCCCCCGAAGGGGCGGATTTTTCGTGGAAACGACAGCTCTTCCGAGTGGATTTGATCGGGAAGGGTCCATGACCTTAGGAAATCGAGCAGAAACTGTGCTGCGGTCTCAATTTAATAACTGAAGTATTAAAACACCTTCATCTTAACTAGTCAAGCTTAGAAAGCTAGACAAGGGCGGTCCCAGGGGTGGGGGGTCAAAGGAGTCATGATTTTGCAAACACACTTTTTTCTATTAATTTTAACCTGGATTAAAAACCGTCGAGTGAAGTGATTAAATATGAATTAAACTGAGTCTTTTGGTAAGGACTTGGCTTTGGTTTGATAAAACAATTTATTACATTTTCTAACAATGACCCCCCCCCCCCCCCCCAAAATGTAAGCCTAGGACCGCCCTTGAAGCTAGAGTCTTTCATTCAACCAATCCAATGACCAGGTCCATTACCAGGTAGGTATTCGATATCAGATATCTGTCATATCTCGATATCACAGATTCTGTGCCCAAATATCGATTATGGCATCAAATCCAATATCGATACTACGAATATCGGTCCATAATTATCGATATATTGACTAAATTCGATTTTCCTGTTGATACTTCTTTCAACCATCCAAAACCAAATCAGTTTCGTGTTACCTACTGTTAATTTTATAAAATTGTATATTCTAACCAGTTCGCATTGTAGGTAGGATATCAGATAGGTTCCAACCTACCTTACATGTAACTTCGTGGAAGCAAATAGGAATTTAATCAACAACAGCAACATTTGAATTTTAAAACTTATTTATACCTCAGCACCAGAAAAAAAAAACGTCTGCCAAGTGGGTGTGACACATAGCTTCCTCGTATCCAAAACATGACTGTATAGATCATTGAAAATTATTATTGACTAAAGAACTTCGTTCAATTAGGCGAAGTAAATATTGAATTAGGGTAAATTTATTGTTACGCAGGATCATATCTTGAGAAAATAAAGGTAGGCATGTTCAACTATTGAACAAACTATAAAATATACCTAATAAGTTCGAACAATCCCTGAAAATTTCATCGAAATCGGTCAAGATCTCCCGGAGTTATGCGCGTAACAAGGATTTCGTTTGCGCATGCGCAGAGACTACTTGTGATCCGGGGGTCATGAAACCTATAGGGGACCATCTACACATCAAATCGAACAATCCCTGAAAATTTCCCCAAAATCGGACTATAACTTCGTGTAGTTTTGCCCGTAACAAGGATTTGCTGACAGACAGACAGATTTTTTTTTTTTTTTTTTTAAATAAATCTTCCCTCAAAGACGGAGGGGGCACACAGACAGACAGACAAACAGACAGACACGGAACCAAAATTGTTCAGAAAGGGCTAAAACGCAAAATGCGAGTGGCATTTTTGATTTTGGAGACAAAAAAAGGTTTACATTCCGAAAGTGAGAACAATGCTTCCGCTACTTTAGTAGACTCGAAAGCAAAACCGAGTTTGTGCAACCGATAACTGAACACAAAGATGGACAGGTTACCATGTTGTTGTTTTGTTCTTCCTGTTGTCCACAACGGGTGAGATGATTGCAGAATGTATGAGAAGAGGGAAGATGAAGATGATTCTAATAGGTGGGTCATTCCATACCTAGAGAGACTCGAAATGTACCGAGCCCCTCCGATTTTGTTCATACTTGGTGTAGTTGCTTCCATTAACGAATAAAAAAAGCCTGCCAGGTCAGTTTCTCCAAAAATGAACGGTTTTGGAAGCTATAGCAGTATGATATTTTGACGATTTTTTATGACCCAAACATGGTTTTATTTACTATATCTTCGGTTCCAATCGATCAAATTAAGCGTACGCCCTCTGATTTCCTTCTTAATAAAGTAAAGAATGCAACGGACCCTGCTGAAAGCCGGTATGAGCGTCCGTTTTGTTTGTCTGGCGGATAACGTCCGCAAATCTTAAAAACGCGATTTCTCCCGAGCCGCTCAGTAGAATTAGGCGTTCGACGTCTGCAGGAGGACCTCGAGGGACAATAAAATGTTTGTAATTACTTGTTTCAAAATGCCCCTAACGAGTTTTGAGTGTCATTTTTTTACGGAGTTATAACGATTTTAAGGGCTATGCAACGCCATTATTTCACTTTATTTCGCCTTTTATCGATGTAAAGCTGAATTAGCTCGAAAACCGTTCGAGACATCAAAAATTATCATAGAAAAAAAGTTTTAGCTCTTGAAATTCCCATTCGGGTGGACTACACCCACGTGATTTGCGGACGTTATCCGCCAGGCAAACAAAAACGGACGCTCATACCGGCTTTCTGCAGGGTCCGTTGCGTTCTTTACTTTATTACGAAGAAAATCAGACCGCGTACGCTTAATTTGGTCGATTGAAACCGAAGATATAGTCAAAAAACCATGTTTAGGTCATAAAAAATCGAAAAAATCGTCAAAATATCATACTGCTATAGCTTCCAAAACCGTTCATTTTTGGAGGACCTGACCTGGACCTTTTTTATTCGTTAATGGAAGCAACTACACCAAGTATGAACAAAATCGGAGGGGCTCGGTACATTTCGAGTCTCTCTAGGTATGGAATGACCCAGGTGTCAATCTGTTTTCTTAGTTAATCGTTGGCGTGTATAAATTGACGAATCCCTCTCTTTCTGTTCCTCTCGTCTCTGCCATATAAGAGCAAACAAACATCTTACCATGATTCAGGGCTGCAATGAAGAACTCATTTATTTCTCCGACAATGTCGCTTGTATTGTAACAGTGAACCGACCGATAATCTGACATTGTCGCGGGCGGCTGTACAGTGGTACAGATAAGAAACAGCTGTGAGGTTCAACTGCTAGTTCAGCGAATCCAGCTGAAAAATACTGCTCCATATGGGATTTTCAATATCTCGCATCTGCTCCGGACGTCCTTTGGGAGATATCACGAAACTCGATAACTCGTCGATAGTCGCAGAAACATTTCTTTCCTATATAATTTTTTTTTTTCCTCTAAATCGTAAACTCCTTTCCCATTGAAGATAATTTCTCGAGCTGTGAAGGAGGCAGATGTTGTGACCTTCGTGATATTATTAGTTCAATTCCGAACACCGTGCGAAATGTCATTCGTCTGAATGACAGCTTCAGATAAGTTGGACGAAAAAACGGGACTGCGTTGAAGAACAGCAGAGTATGTGCAACAAATTTATTTTATCAGCGTTGTATTCCAAGTTTATAAAGGCGGTAGGTGACCAAAAACTATTTAAATTTTGCCTGTAAATATTGTAAACACATTCGTGAGCTTTGGCATCACATACGCTAATACTGCAGACGGAATTAAAGGAATCTCACTGATATTTTCTCCTCTACCTTTCCACCAAACTCAACTTTAATTAGCACCTGTTGCTGTCATTCTAAAACCGGTTTGAAAATTTTACAATATTAGTGGGTTTCCACCTCTCAATTCCATATAACCAGTCGCTATTAAGAGTTCTGGCTTCGAAACTGGCTGCCCACCGTTCAAAGCTTTTCTCCAAAAGTATTGGACGCAGTATCCCCTGAAATTTCATCATTATTGTATAAATAATTAAGTAAAACTTGAAGTAAATCATACATTGATATCAGAGGTCGTATACGCATTTTTACGACGCCCCTGTAAACCAAGGCTTTGTTGATGAAGACTAATAGAATTGATCCAGTGGGTTAGCTAAAAATATTTAGCGATTTTTAGTTATTTTTCGTCATTTTTTGTGATTTTATTGGTACGATTCTCAGTGTGCTCAACAAAGTATTGTCCAACTAATTCATCCTGTCGTTTAGAAAGCTTGATTTTTCGGCGCAAAAAATAAGTTTTGATCTCAATTCTATCGGAAGATATCGTCTAAAATGACACATACATGTACGTAAAAGCGTTCAAATCCAATAATCATTTCAGAATGCTGCAAAAAGGAATTCGATGATGACATTTTTCAGAAATTCCTGAGACATTGCAAACGAGTTATTTTTTATGAAAATTCGCTGATATAACTGAATACAAATCTATTTCAAACCGTTATATTACCGAATCCGCGAAAAAGATCAATTTTTGTGTGACAAACTCAATTCCTAAACGATTTTTGTGGTTTTTGTTTCTGTTCGATCTCAATTTTACTCTGGTTTTACGACGAACCTGGCGAATTTAGAAATTCTTGGGATGCAACGGATAGGAAGGAATAATGCTTTTTGTGTTTTTTGACGAATTTCAACTCAGACTATAATTCTCAACCGATCCTCGAGATTCTTACTTTGTTCACTTCCAATTTTGGACTAAATGTTAACAAACTGCTGAAAAAAACTCGAAAAACTCGAATTTTTACAGAGAATGGAGATGGGAGGGGTAATCAGATTTATGCAAAAACAGCTTGCACGGCAGATTGTTTTTCTCATATTTTACAACCTCCGAATTGAATTATGGAAAGGGCTGAATGGTGGGGGTATTAGTAATGAATTAGCATATCTGCACATGAAGTCATTATTCACAGCACTTCTGTTGGAACCAGTTAATCAATTATAATACATACTTGCAATTACAAACCAAACACAGGGAGGCTCCTTTAATGCACGCATTAGTTTCTAATATGTTTTGTTTCATAAAGGCTTGCATCGAATGATATCTGAGTTCGTATTTGAACAGTTGAATTTGAATTGTTGAATTGAAGGAAGACACTAAATGCTACGTGCATAGTATGCATTGAAGATTCTCAGCTTCCACGGCATCATCTGGGTGTTGCAGGACAATCTGTCCAATCCTTGGAAGGGGCAACTTCCCCATCACCTCCTTGCATTAAGTTTTGAAGTAAGTAGTAGAAATTCCCGCCCCTTTGTTTGTTTTGTCAATGAGCTGGTGAATCATCCCGTGATGAAGGGGTTTCACTTCAACTCCGCTTCCTCTTTGAAACGGGAGAAGTTCTTCTCATAATTATTACGACCGCTAAGCGTCCCGCAGGTCGCGCCCCAGTGGAGGCGGATGCACAAATCACTCTGATAAAACGAAACAGCGGATGACATGTGGTCCGTACGGGGGTAATAACGCCAAGACGATAATAAAAGGGAGACGAGAGAAGAAGGAATAACAGAAAAGGAGGCAATCGTCCACCCTTCAGTGACCACGCGTGCCCGCCTTCTTTCCACCGCAAGAGGATGTCTGACGGCCGAGCTAGGTGGTTACGCTTGGAACCTCGTCAGACGTAGTAAGGGCTACGGCGAAGGTACTCGGGTTGTGTCCTTCTACAAAGGCACACGACAACATCTTTTGTGATGTCCCAACATTGATAAGAAAAGAGGTAGTTCCGTTTTGACGACGGACGTGGCTTCCTTTGTGACGATGAAGGAAGTCTGGGGCTAATTCGTGAACTTCACTGAGCACGATCATGACCCTTATCATTTCGGAGTTGTTCTGGAGCAGATGGTATAGATCCGGTCTTATGGCGAACGCGTGTTCAGAATAAGTGGACCACCATTCGCAAGATGCAACTTGACTTAGAGCTAAGGTGACAAGATGTTTTTCCTTAAAAAGTAGTACATTTTCCAAATTTGAACATATATACTACATACTCTCCAACGTAATATATTCTAGCTAAAGCCCATATAATATAACCTTTTTAAGAAATTTGAAAAATCGAGTAAGCCCACCGATTCCCTTCTCTCCAACCATTCAATTTGATCAAAATAGACTAACGCGACCTCACTCGCTCTGGTGGAGTTATCTTCAACTTTCAAGATAGATTCATGAGAAGCAGGACTATTGTGGAGAACAAACCATAACCTCGCCTCACCGTACAGGTTTTCAAAAAATGATTGTTTGATTCTTTGGTAGCTGTTGCCACTGGACTAAAAATATTCTTTCAGGAGCTGTCAGATTTTTAAAATCGGCAGCTCCACCAGAGAAGGGAGTCTGAGGAAAAATATAACATTTTATGGTATTCAGTCTCACCACCCTGAAAAATTTCTTGGAGTGCTGTTATAAGAGCCTACGCCTGTAAGACTGTTGATAAATGTTTACAGCTATCTTATAAATAATTCAATGATTTTCTTCTGGCAAATTATTTTCCAAACTAAAAACATCCTCGTCCATCTCCACTCATAATTTCTTCTTTCTGTAGTGGTTTGTTCTTTCTGACAGCGGTGAAAATGATCTAATTTTTTAAATTTGAAGGTGGATTTTTATTATATTGCCGAATGTAATTTACGTTATGTTTGCCCACGAGATCAATGGAATATACAGAAATTCGGTAATCACATGTTACAGCCTGTTAACTATACATTTTAAAACATTCAATCTTTCAAACGAAACTTAATGATTCAAATCAGTTTAAAAAATGAATGATAAACAATACATTCATCGAAAATTCTGTTTGACCCATAATACGAATGAAAGGTACCTTCTGATTCTTCGAAATTTTGAATGGCAAACTAAAAGGAGTAAACAAGATGATTGGGTCAAGGATTGGAGATGTAGTCGACAGAAACATTTCAATTAGTGGAAAACGCTTAATTACAACATCTTCGAACCGATATCTCCAAGATATAAATTTGTTTAATTACCAGAGTTGCCAAATTTTGGACTATTCGACAAACTTGAGCTATTTTTATTGCCGAATTGATGATTTTCTTCTGGCAAATGATTTTCCAAACTAAAAACATCCTCGTCCATCTCCACTCATAATTTCATCTTTCTGTAGTGCCTGACAGTGGTGAAAAACCCGAAACCGGTCCACAGGTGTTTTTGAATTTTCAAAAATAGAAATAGAATATTTCGACGATCTATTTTTTTTTAATTTGAAGGTGGATTTTTATTATATCGCCGCATCTAATTTACGTTATGTTTGCCCACGAGATCAATGGAATATAATTCGGTTACATTTCGGTAACTTGTGTCATTCATTCCAATTCTGGCAAAACGGGTCTTCGTCTGTTTGCTAATGATGAAGGAGTAAACAAGATGGATATTGGTGGGAAAGTGTTGGTTAATCAGAGCATGAACCAGAAAATAAACTCGGTTACCAGGTGCCTAACCACGAATTGAGCAATACTAAACCGATGGACTTCCGAAAAGCGAAAGGTGCTTTCTGATTGGCCCAACTATTAGAAATTTAGTGAATCTTTAATTAAAAGGAGCCTCCTTGATTGGTTCAAGGATTAGTAAGGTAGGTCAAAGGAGTTGGCAGAAACATTTTTCAAGAATTTCCAAAGATGCCAAAGCATCTAATTTTGGACTTTTTTTTTTGTTGACAAACAAGAGCTATCCGTAATATTGAATCGTTCCTACTTACCTCATATAATAACTAATTCAATGATTTTACTTGTGACAAATGATTTTCAAAAAATTCTCTATACCATCCGAACCTAATATCGTCCGCGTCCACTCATATTTTCCTCAATCTGTAGTTTACTGACGATGGCGTGAAACCCGAAACCGGTCTACAGATGTTTTAAAAATATTTATGATGAAAAAACACTACATGGACGATCTTGTATTTTTGATATGAAGGTGGATTTCCATTACAGTGCCGCATCTATCTTATATTAGCCCTCGAGATTAATTTTAGTAAAGGTGGCGTACATTTCAGTAACTAAGTTGATGTCATTCCTTCTCATTCTGGTGAAAATGGGTCTTTGTCTTTGCTAATGATGAGAGAGTAAGCAAACGGGGTGTTGCCGAGAAAGGGTTGTAGGGTTGGTTAATCAGGGCATGTACTGGAAAATAAACTTCGTTACCAGTTGCATAACAATGAATTGAGCAATACTAGACCTACGGACTTCCGAAAAGCCATTTGTTCGAACGTAAGCGTGCGCGGTTGTGAAATGCGAAGTACTTACCGCCCCTTCATCTCCCACCTAGTCCCCGATGAAAAGGTGACAAAATAAAGAAGGAACGGGCTTCTTGTTAGCTGTGTTATGTACACCATTGTCACCAGGGCACGTGCTGTTCGTCAGGCAGCTGTCTCGAGCCGCTGCAGCCACTCGGATGTATTGCTTACCACATCCAGAAGTGACTGTCCGAGCCGGTATTTTTTTTCCCCGTTGTTTTTCTCCCTTCCTCTTTACGCGAGGAAAGGAATAAAGCGAGGACAATAAAACGGTTCTGATATAGGTATAACAGGGACAGGGGAAGGGGCCACGTGCGCAACCCTAATCGGGATCAACAATGCTCAAGGTGTCTTCATCCAGTCACCTGCCTCTCGTTAGGCGTAAGCAGATCCCCCGTAAGCAGATGTTCGGTCATCACCTTTTCTGCTCCGTTCCACTACAGGCACAGTTAGCTCGGAGATTTAAAAAGTGGTTCTTATAAATGGACCTGTAGTACGAGGAGTGCAGGTGGCCAGGAATCATGTCCTCACCTGTTTTCATTCTGGAGAGATGGAGAACGAGTTTTACCTCAGTTATGACGTAGAAATGAAGAAGATCATCCGTGACGTTGTCAGCTATTCATGCGAGAGTACTCTTTTAGTTTTAGGGTGCACTGGTGTTTCCGTAGATACTTATAACTAAAGTATTGCATGTTTGGTACCTATACAAGACGTTGTTAAAATAAACTGTGAGGTTAAACAACGTCATTTTTACCATGGTTTAATGGTCAATGTGTTCTGTCAGGGCCTTTAAAACTAACTTCACTGTTGATTATTTCCCCACCTCAACTTTCCAAGATCTGACAGTGGTACGAGAAATCCAGGACCTCGTGACAACGTTGGGATACAAACGGTGTATCGTTATCGGCCACGACCTGGGGGCTCTAGTTGGATGGTTTTTCATGCGTTTGTATGAGGATATGGTGACCAAATTCGTTAGAATTGTTGTTTTTCAAGAGCGATTACAGTGGTTTATTATTGAATAATAAACCAAAGTTAGTGTTCTTGTTTTTTAAGACTCTTAATCTGGATGTACCCCACATTGTGTTATAAAGGTTTATTTTTGTTGTATTTTGTAACTCCTCTCAGGATCGTCCTCGTCCGATTTCTGACGCCCTACAATTTCATCGCCATTTCGCTATTCAAATTTCAACTTTGTAGATTGATTAGGACAGCTAATAGAATCCTAAAAACTGCGAGACGATCTTTCCGTTACAGTTTTTCGAGACGCATGAAATGAATTTCCGAGGGGGCAAATGAGAGTAGAGACGAGGAATGTTAGAAAACAAAAACAAAATCTGGGTGTCCCCCCTCCGGAGATTTTCTCTTAAACTTCTATATCAAAATTATTAATTGGGAATGAATTTGTGTGAGCCTCGTTTTCAGAGCTGGAAAGTTTTGTATCAAGTGATGAGCATTTTATCAATAGTTAAAGGCGTTTGTCAAGAAAGAACGAAAAACTTGAAGAGTAGCTGTGAAGAATAGCTTTGAATTCGAGGAAAACAGGAAACCTTCAACAAAGGTGGAACCTGTAAGGACCCGTGGGAGGCAAAAGTACCACAAAGATCTGCCCAATCTTCAAGAAAAGGGAGAAATCGTCTTCAGTCGACCTGCAACTAGGACTGAATGCCCTTTAAAATTTAAAGGGCACCTCGACAATAGCAGGTGGAGATCCGACGCAGAATCCGTAAGAAAACCTTTTTTGTCAACACGGAGGAAAAAGAAGGTAAAAGTGTGTGAATGCGGAGAGCAGGTGATTTTGGTTTGTTTTGTTGAACGCCTCAGGTACGTTAGCTTGTCGGAAAAGACGTTTTGTGCGGCACAAGTGCAACGATTTTCAATGTCAAGACTTCACAAGCGGAGGCGTCAGTGTTGGGAAGACCGTCTGGTCGATGTTCCTCAATTTTTTGGAGGGCCTCTATCAAACGCACCACTTTACGCCTTACAAGTAACGCTGACGATCTTACTCCCAGAGCAAAAACTCGCCTCTAGAGAACAAAAGATGTCTTCATTGCATCGCCTCTTGGAGTTGTTTGGTGAAGATTGAGACCGTCACAACTCTAACTGTGTCCCCATCATCTTCTTATGATGTTAGCAGAGCCAGTTATCCATTCAGCCCCTCCCTCCCCCCTCGCTCCCTTCTAAATCCTCGAGAATGTGGTGGATATGGGTTAGCTTCAGGGGTATTCTCCGGGTATTACAGGCTAATCGACTCAGCCCTTGGAAGCGGAAGCTTGTCCATTCCCTCACATCCTTGTTATAATGTAATGTTTTCCAAATAAAAAAATGCATAGTTTTCAGTCAAATAATGGAACCCCCCACTCCAAGTTTTAGTTATAACACACACACACATTTTGACATTTTTGTCAAATATGGTATCAAAAAACTGTACGTGGGGTACCCTCTAACTGAATCTGGTTTTTCTTAGTTTTTTATTGATTTTTAATTTATTTATGCAAGAATGTCAGGGTATATAATGGAAAATTTGTTTGAAAAATTGGAGATCAGTCGCGTTCTCCGACAGACGGTTTTTTTTTTTAACCCATTGTCGTATAATGCTTATAAAAAAATACATGTTCATATACATATTAATTTTTTAAAAACAATAAAAGAATAATAATTATATTTTCGTTAACATCATTTGTTCTGCTATTGATATGTACACGACAATGCTGTGCATGTTTACACTGTGTTTGACTTAAAATAATGAAGCATTTTTTCTTCTTCTTCTGGATTCCCATTCGGATTTTCTGAAGCCTCGAGGGTCTGGTGGATATGGATTAGACTCAGGGGTATCCTCTGGGTATTGCAAGCGTAATGTTTTTGCGAATCACAAAACTTGTTTAGTTTTCACTCGAATTTATTTGAACTACACCATTCTTAGTAATACCTGCCAACAATATTGTCAACTGTGGTGTCAGGAAACCATAGAATTGACTAAGTCCTGAGCTGGATTTCAACCCGAATTCTCATATTGTTCACTCAGCCTGCAGGTTCTCGCCTCTACGAGATCAGTAACGTCCAGAGGAGGGGCGAGCCATTTTTCAGGGTCGGTAGGTCTGTGGGTAGATGGCCCTCGAGGGATGAGGGTGGCTGGTCGCATTCCACGGTGTCAGAGGTCCGAAGGCAGAAGGGGGGAACGCGGTCACGAACTCGACTCCGGAGCTCGGCTTCCAACCCTCAAGCGACCAAAACCCCGGGAGAAAGAGGCCTAATACTGTTTGGCTGACGATTGACGTTGTCGAAACTTGGCTCATGATCGGCAGCCAAACGACGATTGGCGTTGGCAAAACAGAAAAAAGAGATACATATGGAAAGAGATAGAGAAACATTTCGTTGTTTTTCATACCAAAAGTATACAACAAACGTCGGTGCAATTAAATCAATAAAGCCTTCAACATAAATTACCGTCTTTCTGCTATTGTAGGAGTGTTTATCTGGGTTAACAATATTATTGATAGAAAATAGTAAAGAGACATGGCCGTAACTTCACGATGGTGCAAACATTTCACTACAGCAAGACGTGAGAACGGTTCAAAAGACGAAATTGAAGGTGATTGTTACACATTCTTTCGATTTCATAACAATTCCGCATGGTCTTGTCTTTACAGGTTTGAGATTCGTTATTGTTAATAGTCTCGGATATTCGTAAAATGAGTCCAGTAGATAGTTTAAACGTTTCATATTTACCTATATCGTTATCAGTCCTTGTAAGTTCATCATCGCCATCATTCATTCATTTATAATAAACAATCTTTAATTGATATTAATCAAATTTTGTTGCCACATTAATCTATGTATTATAATAATGTTCATTAAAATTCAGAGCAATTTCATTGCATATTATTTATGTTAATAATATTATTGAATTGTTATTTATTTCACTATTTCTAATTATGATAAATTATTACTTATGATAATTGTTAATTACTTAATTACATAGATGGAAGTAACAAGTACATGATTATTGGACCAGTACTCCAGTTCATTGTACTGAAAAACGTTTACAAAACATTGCCAATAGTGAAAAATCAAATCATAAGAGGCACAAGTGCAGAAAATCAGTTGGAGCTGCATTTTGATAGAGGCATAGGTTGACTAATTACAACAGTCTTCCTACATAAACTATAGATAGTTAGATAGATAGATAGCTAGTTTATTTACATCATTTTACATATTACATTCTTCAATTGAATAATAACTTATGAACGAGCTGGATAGTGTAACACTGTGGCCCAGCCCAGAGTTGGTTCTTACATCTAATTTTTATAAAGTACGTACCTATAACACTATACTTACATCACATTAATTATTAAAATTTAGATTCCACTTCCATGGAATGATGTACTTAATTAACTATGTAGCTTGCACTTTGTTAAGGGCAACCCACGGGTGCCCAAAGGGGGGGCTATGACGCAGACTGCGTCATTGAAATTCTCGGGGGGGGGGGGGGGGGCTAAGTTGATTGAAACAGTTTAATGTGACGACATTCAAAAATATATTACTTCACTAGATAGAACGTAGATAATAACGAACCTAGTAATTAATTTAAATATGGTTTGTTTTTCTATCTAAAATATATAAATGACAATGACAGTGCTAGAATATTGTCCGTTTTCTCTATATCCGACTGGGTTTGAATTTTGTCAATATCTATATAAATCTTGTTTCGGTTTTCCAAAAAATAAGGGTTGCTTACGAGTATTTTTCACATTTTTGCTTTTAGGGAGGGGGTACCAACTTACATGGGGGGGGGGGGGGGGCTCTAAGTTTTTTAGGGGGGGGGCACCCCTGTATTAAGTATCATATTTCTGAAGAGTAAGTAGTGGGTCGCAAATGAGTTTACTCCCGCTCTTTACAATGAGCGAATGAATATTTTTGAAAATACATGTGGTATTATCGCCGAAAATTCAGCAGATTGATTGCGTATGCGTAGGTTGTTCAAGGGGATAAAAGAAAAAAACCCGGCGCTCGACAACCGATCATTTCGCTGTTACCTCCTTCATCTTCGATCTGACACTCGAGATGCAGATGAACTGAACCTCCTCCATTATTACGGCGCCGAAATATTCAATTACCTCAAAGTGCGCTGACGTTTGAGTTGGAACGAATGAGCGCGAAGGGAAAAGAACGGGACAAAAGGCGAAGGAAAAATTGGGATGAGAGCCACAAAAGGAAGATCTGGTCGAGAGGGGGGCCAGCTCGATGATGGGGTCAGAGCGCTAATGGGGGCGACCGCACGACATTCGGCGGGGTGCGTCAGCGGTCGGGGATCGCGCTGAAGGTGAATTCTGAAAGTCTCCTCCCCCGAAAACAATAAACTTGGAGAGGGTGAAGAGCGTGTGGGGCCACCTTGGGACTCCTCCATCGCCGCGGCCTCGTCTCTGGGTGGTCTGAGGTCTGAAGGTGGTAGCCCGTCGGACCGGATCACTTCTGCAAGAAGTGCTGCGCCATTCATTAATCGCCTCGAGAGCCAGGCTTACGGGGCAGCAGGAAAAGCAGTGACAAGCTAAATAAATTATGACTCGTCCTGTCAAGACCACGTTGGAATAACACGACGGTATCAAGTTGTAATCTTCATGGATCGTCATTCCGCATAGCAGCGGAGAACGGATGATGAATTAGTGGTGTAATCTGCCGTAAACATGAACAAGATCATCATCATGCAAATTATGGATTATTTGTCATTAATGCACCATTTATTGATAGTTGTTGCACTCTCTTTGTATAGTACCGTTACTATCTTTAGAGTGGATGACAATTCAACATAACTGAAGCTAGTGACAGATGGTTTAATACTGGATTTCTTGTACGATTTGGACATGTTCGTCGGATATTAACTCATTCCGTCTCCAAAACGGGGTTTTCGTTTTGCTCTTCGGCTTCGAGCTTGTCCGGGACGGCTGGGAACCGCGGGGTCTCCGGGTGGTTCGTCGCTCCGTCTTCTCCCGAGCCGGTCGGGTCACGGGATCCGGACTCGCCGGACCCGACTCCGCACAGATCTCGGACGTCCAGCCCGCTCAGCATCGCTCGGATCGAGTTGAGGATCTCCCCGCTTTTCCTGTGCACCTCCTCCTAAAATGAAGTTGGAATATTAGTTTCTTGAATGAAACATACCAGTAAATATCCAACCGAATACTTAAAACACTGCAACTGTGCAATAATATTATGTCAAATAAGTACCTTGATTTCAAAACTCTCTCCTTGAATGTATATGGATTTTTACAAAATTTGGGTCAAGCCAGAGATTGACTGATGAACTTTGTAATGGTTTAAGGATCAGTTGGCTTGTGAGCCATCTAGTGAGAGGTATAAGATAGGAAAGTTGATTTTGGTCTTAAATGAACCACTGGGAAATGTTTTTTTTTTTTTTCGGTTCTAGTTTAAGTATTATTTTGAATTGTGAACCTTTGTGATCGACCAAGAATAAAAATGTTGAAAATTAATCACAAGTACTGAATTATGACAGTTGGTTTCGGGAAAAATACTTCGACGAATTGTTTTACCTTGTCTTCAACGGTGTAAGAGGCGGATCTTGAAAGCTCAGCTGACAGAAGGGACGTGGCACGAACTTGGGCTTGCTGGATGATCACGTTCACCTCCGTATCTGACATCTCCATACCGAGGTTGCGAAGCACGTCCTTGAGACAGTTTTCGAATTAAAGACTGACCATACGTTGTAATGGGTTACAATGAGGAACTTACAAAAGTAGGTCTACTGAAAATGAACATTTCAGTCTCATTGTTGGTCAATAGACAGGGATAATTAAAAAGCAATAAGAATCACCCTTGAGTAGGCTCTACTCTGGAAACATAATAAAAATCTTTGCTGGAACCGAGAGCTGTATATTGGAATTTGAGAAACAAATCCAAACGAAATATGGAGGAGAAAGGAGTTGCAAACAGTGAAAATTGTCGTCTTAAAATGTGAGAGTCTCAAATTACAATTGGGATGGAGGAACATTGATTGACTCCGACAACTGGACTATTTTGCTCCATTACGTGCTTTCAGAGCTTGTGGGTACCCAGAAACAATAACCACTACCACCCACGCACTATGGTTCTAATATCAGACGTCTGGTACTGGAGAGAGTTGGCTTATACTAAAGGATTCCACTAAAGGATTCCACTAAAGCCCCTGATTTTCAATGTACGTTTTTTTGGATGAAACTGCCTTGAAATGTGTCGTGATAGGGATTGTTGTCCTCATCAACGTCATCACATCTCTACAGTATTTAGCATTGAAAGCAATTGCCCACAAGTCGGAATCGTCTGACATCTGTGGACCGCTAGCTTTTGTAGAAATCGTGGCTTAACTGGTTCCAACAGGTATTCGAATCTGGGAATATTAAATGAATGTCCAACAAAGGCACACATATGCTGAGAGGCATATTTGCGTAAATAGTTAAGGAGGAGTACTGTGTGACGCGAGTATAAATTGTGAGTGTATGGGATGGGTCTTACCTATGAAACTCATAATAACCCAAGGTAAATCTTGAAAATCGTTAACTTTCCATCATCAAATTTAAACAAATGGACTGACCAACGGTGGAGGCCTTACCAGTGAACTGACATTTACACTCTCAACACGAAACCCAAACGCTTTCAGTGTCAAAGATACCTATTGAACTCCTGATGCATCAAATATTGAGTACTTAGCTATAAGTTGAATTGTCCACTAGTGAATGCGTTGGTCAATTCACTGTATACTTCACAGTAGACTTGAGTATTCAAGTACGTATCAAGCACCACTGTAATTATGATAAAATCACTTGGATTCCCAAACAGTTCTAATCAAAACAACTCGCTATTCCTGCTTGTTTAAAACTTCCGCCTCTACTGGTTCCGTGTTATCAGGGTGCATTATGAGAACAACTTGTCCGACCAGAGCGCCTCAATTCAGTTAACTTCACAATACCTTCGTTCAATTGTCAGCTCAACGACATACATAAACTGTTACTGCAGAGCCTGTCGTTACTGAAAAAACTATACTGGCTACCTTAGCAAGTCTCAAGTTTATGGACTTCTATATCACACCACCAATTCAAGTTTACCACCCTCACCAGCCTCAAGTTTCATACATTCCATCCAGATAACACACTTTTTGGCCCTAATTTCAATATTCCTAAATTAGTTTGTATATTTCCACCAGGGGTGTATATAAGGCGAGGGGGGGGGGAAGGGGTCCAGTTCCCCCCCACCCCCCCCCCCGAAATTTGGAAAACATTTGTATTTTTCGGGCCACAATAATGTTAATGATATGGAACCTTTATATCAATCATGTATTTTTTTACACCTTTCCAAGTGATTAAATGAATATTATTTAGGCCAAAAATATGCTTTCGCCTGGGAAAAGAACCACTTTTCTATCAGTTTTTCTGATTGCTAGAATAGTGATATTAGACACCTGATTTGAAAGAGTTTCCACCCCCCCCTATGGCTTAGGGTATGGAATACCCCCAGACCTCCGTATTATCCCCCCCCCCCCCGAAAATATTGCACATATACGCCACTGATTTCCACCAGTTTGGAGACAATTCTTATCAATCCGCTAGGCGTTTCACCTAGCCGATAAAATCAACATTCTCGTTACGTTAGGTACTCCAACATTTTAATCATCCCACATACGCTGTCAGCAAGGAACAGGAATCTTGATACACAAAATTGGAAAAGAGTTAAAACAGCAATCAGGATATCAAAACTAAAAGTTGAAAAAGCACTTAAACTCTTCCTCATGAAGACTTTCCGAGTCTATCTCTTTTGAAAAACTAATTTAATACATTTTTATTGTGCTGTACTTGTTTTTATAGCTTGACTAAACGATAATTATTTGAAAATGTATTGACTTATTTAGATATACACCTTCCAGTCTGCCAACTTCGAGATGATGTCAGGGTTCGTGATGAGGACGTTGTGCATCGCAGCCACGCTTTCAGGTGTCCAGTAAGCGAGAGAGAAGGCGTGCACGAAATTCTGTTGAACGAAACGTTAAAAATGATTTTGATACGCCCACTAACTCTTTTAGGTACAAATCTTGAATCTTACAACAAATTACAGCTCAAGCAAACTCTTTTAATGCCTATGTTGGTCAGTTCTTCCTAAAATGTACCAAACTAGTTGGTGTTTTGTTCAAAGGCAACGGAGTGCAGTTTGACGAACTATGAATGAGAAAAGCTTAGCAGTAGGTCTCCACAAAACCACTGGATTCACAGATATTTTGATGAAAAGGTTTCATTTGGTTCGGAAAAAGCTGCACTTTGTCTGGAAAAGATTTCATTCAACTTGGAAAATGATTCATTTGGTTTGAAAAAGCTTTCATTTGACTTGGAAATGCTGTATCAATATCGCCGCGGTCGTATGATGATAGGGTGAGCACATGCTCAAACGTGGATTCCCTGAAATCCCGATTTCTCACGATCTACCGATCCGATCGTTCAATTTGCGTCGGTAGTTGGAGACGGGCTTCGATCATCGAATGATTTGCATCGTAATCGATTGGATAACAACCGAGCTGGCGCGTACTGTTCATCCGTCTTCACCTCGTCCCAAACTCCGATTTCAATGGACTTTTATGGCATATTCGTTGATTTTTTTAAATCATTCATTCGACCATCCTCAGGCTATCAATTCCGATGCTGTACGATCAGTGGTAGTAAACACTGGTAATTCGTATTTATGGTCCAGAAGATAAGAGAACCCCGAATCCAAGTTTTCAAGTTTTTGATCCAAAGATGTCATACAAGGCGCTCAGAGAGGTGTTGTCAAACTTGAACCTGGATGGTAAAGCTCCACTATTTTGTCTGAGCCGCAAGTTGAGTCACGACTCTCCTACACCGCTTGCTCTTGTTATTCATCACCTCATTACATGTTTGATTCCCGAAGGAGCCAAATATTTTTCCAGTTCGTCTTCCGCTATAGAATCACATTCTCAAGGTTAGTGTAAAACCTACGTGCCGATTTTTCAAATGATTTAAATTTTTATAATCCCTTATTTTGGAGCATGAGTCTTTATTTTCTGGCGGATACGTTTCGTCCTTCACCCAGGGCTTCATCAGTCTTATTATGTCATCAATACATGCAGAATTCCGGCTTAGACATGGTGGTGCCACCACACATCTCTTCACTTTGTTTCATTACTTGTAGTATGGGCAATTGAAGTTTCTAGCAAGAAGGATGAGGGAGCAACTAAAAAACTTCAATTGCCCACTACTACAAGACTGATGAAGTCCTCGGTGAAGGACGAAACGTATCCGCCAGAAAATAAGGACTCATGTTCCAAAATAAGGGATTCGAAATGAATGTGGTCACCCCACTACCTACACCCACCACTAAATTTTTATAGGTTCTTCCGTAATGTATGAAAAATAACCAAATATCGTTATTCAAAAATGTATTATTTTAAAACGCAGGTAAATTCAGGGTTCCTCACATCCAAAAATGTGATGTAGATGTATTTTGGTGTTCTTCGGAGAAAAAATAAAAAATTAATTTCTAAAAACAGGGACAACAGTCTCACGAAGCCCAACAGGATACCCCGAGGTTGGGTGATTGATTTTTTAAGAGTAAGATTAAAGAAAACATATGTAATTGGAGGGTCAACAAATAAATAGAAGGTTAAACAATTTTAAACAGTAGTAAGTTTGCCACAAACCAGGTTTAATTTCATTGTAAAAACCTTCAAAACCTTTCTAAAAAGATTCCGAACATGACTCAGGAAGTTTTATTTTTTCCTTTATGTTTCATGCGGTTTCAATTCCAATAGTGGTGGTTTAAAACAGAAGCGCCAAGAACACCGTTGAAGTCCGCTATGACACCCGAAAACACGGGACAAGACTATCGTATTGAGAAAGTTTTCTAATTAGTAACCCAAACTAGCTTAACCTCCTAATTATCATCATCTATACCGTAAGCACTATACCAGAGGCAGTAACTGGGTGCCATTCTCGAGAACAATCCGACTTTTTGGGCTCACATAAGTAAAGCAGCAGACAAAGGTGCAAAAGTCCTAGGAAACCCGAGGTGATTCTTGGGACAAGTCAGTTAAAATGGAAATAACTGGGAAACAAAACATCTACAAGAAAGAGTCGAGGAGGCATATTTTTGGTGGAAATAAGCTCTAGATTCGACCTTTTGAATTGTGAACCGTGAACTTGTTATCTTGCAAGAAACCAGAGTTATCTTACTTCCATGGTGATGTTCCCCTCCTCGTCTGGGTTCATTATGTCGATCAGGCAATGAGCCATGTCTTCGCTGTAGAGGGCGCCGAGGATGCTCCTGAAGAACTCGAGGAGTTTGTCTTTGTGGACGGTCCCGTCGGAGTCGGGCCATAGGAGCCCGAAAGCCTGTTTGTACTTGTCCTCGTCCGCTGTCGTCAGGGCCTCGTCGTCGACGACTGGATGTTCATCTTCAGCCACATCCTGCTCGCCAACTGCCGAACTGGACGCAACGTCCGAGCTGGTTACCCTGGTCGAGTCTTCTTCCTGACGACTGTCGTCATTTATTTCGTCGTCCCTCTCCATGTCCGAAGTCTTAAGAGCATTACAAAACACAGAAACTTCCATAAAATTATCCATTAAAATATTCTTTTCCAATTTCGAATGAAATCTGCATGCCAAGATCTTCCTGCTCATGTCAAACCAAAACTTTCAAGACCTCCAATGCAATGAGGCAATGCATTGAGTTCCTAAATAACAAAACCTATCATTTAATCGTATTTTACCTCTTAGCTGAACGTTTTTCATTGATTTAAACCTCTTTTCTTCAAGATAAACGTTTATCATATTCATCGAATACATTTTGGTTAATTATTTTCAATAAGTGTTCAGGGGGCTATACTTGTGTTAAAGTCATCCTTGCACCTTTGGTAGCTGTATTCAGAAGTCAATTACGAGGTCTGGATACACACTGATCCGAAGGAGGACCCTTGTGGCTAAATTTTTTCTCAATCCACCTATGCAGTTCATCTGAAAATGGAGCTTTTTTGGTATTTAGAATAGAATTACCCGGTAAATATTCAACGACTTTGAACAACTATTTTATTTATATAATAAATACGTCTAATGAACAGATCAGTGGTTTACTGATCAGTGGTTTTGTGTAATAATTTGGAGCGTTTTAAAAAATTCATTGTCACACATTGATTGTTGTTATGGGAAGAAAAACCTCTTTATTATACTAATTATGTGGAGATGATGGTTGGAACATCATTCGGTCATTTTGCTATCGGATCCAATCCAGCTTGGCCCACTTTCAGCGAAGAAAATCCCTAGGTTCGACACTAGCATATGTGATGGCGATCCCCATTATTACTAATCTTCGTTTGTGTTCAAGTGCCAAATATTCAAACCTTGATTATTGTCAAACCCTCTCCCGCTTTCTGTAGAGGATTAATATTCGTTTAGGCTGACAGAAATTTCACTGGAAAATCTTGAATTTGGTACCTTACTAACATAATCAATTGTAACATAATCAAACAATCAAAGATTAGCTTGAAGTTGCATCTGTGGAAGTTTCTTTTAATTACGGTATCAAAGATGCCCGTTTTGACCAGTCCGGTTACCTGAGGTTCATTTATCTTGGATGAAATTGCTAGCTGGATCCGATGAATCCTAATAGAATTAAGACATTCGACTATAATTAATATCATTATCAATGACGGATGTAATGCGTGAAACACCGAGTCCCACCCCCTGCCCGCGTAGCGAATCTTATATATTTCTGCTCTCCAAAGATAATGGGTTGATCACGGAGAAAACGCTATCATTCGATCTCGTGAGTTTTTTCTTTTCTTTTTTTTTCAAACCACAAAAAAGGAGGCGGATTGTGTTGTTTTGCGCCACGAAAGGATAAAGGGCGGCATAAAGAAGGGACCCCTATGATTACAGGAGTAATGAGAATTCCTTCCCGATGCTCTTGAAAAGGCGGCGTCTCGAGATCAACCCCTTTGGATTTCATCCCTTGTCGATGGGGAAGGCCCTCCGGGCGAGGAGGTAACCCGTGTGAAACCTTCCTCATCACTAGACTAACCTTAACAATAGTCCCCATTTAGAACAATGAAAGGGAGAGGACCGCCCTGAAAAACATATCTTAAATAGAAGCACGTACTCCGTATTCAGTTTTATCGGTGCCCCTCTCGCCTTCTCGTGGAAATAAAATAAGAAGACGGGAACAATAAAAAGAATAAAAATAAGAAGAACCAGAGGCCCACCAGCGGCTCTTCTATGAGAGCTCGGTTGTCTAACTGGACCTCCGAGTTAGGTAACGCTTTTATCGTTTTCATGAGCGGGCTTTTATGGACAGCTAAATAAGTCACCGCATACCAGTAGTCTCAATGGAATTTCACTCAAGTCTCCATATCCATGATATCAGAAACATTCCAACATCGTTCAGTAGGGTACCACCTTGAATTAGTGCCTAAAATGAAGCCTTTCTTGATTGGCTTCTTATTACGTCCCTTTGACGAATTTTGTAAATATGATAGTAATATGTTGGATATAATAATATTGTAAATAGGATAGTGAATATGGAATGAACGATCTTTGGCAGGTGGTATCTGAGTTATAAGGAGTATCATTTTACATCATAACCAGGGGTGCCCACAGGGGGAGGGGGCTATGACGCAGACTGCGTCATTCATTGGTTCCAAAAACATTATTGGGGGGGGGGGGGGTGAAGTTGATGGAAACAGTGTTTAGCGTGACGACATTAAAAAATAAACTACATCCTAGGTAAAGAACCTAAAAAAATATACACGTTTTGTCTAAATGGACAATATTGTTGACTGGGTTTGAATTTTTTCCATACCTATTCTTTTAATTTTGGATAAAATAAGGGGTGCTTACCAGTACTTTTTACTTTGGGGAGGGAGGGAGGGGGCGTGGTGGACAACAAGGTTATGGGTGCAACTGTGACATGGAGCGTATAATGGAGTGTGGTGCGAGATAAGTGACACCGTGTTACTCGAGCTAGAGATCTCGTCAGGAGTACATCGTGGTATCACCACCCGCCTCATCCGGGGCTCTTACTTGAACTGATGGTCATTCTATAGGGGCACTTCTTTCTATTTCTCTCTCCCTCCTCCATCATCCTCTATTTCCCTAAACCCAAGGGTGTTCTCCCTACTTTTATTATGTTCAAGTTTTTTTCATTTTATTTAATGGTGTCCCCTTCCGCCTTTGAGGACAGATTATTGAAGAAAAAACTAATAATGATGATAGAATAAATAAATTGTATGCATTTGTCTGAATTTTTGGAAATTTGTAGATATTGCTCTAACTCTTAACTGATTTTCTTGATTCTTTTTTGGTTCGACCCCAATTTTAATCTCGTTGGGCAACAACTTCGGAAATTTCGAAGTTCTCGACGTATTAGAGGAATTCTTAGACGTATTAGAGGGGTTCTTGTTTGAACTTGTTTTTTCAAGATGTATTTTGTCGACTATAATTCTCAACCAATTTTAATGATTCTCATTTTGTCCGATCACAATTTAAGTCTAGCTGGGCAACCAATCTCCGGAATCTGGTTTTTGAAGGTAGGAAATGGTAAAAAGCCTATCAACCGCTGATCAAGCGATAATTCTCGTCGCATTCATATCAATATATTTCTGATCAGTAATGAGTTTGGTGAAAGTAGGGGGCTGTTATAACGTCTAATTTCTTCACTATTTTCATCTAATTTTATTGATTATTTGAAAGAAAAAAAAAATTTTACATCAATTTTAGTCTAGTTCTGTAACACACTACAGAAATTTTAATTTTCTTAATTGGAGGGGTTGCTTGACAATCCTTACTCAAGCTCTGCTCCTACAAGCTTATATATATTTATCATAATTATTTTTCAATTGAGAACTTTGTTCTGGTTTTGAAACATGTTTCAGTTCTTTTAAATGTAGTCATGGAAAAGGCTAAATGGAAATGGTGATAGATTGTTACATCTTTACTATTTTTATATTGTTTATTTATGATCCCTATTTTTGACTTACAAACCTCTCTCCTGCAAGCTATGAAGCATAGAAATTTTGAAATTCAAGTTGAAAAGGGAGATGTAGCGGGTACTATCTATTCAAGCGTTGCCCATACCTACTAGAATTCTACCCATGAGGTGCGGCAGGGGTGGGAACAAAGGAAGCGTCAGAGCGTCAGTTGTTTCGTGTGTGACAGTATTTACTCGAAAATCAGTTGTATAATCCAATCAATTTCTTAATTTGCTAAATATTTTTTTGACCCCCACCCCGTGACCCCTTGCTGTTTCAATAAACCTCCGCGATTAGCAAAGTTCAAGTTTTACTGGTCAAACTAGTGCTGCACCTTAAGGGTCAAATTGGAGCTCTGCTGGCTATGAAACTCCCTTTGCCACTGCTACCTCCTTACCCATACCCGTGAATGGGCAGACTTTGTTTTGCTCATAGCGCGTAAACGGTTGGAGCTATGGAAAAGTGGAAGGAGTCCATCCGAATGGAAATTTCAAGAGCTACAACTTTTCTTCCATGACAATTTTCGATATCTCGAACGGTTTTCGAGATAATTCAGCTTTACATCGATAAAAGGCGAAATAAAGTGAAATAATAGCGGTGCATGGTCATTAAAATCGTTATAACTCCGTCAAATGAAAATAACACACAAAACCCGTTGAGGGCATTAAAAACAAGTAATTACAAACATTTTAAGACCTTGAACGTCTAATTCTACTCAGCGACTAGGGAGAAATCGCGTTTTTAAGATTTGCGGACGTTATACGCCAGACAAACAAAACGGACGCTCATACCAGCTTTCTGCAGGGTTCTTTGCGTTCTTTACTTTATTGTGAAGAAAATCAGACCGGTTACGCTTAATTTGATCGATTGAAACTGTAATACTAAAGGTAGAATTGATATAACAATTCGTTTCGGTATTAAATGTTGGTGGCCGTTGCTCCTGTTTTGAGGGTTGTTCTGTCTGTACATATTGTTTCTAGGCTGGTATCCGTTGTTACCACCAGTTTGGTAACCGTTACCACCGCCATACTGTTGGCCCTGGTTGTATCGCATACCATTGTTTTGGCGATAGCCGCCGCTCTGCTGGCTGTTCCAGGTGTTGTTGCTACTTCCTGCGGGACTCCCTTTCATGTTGTTAACATTCGGGCCACTGGTGATGGCACGCTGTACCATGTTTTGGTCCTTGTTCATTCCGTTCCGATTATTACTCCAGCGGTTACGCCCGTTGTATTGATTGCAGCACGCAGTGGAAGCGTGCTGGGCCCATAACCCAGAGGTCCGTGGATCGTAACCACGCTCTGCTACCATGTAATACTAAAGGTAGAATTGATATAACAATTCCTTTCAGTATTACAAAACAGAAGATATAGTCAAAAAACCATGTTTAGGTCAGAAAAAACCGTCAAAATATCATACTGCTATAGCTTCTAAAACCGTTCATTTTTGGAGGAACTGACCTGGCAAGCCTTTTTTATTCGTTAAAGGAAGCAGCTACACTAAGTATGAACAAAATTCGGGACTGGGAATGATCCAGTTATGTTTGTACGTATGTGATCATAGAAAAGCAGGACCTAGGGAACGTGCAATGCTTGCATTACTTACCAATATGATTTATTGGGCACTTTTGATGATAATGAATGAGCACGTCACTTATCATTCAACGCTCAAGTTTAAAACCCGTTGAATAAAGGTATTTAATAACATTTCAACTGGCTTCACTTGATGGAATTCCTGTACGCTGATATGTGACCGCTCGAGTTAACCACAATCGAACTGTTCGCTGACTGACCAGATGTCCCTTCATCGCTTCCACGGAAAAAGAATCCTATTTGATTCAGGTTCTGTTGAAAGGGCGGGAATGAGGAGAGCGATTGTATTGCCGGATTATCGTGTTACCTAGCTCGAGCGACCGAAGCTGATAAGGACCAACTCCTGCGCAGTTCACGGTTGGCGAGCCCGCAGTGACGCCTCCATTGGACCGTGTCATCTCGTAATTGTCCTCGTGAATACCGCGACAAATCCTAAGGTGATCATATTTTACAACTGGCATATTTCAGGTAGAGCAGACAATTGAGGTTGTGCGGCATCTAAATGGAAAATCTCTGTAAATTATTACACAGAGGTTTATTATTATCGTGGATCCACGATTCTATCCATAGAATCAGCTGATATAATTCGAGAGTACAAGAAAAGAATGGTTTCTGCCATGGTTTTACAGTTTAAAAAAAAGGAAGGAATTTGAATGAAAAAGTTTCAGTCATGCAGCATGACCGTTTGAGCGAATTTCACAAAATTACCGTGTTACAGAAATGTGAAATTAAGATGGATTTTGAGTACTTTTGTGTAAGAAAAATTTTTAACTATCAATGTAATTGCGAAAAAATTTGTTGTATTCTTGTAGTCAAACAAAGATTTTGTGCATTTTTTTGCACCTTATTAATGAATTGTAAGTACGATTTGATTTTTAATAAAATTCATATAATGTTCTGCTAGAAATTTAATTACAAAACATCAAGCCGTTTCTTGTCATTTATTGTGATTTTTTTGGTTCAGCGTTTGAACTCTGAGCAATTTAATGTTCTCGAAAAGTGTTATCCAACGAACCCATCCTTTCGTTTAGAATGGTCAAATTTTTTGTAATAATAACAGTTTTCTCAAAACTATCGAGAGTTATCGTCGTTATATATATATAAAATGCTGGAGTCATTTCAGAATGCTTCAAAAAAGATTTCGATGAAGAAATTTTTCTAAAATTTGTTTTTTAATAGCTTTCTTTTTCTGCCGAAATTCGGTAAAAACTCAACAAAATTCATATTAAAAGTGACGTAAAGCCAAAAATCTCAAAATACCTCAACAACTGGTTTTAATGAAATACAATAACAACAATTTTAAGGCATTAAAAAAACAAATGAAGGAATGGGATATTGTCTCTGATGATAATCGATGTTCTCATATGTACTCACACTATATCTGAAAATACCTCCTGGCTTTTAGCCCACAGAATTTACATAAATTCCACTGAAAGATTAAAATGACGAATAATAGCCTCTCACTTTCATTGATAACATCAAAAAATATGAGGTTGAGGGAGTAGCAACGAGTTCCAGTTGTTTGAGACTGAATCCCGTGTTTTTTATTACCATCAACAGCCCTTCTCGTTGCTTTTCATTTTCTGGTCGCAGTAGGAAGCTTAGTCGCATCATCAGAGGATGGAGAATCTTCTTCCATAATTTTAAGGTTACAAGGGATTTTGGGAACCGCTGTCACCAAAGACGTTCACCACACTTATCACACCTTCACTCAAAATGGAGAAAGTCAGGGATGAATCAACTGGTCCTCTGCCCCACCACAAAACTACCAATGACCCAGAGAAGTATGTACAAATATCCAAGTTTCCAAAGTTTCGTTCCACCTCAAAACTACCAATTGGCCCGCTATTGATCTACAAATATCCGAGTCCGTAAAGGACTGCATACCGCCCGAAAAGTACTAATGAATATATTGAGTTTCTACAAATATCCAAGTTTGTATAAGTTTGCGTTCCACCTCAAAACTACCAATTACCCTGCTAAGCATCTACAGATAATCAAGTCTGTACAAGACTGCGAACCCCTGAAAACTACTAATACCCCTGGTAATTGCCTAAAAATATGCACGTCTGTGCAAGACGGCTTACCAACTGAAAATTACTAATTTGTATGTATCAACAAATATCCCAGTGTGTAAAGGACTGCATACCGCTCGAAAAGTATTAATGACTAGTAAATTTCTATAAATATCCAAGTTGGGATAAGTTTTCGTTCCACCTCAAAAGTATCAATTAGCCTGATAGGTATCAATATCCAAGTCTGTGCACAAAACTACCAATGACCCTGGTATGCATCTACAAAAGTCCAAGTCTGTAGAAGATTGTACCTACAAATATGCAAGTAGAAAAGTACTGCGTCCCACCACAAAATTACCTACGATCCTGCCAAGTATCTACAAATGTCCAAGCCCGTACAAGATGGGGCACCACATCAAAACCATCCACGACCCTGTAAGCATCCAACTCCGAATTAAACTGATTCCCCAACTTTTAACCGTCATTAGTTACAATAAAATAAAGTGGTCATCAAATCGTTATCATTTACCTTTCACGAGCGATCCGTCTTCAATTCAATCGGCATCGGCTTCCTCCACTTTTCCGCCTTAGAGAATTTCAATATTTTCCGAAAATTACCGACTCCTAATAAACTTCCATGAACGCGACGGAACCGGTCACGTGTTAACCATTTCATAGCCCACAATCATATGAGCTAGCGATAAAAAGCGAGTGGATTTCAATTCACCTGTTCAAGATTGAGCGATTGTAGGTATAATACACTCGGTAGGTAGGTGAGTTTAAGAAAAAGTTTAAGTTGAGAAAAACCTCAACGGGTACATACATATCCACACATGGATCTATACATTTTTGAGGATTCAGTCTCCGAATGGTCTGAAATGTACTTGAGATTGATTTGGAAAAATTCTTAGACTCTTAAATCAATTCCAATAGACCCTTCTATTGGTGAACCCTTGCTTCAAAAGGACGTCTTAAAAAACCCCCCATAACAGCTGGTGAGACACATCTTACGTTTCTTGTTACGGTATCCAACCTCAAATCCGAGCTATCTCCGGGTCTTATGGCCGGTGGTCCTCCAGAATTTCGAAGCCCTCCAAGTTCCAACTCACCGCCTCCGATCATTTCCTCCCTATCTGCTATCATTTTCTCCCTTGACTTAACCCAGTATAAGACCCCCATTATGAAAAGCGGCCGCCTTGTTTCTTGGGGTCAGCTTCATTGATGACCGCCCGAAGAACCCTGAAACGAGGAAACAAACTGAGGACGTCCCTGGTTTTAATTTTCAATGCCATCACATTTTTTGGACCTTTTCTCGTTCTTTTTTTTTGCTAGCTTCAGGACACGAGATGGCTCCGTCGAGGGCTTGAAGGCGTTTTTCGGCGGTTCGATCCAAGTCGTATCGGGTGTCGTGTTTTATATTTCACTTTGCATACCGCGCCTCCGGATCCCCCTTTTTCCGCGCCTGTCTGAAGACCCTTATTCCCTTCAGACCCGACGCCGCGTTCAGTCGGATTTTGATCTTCCTTATTTAGCGAAGGATTCAATCGTTATGGGGAGTAAGGGGATACTTTGTGAGAACGCCGAAATGAGAGGTTTTTTTTCAAAGGCGAGTTTTTTTTTTTAGTTTTTTTCAAACGAGGAGCTTCGCTTGAATGGGGCTTCTGGTCGGCGGAATGGATTGGAGGGTATCAATGAACGCGGGGGTTTAACGATAATAAGACGAGTTCGTGAAGAAACGATAGCTTCAGCGGTGTTTTTACTTACTTTACTGTGGTGCGGTATACTAAATGCCGGTAGTTCTTGCTGGGCAAGTTCCCGACTGGAGGAATGGTTTGCTGAATACCATATAAAATTGGGTCAACAATAATTGTTGCAACGGTAATTATTACAATCATCAACAAATACAATCACCGTTCTCATCATGTCATCTCTCATCTCTGTTCCATTGGTGATCCTATCCTAAACACTCGTAAAGGATCTAGGTGTATTTACGGTCGAATATTTTCAATAATTAGCCGTTCTAGTACACCAAGAAAGAACAATTCTTTTTTCTTTTTATTCTAAAAGCCATTTATAACTCGTGCAATGGGAGAACTGGCTAGTATCATTGAGTTCGACTCATGGTTTCCATGAGTTGCTACATGAGACAATTTTTGGGGAGACCAGACGAGAAAAAACAATAGCGAATGACAACTATTTCAAAATTCAGTTTCAACTCACTACAAAACCAACGGAAACGAATGGGCCATCTTGAAATTGCAATAACTGAGATTAGCATAGTTATTGGTGGGATTTCGGCTGTTTGAGCCCCAACTGTCTTGAGAGGAGTTCAAACACGAAAAACACTCATATACAAGAAAGTGGCTCCTCAATATTCATAGCAGCAACCTGGACAATTACCCAATACATGATTATATGACTAGTATTAATTATTAGTGGAACGTAATAACGTATTTTCGAAGGACCACTGGAATACCAGAGAGGTAATATGGTAATGCAATAAGCTGTGACTGTAACCTCGCAATAATATAATTCAATAAGATAAATGATTTATAAGACAGAAGAGACTGACCACTGAACCTATTAAATAGCCCACACACTGAAGAATAGTATCGGTATAGTTGATTAGGTTGCGAACAGTCTATGTAAGTGTTGGTAGCAGTAAGTAGTGAAAATGTACATGTAGGCACTAGGGAGCCTAAGAGGTGGGCGGAGAAGATCAATTAATGGGAAGAAGATAAGATGAAGGGGAAGATTCCCCGGTTCCCCAATTTCAAAAAAATTATGGTCAGTAAGGCCACCAAAACTGAGATCATAAATTCTGCTCAAGAAAAACACGGAATTTGTAGAAGCAATGTAGTCAACTCCCCCAAAATTAAACGGTTACTAACTAAATTTATCTAATTTAAATTAATTATTAATTACATTTTTTCTATTGATCCGTTGTTTTCCCTCTGTTACTTTCCTCTAAAGGGTATCAAATTTTTCACAGGGAAGGTAGCATTAGACGGGGAAAAACAATGGATTAGTGCACCTTATTGCGGACAATTTTCTGATAAAGTCGGAAAAATGCTTTCATCTTTTGGTTTCAGAGTAGGTTTTGAAAAATAAAATAATTGGCGCAAGCTCCATTAAGTTCTGTAAAAGATAAAGTTGACGCACAAGATAAAAGTGAAGTTTATAAACTTAAATTTTAGGGAGAGAATTACGAGAATACTCGTAAAAGAACATCGAGAAGATTATATTTTTGAGAGTCCACATTTGCCAGTCATCTATTAGAACCCAGCCATAATTACAGTTCTGATTTGAGAAATGAACAGTTCGTACAATGTGTTCGCTTTTGTCCCAGAGGAGGTACAAAATTTTAAAATACCTTTAAATAATAGAGATGATAAATATTTGAATGAGGGTATTCCTAGATTAATAGTTTCATTTCTAGCTTTGCTTTTTCATATTTCTATTCTTTTAACTTTTCTTAGGTTTGTTGCATCTGCTTCCACCAATATTGTTCGACTCCTCCTTTCAACTCCCCGACCAATAGCATTGTATCTCCTTTCACCATCACATGATTGGATGTCACCCCCCCCCCCCCCCCCCATTTCTTGACCAATCGGATTGAAGTTCTCTTCCACTTGTCTTTATATAACCTCTGTTATCTCGAATATACATTCAGTTATTGTTCTGTTACTGACGATGGGACGATGGGCTTCAAAAACGATTTGACGTGTTACTCTTTACGTTACTTCTACAAACTCTTTCTTGACATATTTTTCGACAATTTCGTCGCGAATGATTTAGTGCGTAGTTACTGCTTCCCTATGGTTGGAGGAGATGATAATATGGCAAGATGATACTGGTTTTAATCCATTCGCCGATATCGGAGTTTGCGAATTCCAAGCAACAAGTATTCGTTCTTAATTAATAGTGAAAGACGAATTTCGGCAATTCTCATTTATTTTTTCCAATTTCAACTTAACCGGCTTTATCGTTTGATGAAAGTGGCCTTCAGGAGTAATATAGAAAACCTCGCCATTCGCTCATTCCCATCTCGCCACCCCGAGTCGACCGAAATGCGTGACCTTGAGCCTCTTCGCGAGTTACCTCCCTCCAAGGTCATCTCCCCAGGGGGGTCCTGCCGTATAAGGAACATCACCTGTCTTTCCCACGGCTCCTATATGGTCACGGCTCTACGTACGAGTCTATATATATATTTATATACATATATCCGAGTTTATTAACCTTTCACAACAGACGGATTAATAGATCTACCCACAGGGAAATAATATATCATCGAGTAGCCGTAATCAGGTAGTTACCTTTTTAGACCAATAGAATTGGACCTGGAACGAAAAATCAGGCAGAGATGATTTGTTAATACGTTGATAGGAACACCTGTCGGAGTATGAATACACATTTCGAATTCCACAACCACATGGAAGCTACTTAGTGAACGGAAAATCGTGTCAGTTTTAGTGAATTTTTGATCGGATTTTTAAACAAGGTAGTTCAGCGAACATTATTTATGGTTTGTTTAAAGTACTTATAATTGTCTGCAGTTTAAGCCCAGAATGAACTCTGTACATTTTATGGTTGCTAAAATACAGTTCTTCAAAATAAAAATCGTCAAGACGAATCGGAAGCTACCAAGGCACGGAGAAATGCTTTCGTGAAACCCCTTTCATGAAAATTGTTTCATGCAATCCGTTCCGGATTCCGATGACGATGAGGTCGTTTTGTCGTGGTGGCCAAGGAACAAAAAGATAAAACGAAAATACTGGGTACACCCACTGATCAGGGATCGAGACCATAGTTCCCTCGTTGTTGCGAACTTGATCATGAGTGAACCTATCAAATTTGAGGATTTTGGTTTATTATTCAATAATAAACCATTGTAATCGCTCTTGAAAAAATTCTAACACCCCCTGAAAATTTTATGGTTTACGTTTCAAAGGGTGTAGAATCCGAATCTGCAATAAAAAATTTTCCAGCCGTACGCCGTACGCACGATTTCTCCCAAACGGCTGAAGCAAAAAAGCTGAAATTTTCAGGAAAAATCCATGGTGGTCCGACGACGCCCCAATTCTTGAGACAGCTCTCTCACTAAATTTAAAGAGCCCTTTAAGGGTTGTCAAAGTTTTGTAAAATCCCTAAAAACCTCAAAAAAGTCAAGGCGGCCTAAATTTGGACTCTTTTTGAAGAACTTTTCACGAGGAATCAAATGAGCCCCTCCCCAGGTCCGTAGGTCAAACCATTACCGATTTATGGTGCCAACATTTGCGTTATTTTGGTTTATTATTGTTTTTGTTTTGATTACAGTAACCTAGTGATGTAGTGAACGTGGATACTGGAGTGAACTCCTAAAAGGGTTTATAGCAGATACACGGGTTGAAGTATTCTGATAAACATAAAAAACGCTGCAAATTCTTTCACAGGGGTTTATTATTCAATTGGCTTGCGTTCATGATTTGAATTTCTACTAAGCTTCCGAGCGATTATTGAAGAGTGTAGTTACGATTAAATTCACCTAGTTTCTTGTCCAAAATGAGGAAAACTCTCATAAAATGGGACCCACCTGAATGCCCTCGCTACAAAGTCTCGTTTCCACCTTTAACGAGGGGCTTGAAAAGTTGAAACTCCTTCACGAGCTGCCGAAGGGACATAGGGGTCAACCAGTCGGCTCTGCTGCATTTCATTTGACTTGAGTTGGCTCTTGTTGGAAACACTTGCTCTCTCTTTCCCACCCTTCCTTCAGTGGTTCGCTCTCTCACTTCATTCCGTCCCGTCGACAACAAGCTCGTCCTAATTGGCCCTCAGGAAACTAGGTCTGGGCCAAATCCTCCCTTTTGTCCCTTTCTGAAAACACTGTCACTTTCTCCGACCGTCTCGAGGGGAATTGTAATTCAAAACAAGACGTTTGAACAAACGTACAAATGAGTACGCTCAACAAAATGTAACATACATTTCTCTACTGGTTGCGCCTGTTACGTACAAATAAGCTTGATTATTCAAGCAAAACATTATTCATTGATTACCTACACTCTTATTGCCTTGTTGAATGTTGAAATTCAACCACCAGTCAAAAAATACTGCTTGGCATTCTGCTCGCATCCATTATAAGCAAATATAGCTTGATTTTTCAAGCTAATCATTTTTCGTCGATCACCTAAATTCTTATAGATTGGTTGAATGTTCAAATTCAACTGCCAATCAAAAAATGTCATTATTCATTGTTCACCTACATTGTTATAGCTTTGTTGAGTGTTCAAATACAACTGCAGATGGCATTCGGCATTCTGGTTGCGTCCATTATGTACAAATGTATCATTATTGTATTGTTCAAGCCAATCATTATCCGTTGATTAGCTTATAGCCTTGTTGAATGTTCAAATTCAACTGCCAGTCAAAAAATGTCATTCGGGCGTTCTGGTCTAAATATAGATAGATTATTCTAGCAAGTCATTATTCATTGATTACCTAAATTCTTATTGCCTTGTTGAATGTTGAAATTCAACCACCAGTCAACAAATACTACTTGGCATTCTGCTCGCATTCATTATAAGCAACTATCATTATTATATCATCAAATATAGCAAATATCATCAGCAAAATATCATATATATAGCAAATATCATCATTATTCAATGATTACCTACATTCTTATAGATTACGTTGAATGTTCAAATTCAACTGCCAGTCAACAAATGCCATTTCCGGCATTCTGCTGCGTCCATTATGTACAAATATATCTTTATTGTATTCAAGCGAAATATTATCCATTGATTAGCAACATTCTTGTAGCCTTGTTCAATGTTCAAATTCAACTGCCAATCAAAAAATGTCATTCGGGGCATTCAGGTCGCACCCATAACATGGAAATATAGATATATTATTCTAGCAAATCATTATTCATTGATTACCTAAATTCTTATTGCCTTGTTGAATGTCAAAATTCAATTGACAGTTGACTATGTCATTCGAGTTGATATTGATTTAAAACAATTTAATCGGCTATCCCCACCAGACCTTAAAATTGTCGTCAGATCGGACATTCGCTGAAAATTTCTTCAAAATTGGATGAAAACTGTGAGGAAGTCTTGTGCCACGATCGCCCACGTAAAGTATCTACTAATGACAGACTCGCGTTGAAATCGGTACGAGCTTATGAGACTGGGGGATGCTGTCGTATCAGAAAAGAAAACAACAAAGCTTGTCGCGAGGAAATAGACTAGAGAATTTTTCGGAAAGGTCTATATCGGAAAATGAGCTTCATTTATACTTTACCTAGATCGATTAGGAAGCAAGTTATCCACAAGGGTACTTCAATTGATCAATGTGCACGACCTGAAATTATATGAACAACATATTAGAACAAGAAATTGATCAGTTGTACTATAAGTTTAATTCAATTTAAAAACCTTACCTAAAAACTCAGATTATTTGAAATGATTATACGAAAAACACCACATATTCTTAGATCGAAGAACATAAACAAAACATCTTTTCCATCACAGATAGTTCCCAGATGGTAGCAGTTAGAGGCATGTGATTAATAATGATTCTAGACAGTGAAATGTGTTTGAGAGTGATAATAGTGTATTAATATGTGCAGTTTTGTTGTGGAATGTGATTGAAAGCACTAATACGTGGATTACAAGTCCTTAGAGACCGTCCTCCCAATCTGAATACAATCGAAGACATTCCCATGCCCGATGATTGCAAACGTTCGTGTCGAACAGGGGTTCACTGCCGGCATTTCCGCCCTGCAATGCTGAACATGAGGATTATGATCCCAGGTGGGGCCTTAGACAGGGCCGGCATACCAACATAAACCCGGTTCATTCAACGAGCCGCTTTTACAGCTGTAGTTTCGGAGAAGGCGAACAAGAGTTGAAGACAAGATGAACGCGGCTGACATACTAATCAACCCGAGTCCCCGGGTCTCGTCTTCAAGAGCGAGAGTTGTTTCCCTGGGCGACCAGCGGCTTGCTGGTGTCGTAAAGGCGGAGAAACCGAAAGTCACCGCCCGGCTAAGCCGAGAGGCCCTACACGAGATAGATGGTCTTCTTGCGTTGGAAAATTCCATCAAGTTCTTCGCCGAATCAATCGTACTTGGAATGTAACTTAGCAATTGTTTCTGACAAATTCGAAGGCAATGTAACTAATGCAATGGTACAAACGATTTTTGGAATCAGTTGCTAAATACCTCTTCGACGCAAATGAAAGAAAAACATAGACATGTTGTGCTGTTACAATGTGAATGTATTTCTAGAAGAAGAAGATGAAGAAAATATGTTTCTATTTAAACAAAGAAACAAATAACATGTATAAGGCATGGACTTGTTGTCCGTCTGCCGGGTGACGAGCCGTTTCGGAATAATACTAAAAATAATTGTAATTATAGCAGCCTTAGGTGAACAATAAATGAAACAGTTCCTTATCCGCTCAATCTACTCAATTGTTAACAATATAATAGGACAGTGAAAACAGTTTATAGTATAAAATACAACAGTAATAAGTATAAATATTTGGATTTGTTTTTTCTTTCCTCAACTTTTTACTACTGTTTCAACTTATGTTTTTTATTTACTTATGCTGTAATTATGTTGTTTTTTTTTTTTGCACTACCAGTTGAATTCCGCAATCAAAGAAGACCTATACCTCCAAGCTCAAGCACAAAGACCTGCCACTTCCAACCAGTTCTCCCTATGTTTGAGCAAGTCAACCATTCTGCTCGAGAGTATGCGCGTGGCACCGAGGAATCTAGAACGGAATTCACCCAACTGGGAACAGCTACCAAAAAAGTGAACCACGTCCTCATTAGCGTTGCACAGGGAGCACAGCCTTCTGGGACTGCCAGAACCGAGGTACGTTCCATCATTTGTATTTTTCCATCCATTAATGTATTTCAACCTACATTCCGCAACAACTCGTTTGTAGCTTGGGTGATAAGACAAAAACACTTAAGCTCAATATTTTATGTAGTCACATACTTACATCAAGTTCATCAGGTCCTTCGCCGAATCAATTGCACCCACAATGAAACTTAACAATTATTTAAGACATCTCCGAAGATACTTGCCTACCGCAATGGTACGAACAATTTTTTTAATCATTTGCTGAATACCTCTTCAGCACAGATGAACACAGTAGGGAAGGCCGATAGTCGATAGTGAGACACTATCGAAAGTTCAATACTATCGGTGACTATCGATAGCATAGATAGCATCGATAGTACGGAATATTAAAAGGAATGAATGGACCCTATCCCCATTGTCGGCAAATAGATCATCCTCTTCCAACGTGCATCTATTTGCACGTTCAATGGGGATGGGGTTCACCCTCCTGTATAAAATACCTGTAACTACATTAACTCAGCTCAATAATTATTGTTTGGAGTCAAATAGATAATAATTTATTTTAATCAAATATTGAGTAGGTTCCTAAGGTATACATAAGTTAGGTAAATCATAAATATTTTCAAGAAGGAAAAAGTGAAATATGGAAAAATGTCCTTTTTTCAATATGGAGAAATTTAAAACTTAAATTAATAAGATCGTGGCTTCACGACCGGTGGATCGCAATCATCTTTTTTCCTACGCTCGAGTTCTCTACATGATACCTTCCGTTAAAACTTTATTAAAACCCAGGTTTTTGACACCCCCTGAAGTTTTCTAGGCCTATCCGCTGTTGTTCCATTCAATGAATTTGAGTTGTGAATAGGAGGAACCATAGATCTATCGTAGATGCCTTTCAATTCTTAGAATGAATTAACTTTCCTCCAAGTGAAGCTTTAAATTTCAAGGGGCAGAGTTATTTCGTATTCCCAAACCGATAGTCACATCGATAGTCCTATCGATAGAGTGAAACTATCGATATATCGATAGTCCTATCGACTATCGGCCTTCCCTAGAACACAGACATGTGTTGTTACAATGAATGCAACTCCATCCAGATTCTGAAACAACCCGTTTTTAGCCTGAGTGGAAAGACAAAAACACTTGACCCCCGGTTTCGCCAAAATGTTTAATCTACGATCACTCATTACACCGTAGATATCAGCTTTTTGAACAACTGTTCAGTTTCATCAACTCCGTTTCAGATAAACCAACGATCAAACCCACTAAATCCACGGCCAAAACTATCGGTTTTTGTTCATTGCAGCATTTCTACTATTTCGGTTACTTGCTCTTCATTAGTAATACAGTAATATCCCGCACCCCGCTTAAGGTACATTCGGACCACCTAAATACGTTTTGGTTAACGTACTTACTATAAAAATTTTGTCCGCATAACGAACATTTTTCCGGAGAACATACAATGTTAGAGCGAACATATTTTTCCGAATTTTGAATTTTGCGCGTGGAAGGAAATGGTTCTTGGGCAGAATGGTTCTTTGTCTCAGTTCCAGTGAACCCATCATCGTCTCCACGATAATCCATCCTCTATCTTTTCCTCCTCCTCAGCCCTCGTATGTCTACAAGTCCATTCTTTGTCGGTAAGTGTTAATGCTGTTTATTTATTCACTGTTTTGTCTTATTCTTTCTTTATTATTTCTTCAAATGTCAATTACTGTACCCTTGTCTTGACGGTATAAAAAGGTTGAGGAGTTATGACGATTTAACCTCCTCCATCATTATCACCTGTCACCTCAGCCATTACTGTCGCTGCAGCTTCAGCAGTCATGGTTTGTGCATTTATTTATTGCCTTGTCTCTTCTTTATTTCTTTGTATTTCTTCTAACAATAATGTATTTACAATTTAGTTGTCATTATTTAGCAATAATATTGTAGAACCGAACGTTGAAATGGATGAGTGTGGGGACGAGCGAACAGACATTCTTCAGGAACGGATTGTGCACGTAAAGCAGACCACTACTGTATGTCTAGTTGGTGTGTTCTTACCTATTGGGCTATGCATGCAATTTTGGCTAATGAACCACAGAAGCTTGGTTAGGGCATTGGTACCTGAGAACGAGTTTGACGAGAATGTTTTTAATATTCGGATTTCGAGCTCGAAGGTGTGTTGGTATCCTTGTAAAGGCCGTTTTCCTCAAAAAATACTGCATAAAGTGACAAATTTGAAAGAAAGGGATATAAAAAAGTTCCATCAAATATCAGTTTCTTCGTAGGGTACTTCCAAAAGGTATACATAAGATTAAAAGCCCGATGTTCACTTTTAGCTATAGAATCGCGTCTTCAAGTTTGATCCACTTCCTCACTGTCTTATGACATATACCCTGTATGTGTAATCACTTCTGGTTCGTCCCAAATTGAATGAACCGTGCGTAGCTCCGGTGAAGACCTTGGAACCACGAGTTCATGGAGGGGATCCGTGGCTAGTTGAC
Organism: Creontiades dilutus; assembly: GCA_031894815.1. Classification (NCBI taxonomy): domain Eukaryota; kingdom Metazoa; phylum Arthropoda; class Insecta; order Hemiptera; family Miridae; genus Creontiades; species Creontiades dilutus. The sequence goes on from JAVIWC010002139.1 coordinate 90,359, forward strand.
AATGCCTTCACTCACTACCAGACCTCGTCTAGGCGCCCATTGTTCCAGACTTGTATAGGCATTCCATATCCGTTTTGTACTTTATATTCCCTTTAGAGTTTTTTTTTTAAACCCTTCCCTTTCATTTAAAGGAACGTGTTGTTTCAAAAAAACGAGCGTTGTGTAACTCATGACTTGGCGTTCGAAATGCTTCAGTGATGAGGGGCGCCCCTAGATTATGAAAGCGATCCACGTGAGATCCTCCTAGACAAGAAGAAACAGGCCCAATTATGCAGCAGGAGTGTATCCGCAAATTTCCTTGATGTACAGGGTGGTCCTTAATGAACGTACCACCGTTTCAATTTCGTTAGATAAATCGAAAAACTTGTCTAATTAATCTCCCCTTATTTTTTTTGCAAATAATTCAAAAATTGCAGTTTGAAGCTTAGCGCATGCGCGCAAATGTCCGAAACGCTCACTATCTTTCTCATTTTAAATGGGAACCCCAATTTCGGTTTATTATTCAATAATAAACCGAAATGTAATCGCTCTTGAAAAAAAAATTCTAACCCCCCCCCCCCTGAAAATTTCATGGTTTACGTTTCAAAGGGTGTAGAATCCAAATCTGCAATAACAATTGTCGTACGTCGTCCGCACGTTTTCTCCCAAACGACTGGAGCAAAAAATCTGAAATTTTCAGGAAAAATCCATATTGGTCCGACAACGCCCCGATTCTTTAGCCAGCTCTCTCACTTAATTTAAAGTGCCACTTAAGGGTTGTCAAAGTTTTGTAAAATTCCTAAAAATCTCAAAAAAAAAATCAAGGCGGCCTAAATATGGACTTTTTTGATGAACTTTCCGTGAGGAATCGAATGAGCCCCTCCCCAAGTCTGTAGCTCAAACCATTCCCGATGTATGGCGTGATCTTATTCTTATCTATGGCAAATTCTATCACTGGGGTTTATCATTCAATTTCATAAATAAACTATGTAAACTAAGTAAAACAAACCCGTAGCGCAAGGGTTTCGTGCGGGACTCACAATCCCAGGTCCTCGGGTTTGTTCCCCGCGTTCGGCAGGAAAATGTTTGCCCCATGAATGTGGTATACACACTTGGACACAAGAGAAACACCTAGGCCCAAGACAAAACAAAAAGCTGTATGTACGTGTCACAAGTGCCATAAAATCATAAAACCATAAAAAAACGCTGCCAATTCGGGCGCGTTAGTGCGCGTTTCGGGCATTTGCGCGCATGCGCGTCGCGCGAAAGTGCGATTTTGAATTCCTTGCCAAAAAATAAGGGGGTTTATTTCGACAAGTTGTTTGATTTCTCCACAACCAACGAAATTGATAGGGTGGTACGTTCATTAAAAACCACCCTGTATATGGGTCATTTCGCAAGGACTATCAACTTTTTTCTACAAAAAACATTAAATTAACTTCCTTGAAAAACTATGTTTATGTCTTGTGACGTGAATGCTCACTAAAGTGGGGATGAACTCTTGATATTCGAAGTAAAACAATTTTGAGACAGAATTTAAAACAAATACCAGGTGATGGTATGGAATCGGTGAACTAACCTCAATAGTCCTACAATATTCTTTTTTCTGGAAACGTAGCAAGAATAATAAAAAGGATAAGTTACTCTTTATGGTAGGTACAGGGAATATTACACATATGGTCTACGAGACAAGGATACGTAATATTGAGAGATTGTGTGCCAATTGAACAATTCTTCAAGTAGGTTTAATCAAGTGGCACTGAACTAAATTTACTTGACAACAATAATAACAATCAATTATTGATTGTTCAAATAGGTACTCTCACATCATAAGCAAAATATTTCAACTCTCATTTGATCATCATTACAAATACATAATGTGGTTGACATTCTTCATCTGAAAAGTAAACCCAGTCAAATGGCAGTTGAGGAATAATGGAAGTTTGTTAATTTTTTTAATATCTAGTTCAACGACGGATTGCTATTGAAGGGTAGAGCACCTAAAACTCATAATTACTTAAAACTATAATTAACTTAATCACTTATTGTTAAAATAACAATGAATTTGAAGTTACAATGAAGTGATCATGTCTTTTGAAAAGTGGAAATTCGGAGGTAACCAGGTAGACATCGTGCCAACTTTGAAGTACCTTGGTGTGACCTTGACCCCAACATTAAAATTTACAGAGCATGTGAAGGATAGAGCATCCTCATCCAAGAGAGCCATTCGCTCTATGTATACATCGTTTTTCAAGCAGCAGAACTTGCCTCTAAATGATAAGTACAGAGTGTTTCTAGCTGCTGTTCGAGCAGTTCTGTCATATGGTGCCCAGGTTTGGGGTGTCCGACCTTTTCCTGCTGCTGAACAAGTACAGATGCACTTTGTCAGGCTGATAATGGGCCTCCCGGCAAATACCCCGAACTACATAATTCAGCTGGAGACAGGACGATTTTGGGAGCATTCAACACAATAATTTTCCAAGATTTTTAACTTAAAGAAAGAAAATTAATCCAGGTTCTTTGAAGGTTCCTGACGTTTAATTCATTAAACGCTTCTTCCACTTTTGATTACACGGGCGGAAAGCGGGAGCTTCAAATTATTGTAATTCATTCGAAATTGCGGCAGATGGGACGCTGAAATGAGCGATCGAGGTTTCGCGCGAATGTTCACTGTATTGACGGGCTGCCGTCAGCCACGGGAGCGGCGAAAATCTTAAAATACCGACCACCCTAAAGTAAAAGAGCGGCGAACGTTGTAATTAAGAATTTCGTAAAACGACCGAAAGGGGGGTGGGGTTTGATACTCGTTTATTTCTGGAGAGCGAAGGTGATTGCTTTCGTCGGGGTGTTCACCGCATTCCAGGCAAGGTCCTCGTTTTGAGGCAGGTTAAAACCTCGGGTGACTGTAAAAATAAGTGCGCTTCCCTCGGCTTCTTGTTTTGTTTTTCGAAAAAAAAAACTTCGGTTTAACAACTCTTTCGGGAATGAAAAGACCCAATTGGGATGTTCAATTTTCAACTTAAAGACCCGTGCTCAGCTTTCAGACGGTTCAATTCACCATCACGAGAGTGTAATATATTCATGAAACTAATAGATAAATTTCAGCAATAACTTGGAATTCATTATTATTCAACTAGCAAAAACTATAAATACAAAATACAACACACGCGAATCTTCCCTATGATCAACCCCCTCACCTCATCAGTTGGCAATCCAATAATAATACTGCTGGAGTGGAGTCCATATCAGGTACTTATTACAGAGAGTGCATCTACGAACTAAGAACACATATCACTTATATTCTGGAAGGGAAAGAGCTGAAGATCAAGTATAGAAGGATAGTTAAATAGATGGTTTATTTGACATAATTTCCATTACATCATACATTTTCAATTGGATAATAACAGATGACCGAACGTCGACTCAAACGTCACTCCTGAATAAATTAAACTATTAACTTATAATCAGAGATTATGCTTCTCTTCAGATACCAGGGAGTAGGGGTAATTCGATAAAAAACACGTTTATAGGTTCGAATAGCAAATAAAGGATTTTATTGTAAGAGAGAGGGTTGAACGTCATGCGACTTGAGCTTCTCATACGAGACTGACCACCTACTTTGTTTCCCTACAACCAGTCACATTCCTCGTTGAGGTTTTACGCATGCGCGCCTATTGATAGATGGCGAAGGTCGCTGACGTATCCAAAACATGAGGTTTCTGCAAAGTAAAGTATAGAATGACTGCTAACATGGCCAGCCCTGACCTTGTCAAGCCCCATTGACAATGAGAAAAATAAAAATTATAAATATCGTAAGAATTGTGAAGGTCGTGAGATTACCTCGAGAACTTAGTAAAAGGTATGAAAATTTTAGTGAGAATAAGTTACATACTTTCCTAGTAGTGACTGGGCTCCTTAGGGTAGGGACTATGCAAAAATAAAATGTAGGTGCTGCTAGCAAACTTTTTTATATTTGAACATTCACTTGGTAAGTTACTGTAAGTATGTAATGTCAAACCGTCGCTCGATGTTGATACTGGTTCTGTTTTTCTTGCTATATCCATGAAGACCAATTCCGTAGCATTGATGGTAAGATGCTGGTGTTCATCCATCGTCCAATCGGCCTGAAATCCCTCACGTCATTTTGAGGAAACACCTCCATATTTGCAAGGAGTATACTTGAGCAATACTATCAGCAAAGATGTACATCTTCCCGGACTATTTTTGGGAAGCAGGTTGAATGAACTTGAGTGGATGACATTTCTATGTGTGACAAATTTTGTATACGTGAATGACATATGAACAAAATAATCGGCCCGATTGAGGAGCCTTGCCAACAGCCGCATTCGCTGATTGAGGCAGTTTCAATTTTCGCTTTTCCAATGTGGACTGCTTGATCTCTGTTACTATGATACGATTTGAATATTTCCCAGACTGGTTCTCGAATCCTTTAGGCTTCCAGTTTTTCAACAAGTTTTTGATTTCAAGCTTTTGATATAGAGTCGAAAGCCTTAGCCACACCAAGGCACGTTAGAGTTACTTTTTTGCCTGCCTTTAAGTTTGAGTAAATTTCATCCGTGATCTTCACCTGAAGCCCTGATCCTGTTTATTGACACCTCTTTTAAATCCAAATCACTGTGATCATTTGGTCTTTAGGAAGCTCAATGATCGAGATTTGAGAGTTTTCTCAAATATCTTGGCAATCAAGGGAATGGGTCGATATTTGGCCGGATAAGTTATTTCTCCTTTTCCTCCAAGTTGCACTAATTTTGAAATAGGATGTACTGGCGTAACACTTCAAAATACACTCCTGATATACAAGCAAATTTTCCGCCCTATCTCTGGACCTATGGGATTCAGCTCTGGGAGATTGTGCTAAAAAATCAAACATTGAAAAAATGTCTGCCACGAGGGGTATGGCTGTAGAGTCTAGGTAACATGAACGTATAGGACTTTTAAAATATTTTTGATGAAGAGCATGAACTTGCTGCAACGATTCATAGAACAGCCGCTGGACTGGTTCCGAAATATTTAAACTCCTTCAAAAGGCTAATCGAGATGTATTGCGGGTCTTTCGGGCTAATTCTGAATTGATATGAGATCCCTGACAATTTTAGAGCTATCAGAAATCCAGAACCTGAAAAAATTATGCTTGGTGGATTTTACGTTTGCTCATGATTAGGTATACTTGTTTCTGAGTATCGAAACTTTGAGAACCATCTGCAGTAGACAGGTAGCTTTTTAGTTCGATTCAGGAAGGAATTAGTTCGGTAAATCGAATGAGACCTCTCGGGTAACTGTACGATCATCCGTCCGCTCACTATTTGAAAACCTCATCTTCGGGTAGTGAAAATCGGTCTGGCAGGCGGTCAAGCTGGAGAGCCGGGCTGCCAAGTCCGTTAAACTATAGGTCTGAGCTAGACCTCGTGGCTGGCGGCTGCTCAAGTATTCTCATCTTGAATGCAATTACGAGTTTAGATGATGTACCACAAGTACCACAGAATAAGTGAATTACAAGTATGTTAACTGAAGGGGAAAGTTCTAAACCTCACCTACTTCTGTGCATAACGTAATATGCATGTGTTTGTATGTGATTTCGTGTTGTCACCTACGTTACATATACTTATCTAAAAATTGCTAATACTGCATTTATCTAGATATATATCTAGTAATATATGCAATATACCAGATATCTAGCAAAGCGTGGGTGGCAATAAACATCACAAAACGCATGTTCTGCCGCATTTTTGATGAGTTTATTGAGGATATTTCACCTGAAATTGCGGAGGATGAAAACTCCTGATTTCTACTTGTGTGTGTATTCATTCAAGAGTTGCGAAAACAAGAAACTTGTGAGAACAGTTTACTTCTAGCAATGCGAATTAGTTTTAGGATCGACACTTTGAAGGTTAGAGGCCAAAAAAGTGAACACCATTCGTATTTTGAGAAAAAGTTTTGTTTGTCCAAAACATAATACCTATATACCTGAATTCGTAATCCTACGAATACCTTCATTCCGAAAGACTCATCACTGAAATCATATCCACTTAAGTAGTTTGCCTACATCATTTCTCTGTTCTTTCAAGTTGGATGTTTAGATGATTGCTGCAACTTTGAAACCCATAATGAACCCAATGCAGATTTGTAGAGTTTGCTATCCATCCTTCAATCCAGTCTTAATCATTCGCTAAACTTATGAACGGCCAAATGTAGCCCTTTTACCGCGACATCGGAAATAGGAACGACTAGCCTCTCCTCAGGATTCAACCTTGAACCGCAAAAAAATTGCACGCGAGTCCGGTTTTTCTCAATAAAGAACCTGAAACTCTTCATTCCGAATCCCCTGGATTCCAGAGGTTGTCGGAACACGGAGCACTTACAACCTCTAATGGGACCTTCGGCCGTCTCCCCAATTAGGAGTTTTAAAGATCCCCAACTGGTTCCCGACTGGTTCCTGACTGTTTAGAAATGGAGGAATGAAAAGCCCTCGGAGCGAACTCCCTCTGCCCCGAGCGTGGGGTCCAATGATCCTGGTTCCTGGATTGGATCCAATTGAACCGAAAGATTGAAAACATCCTGAAAAAGGGCAAAGCGATCATCGTTTTGTCGGGGCGTTTTATCGTTTTAGGCGATCAGAATGTTTATCGTTCAACGATGCAAATACTACAGAGAAGCTTTCTTAAAATCATAACTCAGTCGAGTGATCAATGGTATGGAGAGTGTAATTCAATTTGATTCCGACGGCGCTGTAGGATTCCACAGCACCCAATTTAAAGGTTTTTTTTGCCATAGATTAGACAGGCTCTCTACAGATCTGCCTTTAGCACTTGAGGTTTGTAGTAAGAACCTTTGTAAACTAGCCTTTATTATTCACAATGAAAGTAAGAGTGAACATATCCGAGGATGGATTGCTAGAAATAAAACAAGACATATGATGACACGCAAACACATGGTGATAACGATTATCATGAATACTGGATGAATCAATACAAGGTTTTAGTTTTGGGCAAGGAGAAGCAATTCTAATTTGCTTTTAATTTCCATTAATTTCATTACATTACGTGGGATCAAAATTAAATGAGATTCAAAATGTTCATATTGCAGGTTATATATTTTAGGTTCTTGTTGAGACTTTTCAATGATATACCCCATTTACATGGCTACTATAATAAACGTTTTTTCTCCCACAACCAGTTTATGATTTTAGACAGGAAAAATATAGGTTCGTCACCCTCAAGAAGGTTGCCAAAGTTTCCGAACGGCTGTTTGTATTAAACGGAGGCCATTAATTTTCACTCTGCTAGTTTTATCACAGATTCCGATATATTTGTTCAACTACTAATTTACAAATTAGTAGAAGGATTGAACCAAGGAGAACCAGGTTTTTCGAGGGTTTTACTAACGTAGGCCAGTGGGGTGTCATTTTCCAGTAATTTTGAACAAAAAAATCGACTTAGATGGGTTTCAATTCCGTAGAATTCAACCCATACCAAATAATCGCAATTTACGAACGTGAAGCTGTCCACACAAACCTCTCAATGACAAAATAATAACGCATTATTCAAAGTTTCCAGATTTCTCCATTCCCCGCGGTTTTGCTATCAAAGTTTTTGCCCCCAGAACATATGGTCCGAGTAGGCTCCTTCGATTCAGTGAAGGTATGTTTAACAATAGCAACATAAAAACATCAGACTAGTTTCGAAAGTTTTCGATATTCTGATTTTTCAATATTTGAAAAATTTGATTTCAACTGATACAGTTTCCCAGAACATATTTCAGCCGTTGAAGATATTGACTGACAAAAATCTGACTTCAATTCAGGTTGAAGGGTAACGTCAAAATGCATTTCAACTACTGCATGATTCAGCAACATGTTGCTACGTGAAGTGTTTACTTTCTGCTACGTTATGTAGAACCCATGTAAGTCTTTCAAGTGATATCTCAACAGTGAACTATCCATCAGTAGGCCACAATTCTGTAACAGTTCCAAATCAGTTTGTGACTGTGACTTAGGAACCACCTGCCTTCGAATCAATGGATCCAGGACTCTCAGCACAAATCAATGCCAGACTCAATCAGTACATGTGAATCAGTAACTGCAAAATCTCTGAACGGTGTCAAAACCATAATTATGAACGGTTTAGTGCTTACCTATTGTCAAAATTTGGTGCGAGGCTCCACACTGCATTCTAAACTATCCAACTTTCATAGGTGCTATTGGTGTTAATGGATAAAATCTAGAGCCTTACTGTCTTAAAAATTGTAACGATTTTGAGTTTTTAAAACTTCTTGGACCTTACCGAACGTGATCGGGAGTTTTGGGAATGATTTGAACTCTTAATACCAGCCACTTGTGTATTCCTAATCAAAATTATACTCAATAGTCGCTATTTTGTATTGTTGCTTTACAACTTTGATAATATTAAGGCGATCCACCCATTTTGTGTGTTGCCTTATACTACCAACCCATGGTAGCGGGAATGTACTTAAATTCTAAATGAAATTAAGGTCATTCTTGCAGACAGAAAGGAATCGGAGTTGTGGAAACATGTACTATGGGCTATACAGAAATGATTGAGTAACCGACTACACGGCTCTGACAGCCCTTAAACACGAAGCTTCAATTTTTCAATAGGCAACGCATGTTGTCCAAAAGTGTCTTGATTGCCACACCCTCAAACCCATAACCCAATCAATTCCCGAAAATTCAAAAAAATTGTGTCAGGTACAGCGTGTAAGCTCAACATTTCTGTATTTTCTCATTTTCTCGTCATGTACTGTTTGAAAAGCTGACTTATTTGTTGTTATACTTATATTTAAGCTGGGATCCAAGTCAGAATGGGATTGGTTTGTGTAGTTCTTTGTTGCCGTCACCAATAAAGTACGGATAGGGTTTTCAGTGATTGATGAAACATTTTCAATACCATTGGATAAAACCATGATTTTAGGGAGTAGCTCAAATTCAATACTTCCTGAACCAGTTTAGGCCGATTGCATAACTTCTGTTGAGCTTTTCGAAACTAGGAGTTGTTATATTATTAACCGTACAAAAATTAATTCAGTTTTTACATAACAGATCAGAAACGGGTTTCAGGAGTTCATTGTGATGTGCTCAGTACAATCAAAACTCTTCTTTCTCTTAACGAATGAGATGTGTATTATGCCATACTGTTTGTGCTCCTTACAAACATTTGAGACCGCTTTCAAGTGACTTTCTGACTGACAATATGATTTCCAAATTCGTTAAATGTGTGAAACGGAATAGTTTCGCGATAGCAGCATCCGTTTCGACATTTGGAGTTGGGACTTTGACGGGGTTGTACGCTGTACATTTGACCATCAACCGGATGGAAAATATCGTCGGGCCCTCCGTGGCGTCCATGCAAAAACCAGCCCAGTACATCTATCTAGCGAACCCCAACGATCAAGATCTGGACGATAACCGCCCCTGGGAATCGGAGAAGTGGGAGAAATTCAACGAAGTTCCATATTGGACGAAATGGATCGAGCGGCGAGCTAAAGGGCTGTCGTGGCGACTTTTGGAAATGATTGCGAACGCGGAGACGATGAAAGAGAAAATCAGAACTTTGAAAATTTTGACGTCCCTGCCCTACCTGGAAGATTCGGATTTCCAGCATTTGGCTCAGCTTTGTGACTGCAAGACAGCTGCGATACTAGCAAGGGAGTCAGACGTTGACACCAGGTAACTATTTTCATTGACAGAATTCAAAACAATTGGCAAAATTATTTAAAGTTATCAAATTTACAAAACTTGGAAGTGATTAGCAGTTTTCAACTATCATGCATCCATTCATTGCAAACCTGAATATCGAAAGGTGATTGTAAGTGACCAAGTCCGATACCACAAGGTATTAGTAGAGCCTTCCAAGTATACCACATTTTCAAAGCAGAGAAACATTTTGAAAAAAACGAACCGAGTTCTGAAACCTATGTTTACGAATTCCTTAGGATTTTAAATGCCCATTACAATCGAAAATCAATTCACTTTTACTTCATTATGCCATGAATTTTTGTTCTCCAGACATGGGAATAAAAAAACGGGAAGTAAACGGGAGTATAACTTGGAGTAAACGTTACAAAAATTTTAAGAATTATGATGATTGTACGGAGCTTATTCATCAACAATTTTTGAGTGATTACTTGATCTGTAATGATGGAACTTACAAATGAACATCTACGGAGTAACCCATACAATCCCTTAAGATTTTGTCCAAATTTGATGAAAATTGCAAAAATTGGACTTCTTAAAAGGATACTATTGCTCAGTGGATTTTACGTTTGCGCATGTGCAGACTGATGTAGTGCGTTTAGACAGATGGAAGTCAGAGGGAACCATCTGCAGAGTAACTTACACAACCCGTTAAGATTTCGTCAAAATCGGATAAAAACTGTGGGAATTGAGGTTGTTTTAAAGATTTAACGTTTGCCCAATAGCTACTAATGAACTAGCGCGTTCAAATTGATAAGAGTAGGTAAGTTCTTAAGCAATATGCTTGCATAAAATGGAGTTTTGTGCTTTTTCTTGGACCATACATAAAATTAACTGGGCAATGTAGCAGTAGTGAAGGGCACAGACATTTTTCGTATAGGTAACTTATAAATAAACCGAATTTAATATCATGATGTGATCTATGAATTAAGTAGTCAAGGAAGTCAGAATCGACAGCTTGAACATAAAGTATGACATCTGGATAACTTAGAGCACAGAACTAGGTTCGCTGACAGATGGCTTGAGCGAAGAGAGCAAATTTCTGATGACAATGTAATGTTTCGACCATCAAGCATTCATTTATGCGCAATTGGAGTTTGTGATTAGAATGTTCCTATCTGTAGTTTTTCAGTATACGGAAATATCTTGGATTAAGAAGATATAATAAGATATATAAGATATATAATGAAAATTGTATTCCTTCATCAGGTTTTTCTTGTCGCCACCCATGAGGAAAGAGTGTTTCGACAAAAACTGCCTACTCGACAGGTTCCACGACTTGTTCTTGGAGCTGAAGAAAAAACATCACCATTGGTGCTTGGGGTATTTCATCTCAAGGATTTTCAAAACGTCCAAGCTCAACTACTGGTTGAAGGATTTCGAGTATTTGGCGTTCGAGTGTGTCGTCAGCCCCATTGAAATTTCCGATGAAAACACCGTGAAATTGTGCGTTGAGTCGCTCTTGCATCACATTATGATTAAAGATAATTTTCACACCATGGTCGAAGCAAGAGGTTTGGAAGTTTTGTTGGATGCTATACGTTTGATGCCGGATTCATTCGAATTGAAACTGCTGTCCGTTAAGATATTGATGAAAGTCTCTTCGGAGCAAAAGTATCTGAAAGATATACATGTTACCGGATGGTTGAAAGTGCTTGTAGAATGGAGCAGAGAGTGCGATCAGCGATTGTCTGCCCCTGCTGCGTCAGCACTCTCCAATTTGGAAAGAAACTCGGAAGTTGGTAGCTGCTATAAAAGTGAAGTTTGTCTTCTTCATCCGTTACACAGGGAAGAATCCATTCCTGAAGTAGATTTGATTATAGTTCACGGGCTACTGGGAAGTGCTCATTCTACATGGAAACAAAGAAATTCCGACATTTCCACAAATTTACCTTTAAGTGGGATTGTGATAAATGACATTGATGATACTTCAACTGTTGAATCGTATTGTGCCATGTCCAGTTCTATAATTGACGACATACCAAGATGTATTTTGGAAAAGGAGGAAGAGGAGGATTGTGCGGATGATTTCGAATTTATACTTGCTGATATTCCAGTGTCTGAAAGCCAAGTCACGACGTCCGACACTTATGTTGTCTCAGGGGCTGATCAAAGGACCAAAATTATGAACTGTAAATGCTGTTTGAAATCCCAATGCTGGCCTAAAGACTGGCTTCCTAACGATTTTAGCAGAATTCGTATATTGGGAGTGGATTATTCGTCAAGAATCACGGATTGGACTAACTGGTGTCCGTTTAGGTTCTCTGAAGAAAAGGCCCAGCTGTCCGAACGGTCCAGGCTCATCATGGAGCAGCTCATAGATTGCGGCGTGGGCGAGCGGCCCATAGTGTGGATGGGTCATTCTATGGGTGGACTCATCATCAAACACATGTTGAGTCAGGCAAACTCTAGAGAGTCAGTGGAGCACGCAAGAGTTTTGTCGAATACGAAATCCGTGTTCTTCCTGGGCACTCCGCATTTTGGCAGCCCTGTGGCGTCTATAAGGAAATACCTCGCTCCGCTGCTTCCTTCAGTAGAGACCAAAGAACTAGAACTGAACTCTCCGGAGCTTCACAAACTCCACGAGCGTTTCTCGAAAGTGGTGGAAGCGTTTCGGCTGCAAGTGGTGACATTCATCGAAACAAAAGGAGCCAAACTTACTGTACCACCTTTGGAATGGGAACTTAACTGCGTGGCTCCAACACCAAGCGATGTTGGTACTGGAATAGTCTACGAGATTCCAGTAGGACACGTCGATATTGCCAAGTTGAGCACTCGCTTATCTTTTATTTACATCAAAGTTCTGGAGGCCATCAAGCGAGCACCGCTTAATGAAGAACCGCCCTCTTCCTTACCGTGTGTCTCTTAAATACTTTTATCGTTTGATTCCTCCATCAATAATCAAAGTAATTCAATCTGAAAGGTTTTTATTTCGAGAAAAGGATTTCACAATAAATGTATTTCCTGAAGAAGTTGGTAAGCTGAAGAGCTATTGAGCGATTTGGGGGGAAGGAAATGAAAAACGTCATACCAACATGCCAAGTTAGGTACAGCACAAAGCGTTCCCATCTAGGTAACATGTATAGAGCTCATTTGTAATGTTTTAGGTAATATAAACTAGATACATTGTATGGTTCATATAGATTCACCGGACAAAAATACCGAGGAACACGTTCCAGCATCTATCTATCTATCTAGCATAATCAACGCCCACAAAAGATGAATCGACATTTATGGCGGGTGTACCCCACTAATTCTACAGCGGATAGAACGAAGATACGATCGTGTTCAAATAGATATGGAATTATTAGATGTTCTTCCCCCACTACCTTTGAAATGTTAACGCCTCAAACCACTAGAACCTAACAAAATTATGTTAGGTGGATTTTGAGTTCGCGCTTCTGCAGTTGCTACTAATGATACTATATCATAGAAATTCATACGCGACTACATGATCGTTTTTCCGAGACTACTCTGAAATTATGAGGGCGATAAGGCTAAGAAAACTTAAGAAAATTGTGCTTCCCGTATTTTACTTTTGCGTACGTTCTGATTGCTTTACTTATTGGTTCCTGAGCAATCAAACCCAAGAGATCATCCACGGAATTAACCGTCTCTCACACATTCTCTAAAAATTTAAACAGAATTGGATGAATATTGCAGGGAATTAGGGTTCCTGAGAACCACTAGCACCTAACAAAATTATGTTCGTGGATTTTTCTTGCGCAGTTAACGATCTATAACTCTTGAAATTCATACGCGACAATATGTTCGTTTTTCCGAGACTAAGTGTTGCAAGGATCTACGGACTCACGGACATACACACTTGTGTGTTGACTGAATAGTGAGTAGACACACAAAGCTACAAACTGACAGACAAGAAAGAAAAGTTGTTCAGAATGAACTGAAAAGGTACATTCGAGTTGAATCTCTGATGCTGAAGCAAGTTCATGATATTGGTATTGATGGATATTGAACCATATTCGAATTTTCGAACATTTTGCTGTCTGACTGAATGTCGGCAACAATTATCATCCCGAATGAGCAGTGCCTCCAGACTATGCACTTCCTCGCGATATAGAGTGTCACTTTCGCTGTGATCAGAATTATAATCAGCCAAATAAAGATTTCAGAATGGCTTGTAAATTGGACATAAGAATAGGAAATGACCAGGTGAGTCCTCTACAGTCGTCTATTCCAGTTCATATGCTGATGAATCTAAGCCATATAGCATCTTTCAAGGCAATCCATGTTCTACCACTAAATGCATTAGGTCGAAGAAACCACAAGTTAAATTGAGGGCACTGATTAATAGAGTAGCCACAAAGGAGCTTTATTGTGAGCACTGATCCGCGACCAATATATATAATTTTTAACATTTTTTATTTGAATGGTAATACAAACATTGCAAAGATGGTATTGCAATGTCAATAATAGTAACGTTATAATTATTGCCCAGTTACTTGAGTTGCTTTGCCTCTGTGTTGGTGGAGGGATGGTAATGCCACGGTAACTCTGGCTGTGCTATCAGGAGGATTTTCTCTTCGCCATTCTATTTTGGTGAGTCCAGGCCTCGCGATTCAAGTCAGCCATTCCAGCATTATGAGAAGAAAGCCTGCCCATGCCTGCTCAGTTAATGATCACTTGTACCATACACCTCGCTCGGTAATGGTTGCACCAATTACCTGAACCTGGTCGGGTAGTATATCTACTAGCTCTGCTGCTGCTTGAAGTTGAGCATCAACTTGGTGCTTCCATAGTTTGGCAGAGTTGATATCCTCGAATTATCTCCCTTCTGACCTACCTCAACTTGAATCTACAAAGGCTGTGGATCTGACTTTTGTGCGGGCACACTCTTACCTACGTCACAAATAAACTCGATCGTTCCCGTTAATTTTTTCTGAATTTCAGAAGCGTACAGCAAAAATTTGTTTGTATGGTACGTCACGAAAACTTTTTTGATATGACTTTTGTGCTCTTACCTACGTCACAATCAGACTTGATCGTTGTTAATTTTTTCTGAATCTCAAAAGCGTACAGTAAAAATTTTTGTACTCCTACGTCATGCAGTCAGACAGTTCCCGTTGGAATCTCAAAAGTGCTAAGGAAAAATTTTGGATAACTTTAAATTTCCCCCCGTTTCCCATAGGTAGGGCGAAAATGTAAATACTTTAAGTTGCTTGACAACTTATATTTTTAAAAGTACAGGATCCCACTACTATTGCCTTACTGCTGTTATTGCCACCCTTCATCTCCGGTCGGTATAACATTCTTCATTTCTGGTATTCGTGTCAGTTTTCTAAGTGCAAGTGCCGGATCAAAATGTTCAGGGTGGGAAATCGAGAACTCGCGGGTGTTTTTACTACTTTCTGGAGCTAATTTCGTAGACCTTCCACCTCTTCAGGTATTTTATTTAGCTTTATTTAGCGCTTTTTGTCGTTTTTTATATTTTTATTTTAGCAAATTAAATCATCGTCTTAATTTTGACTTTTTCCCAATTATCTCTTAATTCAGCTCATTAGACTTGAATGTGATAATGTCATGTTTCCTGCTTCAATAATACGGTAAATATTGAGGTTTAAGCGTTTTTAGACGATCCTGGACCACTGCGCGATGGTGTGTTCATGCTCCGATCAACCTGACTCATATTAGTATCCTTTAAGACAATCCATGTCCTACCACTAAGAACCCTGGAGGAACCACAAGTCAAATTGAAGGTACTGAGAAACAGAGTAGCCGCAAAGCAGCTTCATTGCGAGCACTGATCCTCGACCGATAAATCATTTTTACCGCGGCCCTGCCGAAAAGGAAAGTGAGGTCCCTGCGGGTGGGAGAGGGGAGCGGACTTGATCGAGTAAACCACGGCCGGATGCGGCCTTACTTTTCGTGAACGGACTTTTTGTTGATAAACAAAAAAAAAAAAAACCCCAACGAAACCGGTTTTTTCGGTTTTTGTTTCCATTTAGCGGACCCGGGAGGATAAGACGGGCGGCTAGTTAGACCTCATCGTTTTCCATCGGACCTGATACATTATCTTGACACGATGAGAAACAAGACGGAGAGTTTTTCGAACGAAGTCTTTGTTACGGTGTTACGAGCGGAGGAGGGTAAAGGCATTCAACAATCGTCCGAACACGAGAAGAAATCTTCGTGATTAGGAGTTGTGAAGGAGCGACGGAGGCCTCGGGGGTCCCTTATTCAAGGATACGCCCCGCGTTTACATTCATGGAACGCGTCGAATCATCGTGAGGATTGATAGTGGAGAAGGTCGGGGGAAGTGGGATTCAGGTGTGGATTCAGGTACGCTACCCGGTGATTCAGGTATTAGGCTCATCGACCGCGAGATTCTCAGAACACCGCATCGTTATCTTCTACTACGTGTACATATTTAGGATTGGTTAATCCATTCACGGCGGTTAAGGGAACAGTGGATGGTGCTTTCTATCTTCTATATTGACGTTAAATAATGAATTGATACTTTTGGGTAATTTGGGTAAGAGAGAGAGAGAGAGAGAGAGAGAGGAGAGAGAGGGAGAGAGAGAGAGAGAGAGAGAGAGAGAGAGAGAGAGAGAGAGAGAGAGAGAGAGAGAGAGAGAGAGAGAGAGAGAGAGAGAGAGAGAGAGAGAGAGAGAGAGAGAGAGAGAGAGAGAGAGAGAGAGAGAGAGAGAGAGAGAGAGAGAGAGAGAGAGAGAGAGAGAGAGAGAGAGAGAGATGTTCCTTCTGATCTATATAGATACAATTATTCATGAGAAAGAAATTTAGACAGATATAAAGGATGAGAGAAAAGTGTCCAATGTTTCCGATGAATCTCGATCTCAGAAACTGGTGAAAAAACGATTTAGTGACTCCTGGTCGAAGTGTTTCAATTTGGTTTCCAAGGCTGGAACAAATACTTTATGATGCAAATATTTCTAGTCGCTTAAGTTGAGGCCATTGGGTCGACAAACTACAATTTTTATTGTTCACAAGGTTGATCTTCTTTCTTTTTTTACGTAGGCAGGTGAGGAAATTTGTAGGATCCTGAGGTGGGAATCGGATCTCGTAAGATACACATAAGGGGCCGCTCTTCGATTTATGCAGGATTAAAACCCACTAAAACCTTCCTTTTCCTAGAACTGTTCAACACATTACTTCAGGCCAAGTCCTTGAGATATTTAGTCCTCTCGGTCCATAGATAGGCTCCTATGCCTCTCCCGTTCTTGGGTGATCTTTCTCTGCAGGATTCCTTTTACATAGACAATTACAAAGGTCCAATGCTCCTCTCTTACAAGCTCCAAGCATTTTGGCAACTGCATTCTCCAGTGTCATGTCCTCAGATGGCATTTACAGTTCATCCTGCAGCCATATTCTATGTGTTTCCCACTGCTTACACAGAAAGAATTTCTGAAATACATCATTATATCATGACATTTCGGACAAGTTGGATCTCCCACTTCCCCATTCCGTGAAGGTAAGAGTAAAATAGTCCGTATCCTGAGAGGAACTGCGTTATGATAAAGTTTACCTCTCCGTGCTTTCTTTCCAACCACTAAGATTGATCTGTTAGGGACGTATGATATTTTTGGTGCATGTCTATGACAGTCAAGCTCCGAGCTTAAGCTACATCGTCAATTGTAGCAATTGAAATGACTTATTTGATAAAGAAATTGGAAAAACTAGTTGCCTCTTTCGTCATCAACCCTTCATTTCGACGTTTATCAATAACTCCCAGCTGAGTTCCGTATCAGCCGAGGAACTGTACAGGTTTGACTGGCAGATCTCTGACCCAGGAAACGGGAGCGGGACTCTAAAGAAGTTCACGTTCTCCTTGTATCCACCGAGATTGGGGCGCATTGTATTATCATGTATCGGCCCTGGCCCGTCCTTGGCGTAGGCCCCTTGTAGGAAGGCCCGTCAAACTTCCCCTACTGAAGCCCAAAGACGAGTCGGCGCTCACCTCAGATCTCTCGTGTTTCCGGGGCCAACGCTCCCCGACATCCTTGAAAATATATGACTCCTTCCCAAACCCGGCAAGGCAACCCATGGGAAGCTTGTTAGAACAACCTTTTGAAGCATTTTTTTCTTTTTTTTCCACTACCCGACGAACCGTCATAAAATGGCGGCGAAACTCCGAAAAAGTTTACTTAGGCCCCCCCCTTGGGTGAGAGAGTGGCATTCTCAGGATGGATGTTCCTCAGTAATCCACAGAGGACTTAGCACCGAAACCCTTAACCCTAGAACGCCAATATGGAGTGAATTTTACTCCTCCTACAATGTAAAGAGATATTTCAAGTGTTTCGTTGACAGCTACCACGCTGCCAATCCAGCTATTCATTCTGGATTTGTGACCCGACAAGGAGTCAATTCATTTAAATCACCCTCTGCATTTGATTCCGTTTGAAGCGTGTACCGGACATGTATGTGCATGGATGTTCAAAACAATGCTAATTCAAAACGTATATTTAATGATTAGGTGTGTAGAGATCCATTGTATGGATGGATTACATATTTCTTATCCTGATTCACCAATATCGATTGAATCATCGACAAACTTCCAACTTGACAAATCAATCAGACTTGGGAAGTCATTGGCCAGCTGATGTCCACTGTGGGTTCAATAGGCCTCGCTCTAGCTTCATTCACACCTTTTTTTTTCTTTTTTTTCAAGAGACCGCAGAATTCTTCAATATCAATTGAATTATCGACGTATCCAACTTCAAATCAAACAGACTTGTGAAGTCATTGTGACAACTGACACCGAATTGCAGATTCAACAGATTTCGCTCTGGCGTCATTCATACCTTTTTTTAAGACTGCGAATTCCTTGAGTCGTTGCCATTCATCAATTTTCTGGGACGAAAAATATTCTAACTACATACCTTCAAACCTTTAGTTAGAAATCAGCAATATTCTAGTTGATTGGGCAGGTATACTTCATGCATAGGTTTGCCGAATGTACATTGTATGCATGGATTACAGATTTTGGAGTCCATTTCCTCAATATATATTCTGATTCATCAATATCTATTGAATCATCGACGTATGTACATCCAACTTGACAAATCAGTCAGACTGGTGAAGTCATTGGGACAGCTGACGACCATTGCAGGTTCAACGAACCTCTCGATATCGTCATTCACACTTTTCTCTTTATTTTCACGAGACGTCCGAATCCCCCATCTCGTTGCCATTCATCAATTTCCAGGGACGGAGATTGTTTTAACAACCTACTTACCTGCGTCGAATCGTGACGTGGAGTCCCCCCCAGTCACTGATGTTGCTGTCCTCCTTCTGTAGTCGACAGAGCGAACCAATAGACAGATCAAACAACGTTATGAAACAATCGAAAAACAGCTGTCTGACTGGCACCAGTGTTGTGAAATGTGATTCGTTTTTATGGCAAGTATAATTGATGGCAAGCGACGAACGAGGAGTTCAGTGACATAAATTGTGTCGCCTGATGTTGTGTCACCCGAAAAATCGAAATTCAAATTTGGTTTACAATTTCAATCAAAAACCTTTTGCAATCGAACAAGACAGCAGTTCGGTACTCTTCGAATTTCGTTAGTTTACGTTTCAAAATTCTTATTACAAAACGCTGCAAATTCTTTCACTGGGGTTTATTATTCAATTGGCTTGCGTTCATAATTTGAATTTCTACTAAGCTTTGGAGTGTGCGCGTTTCACAGGATAGAGCGATTATTGAATTTCAGGAGATTTGCATGGAGCACGTAAATCTGTTCTCAACCAAAATACCTATTTGGATTGATCAGTTGATCATATTTGTGTGCCTTCTGAAATTCAATAATCGCTCTATCCTGTGAAACGCGCACACTCCAAAGCTTAGTAGAAATTCAAATAATGAACGCAAGCCAATTGAATAATAAACCCCAGTGAAAGAATTTGCAGCGTTTTTTTTATTGAAACACGCACACTCCGAAGCTTAGTACAGATTCAAATCATGAACGCAAGCCGATTGAATAATAAACCCGAGTGAAAGACTACTTATTTACCCCAGTAATAATATTGAATAATAATCCCCAGTAATAATATTTACCTACATATTATCAGCGTTTCATACATATCATGATGCTTCAACCCGTGTATCGGCTATAAACTACAAGTATCCACATCGGGTATCACTCCAGTAACCACATTCACTACAACTCGACGCTATCGGCATCACTAGGTTACAAACAAACAATAATAAACAAAAAAACGCAAATGTTGTCACCATAAATGGGGCCATACATCGAGAATGGTTTGACCTACGGACGTGGGGAAGGGCTCATTCGATTCCTCATGGTATGTTCTTCAAATAGGTAAATATTTAGGCCGATTCGACTTGTTTTGAGGTTTTTAGAGATTTTACAAAACTTTTACAGCCCTTAAAGGGCACTTTAAATTGAGTGAAGGAGCTGGCTCAAGAATTGGGACGTCGTCGGACCAAGATGGATTTTTCTGAAAATTTCAGATTTTTTGCTCCAGCCGTTTCGGAGATATCGTGCGGACCGAAAAATTGTTATTGCAGATTCGGATTCTACACCCTTTGAAACGTAAACCATGAAATTTTCAGGGGGTGTGTGGATTTTTTTTTTTCAAGAGCGATTACAATGGTTTATATATTGAATAATATAACCAAAAAATTGAGTATTTTTGGACTTGTTGTTAGTGCTTTTATTTGTAAGGGACGGTATAATTATTATAGTTTGTTACAGATGCTGACATAACCTTCGAAATTGATCTGATATCGTTGAAATAAATAACGTCCCTAATTGTCTTCTTAAATGGAACGTGTTTCCTCTATCATCGCCGGTGATTTAGTTCGCTGTTGACTGCTAACTTGACATATTTACTATGAACATCTAAATCCGTCGGTCAATTCAAACTGGAGAGCGAGTTGATAATAAAGGTAGGTAGTTAAACAGCCGGGCCCTCGCTCGAAGGCCCGGATAGATCGTTATTAAACCCCCCGAAAACGGCCGGGATTATAATTCCAATCCCTTTCAATCAAAACTCGAAAAATGAGGCCAAGAGTTTATGCAAATCGCATTTTTCGTCTTTAATGTAATACCCACCCGGCCATGGGACAAAAGCCCCGACGGCCATTTTGAATTTCGTTTAATAAAAAGAGACGAGGACGTCTGAAAGGAGAAGGACGTTTTGCGAAATGGTTTCGCCTTCTTCAGGGCCGAAACTCGGGTCGGGGCGGGTCTCGTGGGAATGTGGGGGCCAAATGGGGGCAGTCACGGACGCCTCCCTCTAGTGGAACCTCCAACCCCCTGCCGAAGCCTTCGAGCTTTGAGTTTTAAGGTCCAGAGAGGGACCTTGATCACATTGATACCCAAAAGGTACTATGTACTTATATAGACTTGATACACACAAGAACCTTGATACACATAAAGTACTTAAATTATATGCATAAGGTGTTTGATACACATTTCAAATATCAAATAGCAAATACGCTGCCAAAGAGATGGCACAGCTGTTTCCTCGTTACAATCAAAGTGACACCATTATAAAATTCATTTAAAAATGTGGAAATTAAGGCTGTTTCAAGAGTTTCGTTAGCGCATGCGCAGAGCGTACCGCTGATCATATTGAAATGAACTTCCTTTGGGACCTCAAGAGATTTATCCGCATAATCCCTCAAAATTTGAGCTAAATTCATTGGGAAATGTGGATGTTATGGCTGTAACAAGGAAATGCGGACAGACAGACAAACCAACAGACAAGGAATAAAATTTGTTCAGTACGCGATATATTAGCTAAACTACTAATTAGCTACCAATCGGGCGCAGTAACACGTGCCTCCCACTTGTGAAACCTCCGACCTCCTACCCATAAGGTCTTGATACACGTTAGGTAGGTATTTGATAGGCATAAAGAATTTGATGCACACGAGGACCCGTAAACACATAAAGTTCATTGATGACACACATTTCCACTTCGCAAACAAAAAAGGGTCGATTTTATGGAAACTTAATTATTATTCGATTATTCTCTGGTAAGCTAAGATCGTATTAGTAAGCTATTAGCTTGAATTGCAATGAGCTAGAGATGAGCCAAGTTACGGACGCCTCCCTCTAGTGGAACCTCCAACCCCCAGCCGAGCATTCAGGCTTCAATTTCTAAGTCTCATGAAGGGCCTTCATGCATATAAGGCGCCTGATACTCCCAACAACCTTGATGCATGTAAGATTTGATACTCAAGTGGTACTTATGATATACATTTAGGAATTGTCCAAATTTGGTTGACGTTGATGTTTTTTGGTGGAGCAATGGAGTGTGTTGGTACTGCCAATAATCGGTACTAAGCCACTTGGAATCTTTTCTACAACTGATTTCGAACAAAAAGTTCATCCTAGAATTACATTTTAACAATGTTTGTTAAAGCGTGAACTTCTGAACTTGAATTGAAGAAATCTAAGAGAGCAGCGAGGAAAGGATTCAGTATGGAAGGAAAACTTAGGTCAATGTCAACTACTGAGGTCGATTTTAAGACCCATAAGAAACTTGATGCAAACAAGCACCTTGATACACATAAACTACATAATGTGATACACATAAGGTATTTGATACACAGTTTCATTCTACGAACAAATAACGGGTCTATTATGTGGAAACGCAAGTATTATTTTATCCTCGTGCTCTCTGGAAACCTTCGATCATTCTAGTGAGCTATTTGCTATCGTGCATGCTTCAAATACCTTAGTGAGAATAGTTATTGTATTGTTACTATAGATAGATACTTAAGTCGTGTTCATTATAACCTACGCGCATAATTGGAATAGTGTGGTATGTTGTTTGAAAGTCCTACAACTTGACATAAAACGATACGTTTTCAGAAATACCATCTCCTCTTACAAAACGGTTCTATAGAGGACATTTTTCTGAATTCGCATTAATAAAACTTAACTATATCGAAGTTGTATACTTTTGGTTCCAAACATTCAAATATTAGCACATTAATAACCCAGAATTAATATTTCTCAACAATGCTGGGAAAGTATTTCGCCCAGTGTAGCTCAAACTTATCCGAATGCTTCCTTCTGACATCGCCCAGATCCTGCAATACCCGAATGAAACGAAAAATATCAGTTTCTACGTTAAGTTTGACATATTCGATTGTCAGATTCCTTTTGTGACAAAAGGTGAGGAAATGGACTAGTTTACTGCCAATTGAACAAATCTGTTGGTGGACTGAGAGAGTTGAGGATATAACATTGTGTGGCATTGTTTTCATTGCTCGTTCTTTTGAAAACCTTAACCAAAAAACCGAAAAACTGAAAACTTAATGGTCATGAATATCTTGAAATTGATTTGGTAGTTATGTTGCATCTAGGGTCCATTCTCATACCAAAAATCATAAACCACGGGAAGCGTCATTCCATTTCCACTGGTTTCTTTGGAATTGTGTGCAGCACATTTGGCGCGGAATTCATTCATAAATTCATATAATTCAATGTAAAAACCGATGTAAGTCATTATAAAAAAGGCTTGTAGGTGTTTAAGATCCTGGAGGCATGCAGATAAATTTTATTGCAGCGGCTTGGATATGAGCATCGGGATTCTGCAAATTATTGCGGTGGACACAGTAAAAGAAATTTTATTAATGCAACGTCATTTTATGGTACCGTCCTCACGGCCGAGACTGGAGGAGACATTGTCGCGAAAACCCTTAAATGTCAGCAACATTTCAAAACCATCTGATCAGGGTGAAGAACGCGGATTGTAATTGGAATACGTCCAAATGGAACCAGTTCCTTCTCCCGATTACGGTGTACACTCCCACGGGAGAGGTTGAGTATGTAAGAATAAATACGTATAACAGGGAAGGCAGGTACACTAAGAAAAACCCTTCCTCGGGTGATTCTCCCCGGTGGAGGCGAATTCAACGAAAGAAAAGCGCCCTGAGATTCTATTTAGGAGCCGGTACAGGTACGGAGTCACCAATTAAGGACGAAAAAGAGGGGAAGGTGATGGGGTGGGGAAGTTGGTTGGTTACGTTGATTTATTGTCCTGATAATGAGCTGAGGATGTAGACTTGTAATCAAGTGCCGACACAGGGGCATTCCACGATCTCTCTCTCTCGAGGGCGAGCTAAGGGGGACGGCGCTGGGCAGGCACCTCGGGGCGCTATCTGATTCACCGCGTCATTTCCATCCATTCAACCCGGGGTTCGGCCGGTTTCGATCAGACGGAGAATGTTCGTATCGTCAAAACAGAGGATTCGCAGGGCCGTCTGAGAGAGACATGCCTATTGGTGGGATTTCTCGAGACTTATTAAATCGATTGGTTTCCTCGTCAGACATAAAGTTCCGATTGATAACGGCTTGATAAAGGAGCGTCTTCCATCTTTGATCACAATTTGGAGATGCGGTCCATTCCTGGCATTTCGAAGAAGGGGACAGGTTTTTTGCATGATCTTCTCATGTCAGGTCTGGCTTATATAACTAACCAGTGCATCAGTACTGATCATTTACTGGCATTGCCTGTTACGTCGTTATCACCTGCGATTCTGAAACTCCATTCCATACAGTCCACAGAAACGACGGGTTTTCTGTCAGTGTAATTGCCTGTTCTGCCTAAAAAACGCTGCAAATTCTTTCACTGGGGGTTTATTATTCAATTGGGTTGCGTTCATGATTTGAATTTCTACTAAGCTTTGGAGTGTGCGCGTTTCACAGTGATAGAGCGATTATTGCATTTCTGGAGGCACACAAATATGATCAACTTATCAATCCAAATTGGTATTTTGGTTGAAAAGAGATTTACGTGCTCTATGCATATCTTCTGAAATTCGATAATCGTCCATCACCTGTGAAACACCCGCACTCCAAAGCTTAGTAGAAATTCAAATCATGAATGCAAGCCAAATAAATAAAATTGAATAATAAACCCCAGTGAAAGAATTTGCAGCGTTTCACGCATGTCAGAATGCTTCAACCCGTGTATCGGCTACAAATCCTTTTAGGAGTTCACTCCAGTATCCACATTCACTACGTCACTAGGTTACTGCGATCAAAACAAAAACAATAATAGACACAAAAAAAACCAAATGTTGGCAGCATAAATCGGCCCATACATCGGGAATGATTTGAGCTACAGACCTGGGGAGAGGCTCATTCGATTCCTCATGGAAAGCTCTTCAAAAAAAGTCCTAATTTATTCCGCCTTGACTTTTTTCGAGGTTTTTAGGGATTTTACAAAACTTTGACAACCCTCAAAGGCCACTTTTAATTAAGTGAGAGAGCTGGCTCAAGAATTGGGGCGTCGTCGGACCAACATGGATTTTTCCTGAAAATTTCAGCTTTTTTGCTTCAGCCGTTTGGGAGAAATCGTGCGTACGGCTGACGGACGGAAAATTTTGCATTGCAGATACCCTTTGAAACGTAAACCATGAAATTTTCAAGGGGGATTAGAATGGTTTATTATTGAATAATAAACCAAAAATTGGATAGATACACATTACGCGTTGGCAAATAACCCCTTCAGGAGGGAGAATGGCCACACAAACAATAATATTATGTTAAATAACCTCAAAATAAGACAAATCATACAGAACAATAGTACAACGATTCCTGACTTCTATTAAAATGTATTTCAACTCCCAACAGCCTTCATATTTCATGCCTAATAACATGAATTCGTGGGAACTTATTCCATTTCTAAATGATTTTATTGTTAAATCGGTCTTTACGTTTAAGGCTTGGTGAGTATTTACTCAATTTTGTGAATTTTTAACTATTCCAAAGATATGGAATACGTGTATATTTCAAGTTGACTGTTGATGAGAATGTAAATAATAGACAAATAGACTTTTCAAATGATTATAATAGAACATATAATTGAACAACAACCTCCACTCAGAACAGTCCTCTGCACATTAATCATGAGATTCGCCTAATAATTGAACTCCGTAGTCAGTAGCTTTCTGTTGAAAACTGTGCAATCAGTAGCTTTCTGTTACAGTGTTGGCAAAAATGGAATTCTAATTAAAAATGTTAATTATAATGATCGACATGTAATTTCAATACATTTACTTTCTTGTCATTGTAATTGTAAGAAAATTACTTCAATAACTCAGTTTGTAGCTGTTTATTCCTAAAATGAGCTTTTGTGAGCATAACGATAAGAAAAATGTATACCGCTCTCCCCTAACGTTCCCACTTCACGTTTCAAAGTGTGTAGATTACGAATCTGCAATGTCTCTCCAGGCCTTATTTAAATTGAACGAAAAAATCACCAATTCAACACAAAGGCTCCATTTAGGGTCAAGTTGGTCCTAACATCTCGCCATCCCGATCTCCTCATGGGAAATACAAAAAAATTTTGCAAAATTGGTTTGCCCAGCTCAATTATCATTTTTGCTTAACTCACTGGTTTTCCAAGCTCTTCATTTTCGTTCCGTGTACTTAAATCCCTGCTGAGATGATTTTCGTGCAAGTTATCCTCGATAAATATGAAAAATTGCGTTTTTTAACCTAGTAATTGGTAACTGTCGGTGTAATGACCAATTACAGTGGTTATAACTGCATGTGTAATTCACTTGTTTACGTATTCAGCATAATTTCTATAGTTTTTGATTGGAATCTCAATCGTTTTTGCCAGTGTGATTGAAGATGTAATTAATTACTTAAAAATAACCACTTAAAACCAGAATACTGATTGTCTTCTTGTAGCTCGATTATATGATAAGTGGTGAGTTGGGGCTTTCCTAGGAGTCCCTTTTTCATATTAAAAAATCAACCAAGAAAGTCTCCATATTTCCTGCTTCGTTCATATTGCAGAGAGGAAACCAGAAATATGGTTTTTGAGATTTTTACGAACATAGGCATGTGGGATGCCGATTACAAGTAATTCTGGAAGTTGAATCAATCGCAACAGGTCGCATCAGGTCGCAACTGACCTTTTCCAAAATCTCATTCGGACAACTTGGAAGTAAAGAAAAATTTTGGTGGTAGGAAGGTATCGGAATTCCTAGTTTTTCAATATACGATACCCTACCTCTGAGATAATATATTATTTAGATGTTTGAATTATACGAATTTCAAACAATCCAAATATCCATATTCGTATGAAGTTGCCTTTTTCCTCGACCATTATCCAAGATAATTGCTATAGGAGCCGTGTACAGGTAGAACTGAAGGATGGCTTCCGCCCGTGGGAATTTATGATTTGAAGATCGCAATAAGAGCGGTCGACCTTGGGCAGACCTCAGTTTGGTCAATAGCCGTTTAGGATTTAAAACTCCCCGTCGCTTTTTGACGGTTTAATTCGGGAAAAGGTGAACGATTCTTTAAATATTCCGTCCTCCCAAGGTCGCAAATTTTATTTATTTGACGGTAATGCTACCCGTCGTTTGATTCGGACTTGATTGACGGTGAATTGGGAGATTTTACATGTAAGTCAGAACGATAGAGCTGATTCGATTTCTTGCATTGCTGTTCGTCGCTCCTTCAATAGTTCATGATGAAGACCTAGACACCTTCAAATCCTTCAAGCACTGTTTGGAAAACGATATTACAATCTACAACAATGAGTGGTCAGGCGGGGGAACGGCCGTACAAACAATGGCATTCAATTAAATAACCCCAAGATAAAACGAATCATATAGAAAACGCTGCAAATTCGTTCACTTGAGTTTATTATTCAATTGGGTTGCGTTCATGATTTGAATTTATAGATTTATATCTAAATCTGTTCTCAACCAAAATACCTATTTGGATTGATCATATTTGTGTGCCTCCTGAAATTCAATAATCGCTCTACCCTGTGAAACACGCACACTCCAAAGCTTAGTAGAAATTCAAATAATGAACGCAAGCCAATTGAATAATAAACCCCAGTGAAAGAATTTGCAGCGTTTTTTTATTGAACCTCAATACCCCCCACAATAAAAACATCTATAATTTATCAAGTCATTTAGCACTCGTATTGCGTTAAAACTTCCCCAAATCCAAATTTAAACGATGTAGCCAAAGGTAGACAGATGTAGAGGAGGCACACAAATATCATCAACTGATCAATCCAAATAGGTATTTTGGTTGAGAACGAATTTACGTGCTCTATGCATATCTCCTGAAATTCAATAATCGCTCTATCACCTGTGAAACACGCACACTCCGAAGCTTAGTACAGATTCAAATCATAACGCAAGCCAATTGAATAATAAACCCCAGAGAAAGAATACCTATTTACCCCACTAATAATATTGAATAATATTTACCTATATATTATCAGCGTTTCATGCACATCAGAATGCTTCAACCCGTGTATCGGCTATAAACGTAAACCATGAAATTTTCAGGGGGGTTCCAGCAATTTTTTAAACCAGAGCGATTACAATGGTTTATTATTGAATAATAAACCAAAATATTACAACAGTTTCCAAACTTCTACTCAAAGTATATTCCAAATTCTGATAGTCTGCACATTTCATACGAGGGTGGATCAAATATAAACGAGCCTTCAGTTCGGAAACATTCATTTTAGGCAATAAAAATCTACGAATTTCTCATCAAAACTGTGATTGTCACGTATATGCTGATGATGTCCAAATAAATGATGAAAGTGCAATCAATAACATTCATTAATCAATTGGTGCACTTAATGCTGAACTGGTGAGATTGGATGAACGGTCTTGTATGCACGGCTCAGAAATTCATCCCGTCAAATGTAAAACCATTATTCTTGGATCAAAGAATCAAACTACTCTGGTAGATAAAATTATTTACCTCAGTAGTGTTAGGCTAGGGGATCATACAATTGCGTTTGTAAATGAAGTTAAAAGTATTGGCATATTAACTGATCAAAATATGAGCTGGAGTGGGCAAGTAAGCTCTCTATGTTGTCAAGTTTTTGCGGTTTATGACAGCTAAGATTTTTTGCGAAAAATTTCCCGATTGAAATAAGAATTACATTAGTCCAAGTCGGCTATGCACGTCTGGCCTACTGTGACCTCACCGCGGGAAAAATCAAGTTGCTACTAGGTATATACACTTAACGCTACAGTTCGATTTATATCGAACTTAAATTTGGATGACCGTGCGACAAGCTACTATGGTAAGCTACGATGGCTGAAGATCCCCGACTGTCATGAGTTAGCTTGAGGAATAATGATTGCTTCAATTTAATAACCCAACTATTTAAGTCAAAATCTAATAAAACGCACGTTTATCCACGGTATCACGACTAGTCAAGTCCGAAACACCCTACAAATTCCATCACATAAAACATCATTTTTCGGAAAATCTTTTTTCCTGCTAGCAATTAAACTCTATAACGGTTCCCCATCCGCGTTTTCAGTAGATCAACCAATAATCACGTTCAAAAACAAAATGAAAGGTAATTTGAATTTCGGAGATCAGAAATAGCCACTTTTTGGTTTATTATTCAATAATAAACCATTGTAATCGCTCTGGAAAAAAAAATTCTAACCCCCCTGAAAATTTCATGGTTTGTTTCAAAAGGCGTAGAATCCGAATCTGCAATAAAAAATTTTCCGTCCGTTCGCCGTACGCCGTACGCACGATTTCTCCCAAACGTCTGGAGCAAAAGATCTGAAATTTTCAGGAAAAATCCATCTTGGTCCGACTACGCCCCAATTCTTGAGCCAGCTCTCTCACTCAATTTAAAATGCCCTTTAAGGGCTGTCAAAGTTTTGTGAAATCCCTAAAAACCTCATAACAAGTCGAATCGGCCTAAATATTTACCTATTTGAAGAACATAGGTACCATGAGGAATCGAATGAGCCCCTCCCCAGGTCCGTAGGTCAAACCATTAACGATGTATGGCCCGATTTAAGGTGCCAACATTTTTTAAGGGTATTCATTTTACAGTACGTAAAACTGGTGATTATATTAAGAAATGTTTTGAAATTACTTACCCATTCAATTTTGTATTCTTTTTTGTAAATAAAGGCTATATTAAAAAAAAAAAAAATTTGTTAGCCAGATACTCTTTGTAAAAACTCCTCCGTTGTTTAACCAAGTCACAAATTCATTGAAAACGGCGTAAGATAATAATAAAATAATGAGCTATGAGAGTTAAATCGGTTTCGGCGGTTTGTTATCAGGAGCAAACAGAACTTCATTCATCATATTAATCGTTCATGTTTGTTACTGACGATGACGTAACCGTCGAAATCGATTTAATTGTTGAACTAATTATTTTCGTAATATACTTAGACAACGTTTTATCTTACTCCGTTTTTATAGAAAGGGGTTTTACACAACTTCGTCATGACTGACATAGTCCGTACCACAAATTCATATTAACTTTCCCTTTTTTCACTACTGTGCACTAAGATAAAATATTAATATTCGATAATTAATGATAATCCTGACTTCAAATAATGTATTTATCTTATGTTTTTCTGTATGAGTTGGAAGAGATGAACAGATCTGTAAATAAACAAAGTAACTCTCTCTCTCTCTC
Source organism: Creontiades dilutus (assembly GCA_031894815.1). Lineage (NCBI taxonomy): Eukaryota > Metazoa > Arthropoda > Insecta > Hemiptera > Miridae > Creontiades > Creontiades dilutus. The sequence continues at coordinate 120,489 of JAVIWC010002139.1, forward strand.
TCTCTCTCTCTCTCTCTCTCTCTCTCTCTCTCTCTCTCTCTCTCTCTCTCTCTCTCTCTCTCTCTCTCTCTCTCTCTCTCTCTCTCTCTCTCTCTCTCTCTCTCTCTCTCTCTCTCTCTCTCTCTCTCTCTCTCTCTCTCTCTCTCTCTCTCTCTCTCTCTCTCTCTCACTCTCTCACTCTCGCTCTCTCTCTCTCAGACTTCTACTTTAGATTAGGTGTGCAAGCTACCAACGAAAATACTAATTCGATCTCTCTAAAATCGGTCCCCACTTGCAGCACTACTAACCGCGATTCGATGTTCCATCTCATTTGCTTCTATCCTATTTCAATAATCATTAGAAGTCCTTTTTCTTCTTCTTCTTCTTCTTCTTATCCTTCATCTTTTATTTGTCGGATTTGTATGTTAGAGATTGATGTTGGTACAAAGTCTTGATATTTAAATAAATAACCCGTTAAAGCTCGAAACAATTAAAAAAAAAAAACCCAAATCCTTACAAAACCGAAAATCCCTCGGGTGTAAATTGACACCGCTAACCCGCCTGAAGGTTAAGAGGCCGCCAAGGGAGGTCTCCTCTCCCCACACGAAAAATGCCGAGCGAGGGCGCGCCTAGTTCCGAGCCTCGGAGGTCTCCTCCTTCAGGCCTTCGCGTACTCGAGCCTCCCCCCGTGCGCCCGTGTGCGTGACCGTAGGTGAACCCTCGTCATTGAGCCGTGCGCGGCCGTGTGCGTGAGGCAGAGCGCAAAAAAGGAATGCGAGCCACATCCTGTGGTTTAGGCCGCGTATTTGCATACAATTCCAACGAGCGGCGCTGCGGACGGGCCTACGCGGGGGCGGGACCTTTACACCCTCCTAATTACCCCTCTTTTTTTTTAAACGTCGTTTTCATTTTGGATTTTTTGTTTTGATCAAAACGGGCTTTATCGAGTCGTTAGTGATATGGAGTTATCAATTATGGGCGGTTATGAATGATGAAGTCAGGTGATTTATCGGCAGATGGAAATGAATGTAAAATAGGCTGCCAGGGGAAATCGTTATTGATTTCATCAGCTCTGTATGGAGATCGAAGTGGAAAGTTGAATTTGAGGCTAATCGCTAATTCTTCTATCTCACACGTTTTATTTGACCAATAAGGTGGATGATACCGGAGTGAAAATGAGCTTTCTATGGAGGTGCGATATGATGTGTACCAGATGATCTGAAGTGGCTGAAACACTCGGATCGATGAAGATGATATCATAGGTGAGCGACTTTGATTTCCTCAACTCTCTAAAGAGGTTGAAGCTGAAATTTCATTTTAATACAAATCGCTCGTTCACTATTCTCACCTGTTTTAAGTTACTCCATAACTTGGAGGATACCGAAATGAAGAAGAGCTTTCCATGAAGGTGCAATATAATAGGTACCAGATAATGTGACCTGGCTTAAACGCTCTTGACGTAAGAGACGAGGTCACAGCTAAACGACCTTAAGGCCTTACACCTTACAACCTGGTATATCAGTATATTATGGGAGGTTATGAATGGTATATTGGTTATGATGATGTGTGGACTGACGGAAATGAATGAACGATGCGCTGCCAAGGGGTAATGTAGCTTTCTAAGAAGGTGCAATATGATGTATGAAACAAAAACAATAATAAACCAAAATCAACTGATCAACCCAAATAGGTATTTTGGTTGAGAACAGATTTACGTCCTCTATGTATATCTCCTGAAATTCAATAATCGCTCTACCACCTGTGAAACACGCACACTCCAAGGCTTAGTTGAAATTCAAATCATGAATGCAAGCCTAATGAATGAAATTGAGCCTAATACAGTGATTTTATTATGTTCGTATACAAAATTGGTATTTTAGCCCGAGCACAGGAGCAGTGACACCCCCACTCGTACAGCTAACTCTTCAAATATTCAGTTGATTAAATTTTGTACTGAACGAGCAAAAATTACACTTAAAATTACGTTTTGCATTTCCTTTGGAATCATAAAGTTAACCCTGACACCTTCAACCACGTTTGCATGTTGTGCCCTTTTTAGGAAGAATATTTTAAGTAAAAAAAAAAAACATTTTGACCTACAGAGAGTTTTTTTGGTGGTTAGCTCGTGTTAGAAATGAATTTTATTTTCTACGCAAGAATGCAGCGTTGGAGGGCAATGTTTGAGAGACTGCTGTGTAGCAGGGGGTGTAGGGAGTTACAGCTTTACCAAGTCGAATTGAGAATTTTGAAAGTCGAATTGAGATTTTTCCAAACCAATATGAGAATTTTCCAAACCAATTTGAGAATTTCAAATCAATTTGAGAATTTTCCAAATCAATTTGAGAATTTTCCAATCTAAGAAACATTCACTACTAAACAGGAAGAGGAAGTTTTCCAAACCGAATTGATAATTTTTTAAGGCAATCCAAGACTTTTATTGAAAACAAAATTAGTGAAGCAAAACGAAAGAATACCACTTTGTGACCAAATTAACATTGAAATTCAAAAAAATTTCGTTGGCAACAGCAGAGTGGCCTCGATTTTTTCTGTTCTTAACAAGAGCGTAATTTTTATGAAGTATTCTTCGTTCATTTTGTCTTTATGATTTCAATGTTAATTTGTTCATAAAGTGCTAATCATTCATTTCCTTCACTTTTCAACAAAAGTCTTGGATTGCTTTACAAAATTGTCAATTCGGTTCGGAAAACTTCCTCTTCCTTTTAAGTAGTGAAAGTTAATTAGATTGGGAAATTCTCAAATTGGTTTGGAAAAATCTCAATTTGGTTTGGAAAATTCTCAATTCGACTTGGAAATGCTATGTATTCTATTGAGTTGGCATCCATGACAAGTTTTTCCCACTCTCTTTACAAACCATGTCGCATTTATAGAGTGCGATTTGGCTTCAGAGAATGAACATGACTGTTAAGACCTGGTATTTATGCGTTGCTATAGAAACTTCAGTAAAGTCAGCGAAACGCTCGTGGACGGGGGCTCCGTGCTCATTCACAGCGACCCGGAGGAGAAGTAAAAGGGAATAAAAGGCGGCGGGGACGAGACGATCGTCAGCGGTTGTCGCCTGCGCCCGAAAAACGTGATCGCGGATCAAACAGCTGTTGCGGCGTCTCGGCGCCGTTTTCCGCGCGAAGGCTCCTCCGCTCTCAGCTGGCTCTCCGGCGGGGGCTTTTTATAGAATCCGTGACCCCTTCGGTCGGGTCAATATTGAAACATGTGAAGGAACGAAGAGACGTGGAGGGGAAGTGATGATGGAGGAGAAGAGGGGGGGACATTCTGCAAACACTGGGAAGCGAAAGACCTACGGCTATGAATGGGATCTCTGACTCTGTCTCCGATCTCAGACGAGAGTGGGGGAGAGAACGTCGAAGGCTGAGATATTTAGAAATGTCAATACAACAGTTCTGCAGCATGACCTTATGAGCGAATGATCATAGTTTTAGCATGTTATGAAAAGACGAAACGAGGAAATTATTAATGTTGTTACTCGAATAAAATTTACATGTTATTATAGGGGTTATGATGGGAGGATTGTATGAAATGGAGTGGAATTGATGATATTGAAGGTTGGACATTCTGCAAATACTGGGAAGCAAAATACCAAAGCTATTAATGGGATCTCTTGACTCTGTCTCTGATCTAACAAGAGAGTGGGGGGAGAACGCCGAAGGCTGAGATATTTAAAAAAGTCAATACAACAGTTCCGCAGCATGACCTTAAGATCGAATTTTCGTGGCTTTTATACGATGTTGTAAGGAATGGAGGGAAAGTGATGAGGTGGGGAGGGGATGGAGGGGGGGGGGAACTATTCACCATACCCTGCTGTTCTGCTTCTTCCCGAATTGGATGTGCTCAAACTAAGGCAAATTTGTTGACTTCAATCATGTCTGCTCGTATACAAAATCGGTATTAAGACCGAACACAGAGGCAGTGGCATCCACACTGTACAGCAAACTCTACAAATATTCAGTTGCCTAAACTTTGTACAGAACGTGCAAAAAAATAATGCTTACAATAACTTTCATTCATCAGCTCAGTTCATTTACACTCATAAAGTTACCCTCACACTTCCAACAGTTTTGTCCTTGTTAGAACGAATATTTTGAGTAAAATCAATTATATTGACCTGTAGAGAGTTTTTATTATTATTATTTTAAGAGTTTTGTTTATTTGTGAGGAATGACTGAAACCAGCTCCACCAGCCGCCAGAGCTCGTATTATTTGGTTGGTCGAAGACGAAAATTTACTTCTAACTTTTGTATGATATTTTGACTGAACTGTTTTCTTGGTGCCAATAAATTAATATTCCATTCTATGAACGGATTTTCTCCAAAATTTTAAATAGATTCCGATCACAGAGATCATGACAGACTTATCATACAGACTTATCATGCATATCTTCTCCATTTCTGCCCAAATCTGTATCCGTCCGAACTATAATGTTCCAGTGGCGAATATATGTAATATTTTCAGAGGGGTCCGAGGAACGAAGGTTTGGGGGTTATTCCTTACCCCCCCCTCCCCCCACTCATAGGGGGCCCCGGAAAGTTTTTCAAATCAGGTGTCGAAAATCACCTGTTCAACTACTGTGGCACTAAAAAAAACTGACAGAAAAGTGGTTCTTTTCTCAGGGGAAAGCATGGTTTAGGCATAAATAATATTCAGTTAATAACTTGGAAAGGTGTAAAAAAATACATGATTGATACAAAGGTTCCTTTTTATTAACATTATTTTGGACCGAAAAATACAATATTCATTTATATTTTCCAAATTTCGGAGGGGTCCCGGTTATATACGCCCCTGTTATGTTCAGCGTATAAATATAACTTCAAACTACGGGCTAAACCCATGAAATACCTAAGCCTATTGTTTTTATGACTTACCACCTTGCGAGCTACACAAAATAAACCTTTTCGCGGTTTAATCTTTGCATTTTCTTCTTCTTTCTCTCCTTCTCAGCCTCATGTTCATGTTTGTTCCCATTTTCCTGGTAACTTTGAAACACTTGAAGTGCCATGTCTAATGCGGGTATCTAAAAGTCTTTCTTAAAATTTTTGGGTACAGTCGATTATGATTTAAAGCTCCTCAAATAAATCCATGTTTCCTTCCTCTTAGGTAAATTTCTGCCCTAATCAGTACCCGCCCGTACTGTAATGTTCAGGGTATACATTTAATTTCAAACTACAGACCAAGCCCAATTCAATTTCAAACTACAAACTACAAGCCTCATAATCTTATCGTGTCGACTTGACTTTACCAGCTGTAAGATCGAGATTCCAGACAACTTCGATCATCAACTGCGGGCATTATCAACTGCATTCCTGGCGATAAAAGTGATTAAGTCACGGTGGTGGAAGTTTATTATGAAAACGAGGACCCTCGAACCCATAAAAACGAGTCGGATGAACTCGGGGCCGGACCGGACGCGAGCGGAGAGGACGCGGGGCTCCAGACGGGAATGCGGTTCGTCATCGCCTCGCTACGAGCTTCGCGGACCTGCCTCGATTTACACCGCATCCCCCGAACAAATTGAAATAGTCAACGTCTGCCAAGCAGTAATTGACCCTTCATACCAACAGAAAACATTGAATTACTTCAATGGTGTTGTCAAATACGCTGCATCTTATTACACAAGGGTTTATTTCAATGCTCTGCGACAACGCCAACAAGCTGATATTGGTCTGGGTACCGGATCATAAGAGAATAGAAGGAAATGAGCAAGCTGATCGCCATGCCAATCGGTTTGCATCAGAGTCCACCACAATCAGACGCCAACCTTAACTGGTGGTTAAGAAAAGTTACGTAACTCCAAAGGTGCAGAAATGAGAAGGCAGGACACGAACAACACACTCGGTAAGACACTACTTGAACAGAGGCCTTGCCATATCATACTCGATTGTTAGGAAGATGTTTTGCTTCATGCAGAACCTCATAAGACCATAACCTTGATGACGCTGAATAAGATTGCACTGCTACAATCTAGGGACACCTCACATTGTGAATTAGTCAGCTTGTTGCTGTACCTTGTACTGGATAAGAGAAGGATTGTTGCTAGTACAATCTTCTATCCAACAGAAGAGTTGATCAGCACACTAGAAGCTGAATCCGCACAACAACGGGTTCTACACGCATTTACTGCTGACGTTATCTACAAGCAAAATCTTCTAGTTTCCTGTGATGGATTACACCAAGAAATTCTCTTTACCAGGGAATCAAATGTTTACACATCCGTTTTGTAACATGATGTATTTCCGTTCTGTTATAACTATAAATTAACTGTTATAGCTTCCAAATCTTCTGATATCGTCTTCATATCAATCTTCTATCCAATACTTAGATGAGTTTATGGTCCTCCAGTAGACTAAAAGCTGAACCCACAGAACAGCCTGCTTCTACACGCATTTACTGCTAAGGTTATCAACAAGCAAAATCTACAAGTTTCCTGTGAAGAGCCTGTAAGGATTACACCAAGATATTCTCTTTACTGGGAAATCACATTCGTAGAACGAGGCATTTCCGTTCTCTTATAACTACAAATTGACTTTTGTAGCTTCCAAATCTTCTAATATCGTCCAAATTTGTCATCTATTATTATTGCCAATTTATTGATGGCGCCATTGATTTTGACCCTGCCAGTCATCAACATCAAGATCTGCTGTTCTGTTGAAGATGAAGAAGAAACACATTTCTGGGTCTTTCAGCATTCATCTCCAAAGGCTCTACTGTTGTGTATTCTATTACAGTCCCTCCACTACAGATTTTGGCCTTTCGATTTCCCCTAAGATCGTCTCGTTGGATTCTTTCGTAGCCTTGAGCTCCGGCAGGTGTACCCAAAACTGTCCATACCTACTACGTTCGACACGTTTTATAACACAGCCGAAGAAAACAATCGGAGTTCTTTGAAATTCGAAAAAAAAGAACTTCTAGTACCCACACAGTTAGATCCCTATAGTTGTTTAGCTCGCCGGATTGGCGAAGTTGGAAGAATGACCAAAAAAACTTGGGATAAACCAGCTTGGGGTTTCGAACGTCCGGTTTTAATCGGCCGCCGTCACTTTTAATTCTTCGTCTTCAAATAAAATAGGAACGAGCGTTGTGAGCGACTATAGTCGGTGTAAAAAAGGTAAAGCCGAAAAGCTGTTTGGTAATAATCTAGAAAGCTATAAAGTTTAACGATGGTTGGAAATAATGGACGAAGATGGGGCGTTGGAGGTCTCTCAGGAGTGTCGTTCTTCGTTTAAAAAAAGTGCCTGTTTGCGTGCCAACTCGGCAGTTATGTAATTCTCTAGTTTCCATGCTATTGTGAAAAGTCAACAAAAGGCGATGCACTACTCATGTGCAGAGTTCGGAATCGATATGACGTGAAAAACGATAGAATATGACTGTAAACCCTTGTAAATGTAGCACAATCTTGTGCTGCACAAGATGGTAAAAGAAGGACCAAAAACCTTCATTTAATAAGCTAAATATGACAACAGAAGCAATCTGTTTAGTTTAAGTTTGCTTTATCCATTGAAAAAATACAATTTACATTACCAAAAGCAAGTAATAATCGATGAATAATGTTTGGCATCAGGCTGAAACGAGACGTTCGCGATCACGTAGGAGCATCTCCTTTTCCCATCAACTACACCCACCGTCAAAGCATAACCATCCACAGCTAACTCTCTGTCAAGTCTCGCTCTCCTCTTTGGTTATCTCTTATCAGTTGTGATTACAGTTATGATAAAACATAACAGCTTGTTTTTTGTTTCGATGCCTAGGTATTTCCATAACGTGGATCCTTACAAAATAAAATCATGGAACATCACAAACAATTCAACACATTCATTGTAATTATGTTTCGAAAAAGAAGTTCAATCTCCGTATTTATATTTCCACTTGGCGTGTTTCGTGTAGTAGTCATTCTAGAACTGAATCAGTGTGTTTTGTGCGGGCTGCTTTCTTCTTCCAGACGTCAGTGTCACCAAGTTCTAGTTTGTTACCAAGAAATTCATGACATCGTTAGTAAGTCCCCTATTTGTCACGACTTCGGTGACTGGAAGAGTTCTTGACCTTGTCAAATTCGACATTTAAAGATGTTCCAAACGTCCGTGCTAAAGCATAAAAATCGAAAAAAAAGACCGGTGTTTTTAAGAGATTTTTGAAACTAGGCTGTATTTTCTCGATAGAACTGATTACGAAATTGGAATTGGGCTGAATATATTTGTTAGCAGACTAGTAACAGACAAAAGGTAATTAATCAGCTTTGCTGGGAATTGGAAGTTTGGCGGTAAAGGATGAAGGGACAGGAAAAAAGCTGCAGAACGAAGTGGGGAGTTGGTTAGCTGTCAAAGATTATGCCTACTCGGGCAGTATTGTACACGGGACTGGGGGTTCTCACACTTGATCTCGAACGTCTCATTCAGGCTGAAAACCCGTGTCACTGGCACAAGTGTTGAAGTCTGTTGCTATGCTAATTCCAAGAATACATAGTATCAACATAGGTGTGTCTCTCGTGATCACTCATATGCTCCAAATAATCGAACCCAACAAGGAATCAGTGTTTGCTCACAGTTCTCGGTGTGTTTACAGTCAAACTAGTCTCATTCGAAATCTTTCCTCCGATATTCACTAGTTGTCATACATTATTTGAATGGAGCATATTTGGAGAATCCCGAAAATTGTATTATGACATGTGGTTGACAATAAACCGGCGAAGGACGACACATAAGTCGAGGATTATGGGTTTTCACCGGTCATGGCGGAAGGGATGGGAAACCCCAAACCGGGATCAGAACACCCGTATAAATAAGCCCGGACCAGCCCAAGGAGGTTCATTCCGATCCTTTCTCTTGATTCCTAAACCTACTCTGCTCTTTTAAAATGTACCCCCGAATTCAGAGATATCGTAGCTGCCCTGCTTGCTATGCCTATCTTCTGAGGTTATAGTTGCTATACTTGTTTCCTTAGTGTAGCTGGGTTTTCGGAACCCCCACTCCTGTACAAACGTGTTGTAGCCTAATCTCCTCAGGGAATCACTTACCCCTCGACGTGGCGTAGCTGACGCTTGAAAATAACTCTGGTGATCTTTGCCCCACGGTCCCTTTGTCAAACCTTCAGGGAAATACGTATAAATCACCATCATGTTCAAGTACCTATTTATTATCCCAATTCAACTCGTCCAAATTAATTCACCCGTTTAAAGTTCACGTGCTAAAAATGTTTTTGATTAATAAATATGTCTATCTACCAGTTTTTGCCGATCATCGATTTGGCGCCTTGTTATATCGCATTTTACCGGCGAGAAAACAGATGAAGAAACCAATTTAATAAATTTATTAAAGTAAAAGCGAGGTTTTTTCCTCCTCCCTCAGGATGAACAGGGGAAACGGTTGGAAGCATCGGTTTGTTGGGGCACGAAGAAATTTACATTCTTCAAGCTCACTGGTGACTGCACCTTGTCATAACTTCTTCAGCACAACTGAGGTTCTTATATGAGAGGGACATGGCAGAAATTGACCACACGGTCATGTTTCTTTCAGACTTTCAAGTTGGTATTTCCATTCACTGAGCTCAGAACGATCTATTGTTTCACTATCTCTCTATTAATTCAGAACGTTTGTAATGACCTCTTCATTCACACTGTGAACATTTTTAGGCATTCCCTCGGGAGTATCGGCAGATGTTAAGGCACTCTTTCCAAAATGCTGGAATCTTATTGATGCAGCAGCTGGCGTTCACGAAGTATGTGCTACGCTGTTTTCGCCTCTTCACAGCAGAGCTGGCATTCTATTCTCGTGCCCTTACAGGAATTTTCAAGTTGGTACCTTAGAGACCAGCGTTCAAGTTCGCGAAGACCTTCCACGCATCAGTGACAATAAGGCAGTTGCGAATTTCCTTGAGATGATTAAAAAAAAGCTGGTCGTGGGGGAATTGTTGTTGACTGATGTGATCTATTCAGTCAAGTAATCTATTTGGTTCCAATATCGTAATATTGTAATCCAAAACTGTAATATTGTAGCAGGTAGACAAGATATTTGATAGTTAGCGGCTTCACTGCCGACGGTCGAACTGCTGTCGGTAACTTCTAAATCGTTTCGTTGCTGCCACGTTATTTTCTTATCTCCTCATATCTTGATGAGGGCTATTCGCGGCATTCCCATAAAAACCGAGGTGAGCCGGGCCGGATGAATAAAGACGGTGACGTATTTACGACGCTCGAGCGACCTTTATCACAAGTTGGCCCTAATGAATGATCAGAGCGATGCGTATCGACGAAACCTCCCTCCGTAGTAACACATTCGCCGGACCCATCTCCCCGATTAAGATCTCAGCCTCGGATTTAATTGAAGACGTCTTCTCGTTTCATCTTACGGGAAGGGTTGGAATTTTTCCAAATGCGGACGTCCCCGTTCAGATTGTGGGACGATTAAAAAAAAAACATTCATCAGGAGGTAATTTGAACATTTCATCGCAGAGATGAAAAAGTAACCTGAAGCTAGTAGATCATATTCAAAATTATGTCATCCACATGTATAGTTAGATCGTTTCTTTACATAATTTTACATGTTACATTCTTCAATTGAATAATAACCGATAACCTAACTGGATATTGTAACACCGTGGCCCAGGCCGGAGTTGGTTCTTATGTCCCTTCTTAATTTTCATAAAGTACCTACAACACTATATTTACACAGTATCAATTATTCAAATTTAGATTCCACTTCCATGGATTTTTTTGTGATTTATTTATTCCAACTGAAAATATTGCATTTCATCTAGCATATCGACGTTTAAAGTGCAACATGTCGTATCTCATTTTTTGGCTGTTTTGAGTTACGCACATTACGTCGGGTTCCGGGTAAAAGTGACCAAGTAACATTTTTTTCAAAATGAGCTTTTTTTGTCATTCCGGTATTAAGGAACGTTGTCTACTGTGTGTTGTTGCTAAGAACGTTATCTTCAAACTGATGTGCAAGAAATACTTGAAAATAAATTTTACCTGCCTGACCCAAAGAGTTTTATGTGACCAAATGGCATTTGAACTCAACCACAAAGCACGAGATGGATTATAAATGTACTCTTTGGTGCATGTAAATGTTATCAATTGCCATTTGATCACTTTTACTGTGTAAGATTTTAAGATTGCAGTGGGCAGGTGAAAATGACCAATTACACTGATAGGTACCTAATGGATAACCTTTTCTAACAGAAATAGGTGTATCATTGTTATTAGATGCTTGGCAACACGATAAATTAACGAAAAAACTATTCAATCCCTCAATTTCGTGTAACTATGCGACAGATTTTCGAAGAATTGAATTGTCCAAATGAGTAAAGCTTGAAACTCCAGGCAGGTAAAAATGATCAAATAGAGTTTTCCGGAAAACAGCTCTTATTTGATCTGAAGTGAATTTTGAAGCACGATATCATAGGCGGGCACTAGCTAACTACCTACAGGATAAAGAAAAATCGAAACATAGTCGGATGAGACATCACACAGAGAAAAGAAAATAGGTGAAACTTCAGATCGCTCCCCTGTAAAATTTTGCAAATGTTACTTGGTCACTTTTACTCGGAACCCCACGAGTAATTCAAGTAATTTACTTGAATGAAAAAAACGAGGGGCATCGAATAGAACATTTGATTTTGGGCTAAAATCTATATTAGCGCGTATATCGGGCTTTTTGTGAACTTATCGTATCAAAAAGCTCTCATCAACTTGTCCTATCTAATCAGTTTTACAGCGATTTGACTCCGTCATCTGGCTGCACCAAGTTACCCGGTAATTATTCATTACTATTTGTTCTAAAAGCAAGTATTTTAGTTTTTTAAATACTCTCAGATACGTATCAAGACTGAAAGATCGTTTTTTGTCTCTCCTGAAAAGTTGAGACATATGAGATACGACATGTTGCACTTTAAGCGTCGATATAAGGTTGGTACATTTTTATTTTATTTTCCTCTGTGGAACAAAATCTTGATGACAGCAAATATCATCTTCTCTTTCATGCTGCAGTCTTCTTTCCTCGAAGAGGATTTGACGATTCCCACAGATTCTCGTTGTCATTGAGGTCAGGAGAGTTCCCAGGCCGTTCTAACATTACAACGTTGTGGTCTTGAATGCATTTTTTCACTGTTTTTGAGTTGTGGCACTGCGCCAAATCCATGATAATACCTCCTGGGGAGAGAGAGAAATTGTGTTTGCCATCACGCATGTACTTAACAATTGTCAAATAAGCAGATTATATAGGTAATAATTACATAATTGAATCGCTTATTCCAGAAACAACACAAGTCTAGTTTTCTCATTTCGAGATAATCAAGAAAACCACCCAGTGACCCTAAATATGGTTTAGAGGAATGGGATAGGGTTTCGTTTTGTGTGTTTCTACAATAAACGTCCGAAACACATTTTTTTTTATTCAATTTTTTTTTTTTTTTTTTTTTTTTTAATAAACCATTGGATCATTCTGAAAATGGGAAATAAAATCTGCTGAAATAGAAAATCCGCCTTGCTTGTGCGTACGCACGATTTCTCCCAAAGCTGAGAACAAAAAAACTGTTATTGAATAAAAATCCAGTTGGTCCAACTTTAACGTAGCATTTTTGACTGCTCTTTCACTTAATTTAAAGTGCCCTTTAAGGGTTGTCAAAGATTTGTAAATTTGAAACTAAAAACCTTTAAAATATCACTAAATTTGTACTCAATTTTTAAAATTCGCTTTAAGGCCTTAATAGGAATAGTTACATGTGCAAAATGTCAATAAAATATAATTAAATAGGTACATACATTTTCTATATAATAAGTGTGGGAGAACAAACAGCCTCAAATCAATTTCTTCAGGTGGGATTTGAAAGAAGGAAGTCCTTTTACTTCTCTAACTTCCTTGGGGAGACCATTAAATATTAGTAGACCTCTATAATCATAACATCTTTGGCTTGTGGCCGATGATCTAAAAGGGGGTCTGAGAAAACCCTGCTGTCCCGTTCTTGTAGCTGAACTGCTAAATTCCTCTATTTTTCCTAATCGTTTGTCCCCAAAGATTTTTATAATTGTGGCTCTTTCAATTAGCGCTTGTAGGGAAGAGTGGGGCAGTTTCAAGCAGTGGGGCAGAATCAACCACCTACCTACCTCCTCCAATAATGTGTTTTTTGCTTCAAATCGCCACCCATTTTTGAGAATGCATCTCTTCCAACAATGTGGGAAAGCAAAGTGCTCCTCTACCAGGTGCCAGTCTCAAAAAGGTTGAAAAAAATTTTCAAATTCAAAATATTACTTAAAATTTCCGAGATTTCAACAAAGTAATGGAGTCATCTGGTGGATTATCATTTGAAGTAAACGAATCACATGTGTTTTCCTTGAAAACTCACTCTTATTTACCCACAGATGCAACTTACGTTAATGACTTCTAGTGGGCAGAATCAACCACTGAGAGATTCGGTTTTAACATCTTTCCTGCCCTGCGCTATGTTTGCTTAGCCCAAGTTTTGCCATGGGTGCTAAAATCGTGCTCCCTCTCTCTACCACGTTCCTGTCCTCTTTCTCCCACACCGCCGCTGCTCGACGCTTTTTTTTTTTTTTCAACAGCTGATGTAGCGCCTGAGCCAGCAAAATAAATTCGTCCGGAGCGGGCGCCCCGAGGTGTATTAAAAGCGGTCGGTTCTCAGAAACTACCGCGAGGGCCCAGCGGAGCGAGAGAGATCGACCCGAGAGAAAGAGCGAGACGGAACGAGAGGTGTACAATGTAAGAAGGGAGCCCATAAGGAAGGGGGTAGGCGAAAGTTCTTTGAGGACTTCCGATCGGCGATGCTGTTTAATAACAGGATTCCTCGGGAGAAGGCATCCGCCGTCCCGGACAACCTGACTCCGGGAGGAGCTGCGAGCTCAACAATGGAGATGCCTTGACGCGAAAAACCCAGTGGTTTTGGCGAATTATTTAAGAAATGGAATGGATGGAATTATCCAATTCCGAACCCAGTTGGATGAAAGTCTAAGTCTTTAACAAAATTATAACGTACTACCAAGAATGACGATAAAACTAATCTAGTACAGTATGGTACAATCTGTACTTCAATATGAAATAACTGCTTGGGGTGAGACATACCCATCTACATAAATTACAAGAACTTACTCCAAAAAATGATTATAAAAATTATATTGTCTTTACCTCCTAGACTTCGCCTCCATATGCCAATCTACGTTATATTTCTAAACTGCACAATTTTTTTTAACAACTTTTTAATTTTTTTATCATTTAAATGATTAATAGGAGTACAATCCAGTTGTTAGCGACCGTACCGACCTGACAGTTCCCCCCCCCCCCTACCCTCCCCGGCTCAACACTCCTTCAACTAACCTTCGCGTGGGCTCCTTCCGCCTTTTCTTATCCCGGCATCACCACTCTTCCGTCCGCCCGAGGGGGTCATTCGTGTACCTGCCACCTTGGTAAGCACTAGCCTCTCTGGTGCTCTGGTTGAATCTACAGATTTTTCCAGGGAGTTGCTTAGGCTTAGTAAGTACCGTTTATGAACACTGACCCTTTTTTTGCGAGGGGGTATACATCAAAAGATGTGTCCCCCTCACTTCATCGTGGCATACCGGCTAAAAAACCGTTCCTCTCTTCTTTTAGGACTGTCCAGGAACCGCTTTTTGGCACTACTACGGGACAGTCCTCTTTTTAACCTCGTGAGGGTTCCTCCTGGTCTTCACTACTTCTACCCTGGCTCATTCCCAGCTTCTGTTCACTTCCTTCTCTTTGAGCACCATAGTGATATACGTGCTGACTGTACTCCAGTTCTCCGCAGATTGTATCATCTTTTCTATTACTGTTACTGGGCTGAAATCACCTATCACTCCAACCAATTCCTGCCTCAGCTGCTGCCATTTTAGACATATAAAGAATGTGTGCTCTACATCATCGTCCCTGATTCGGCAGTACACACACCTTGCCTCGGAAGTTTTCCCTATTTTCTTTAGGAACGACCGATAATAACCATGCCCCGTCAGGAACTGGGTTAAATAGTAATTAACGTCGATCTGTTTCCTCTCCTCGTTTTCTGACCTATGTCTCCCTGAATTCAAGTGTCACTGGTCGAAACTCTGCAGTCAAATCGGAACCTACTGGCATCAATTCCTGCAGTCGGCATCTTTTCAACAGCAAAGCACCCTGTTGCTCCTGAAACCACAACTTTCCGAGTCGCCATAGTTCAGCTAATCTGACGTGAATTCTGCTTCATTCATGCCACCTTGCAACATTGCAAAGCTCAATTTGAGTTGTGCAATAACACCTTGCTGAATTTCAGGAATCTTCCGTTTATCTTTCTTGATATTTCAATAATAGTGTCAATCCACACCATTCTCTTGAGATCCCATATATCGAATTGATTCCATTGTTAATCGTGACCGATTTCATCATTTTCATTCATTTGGTTGTAGGTTCAGACCAAATCACGAACTGCGCTTTTGGAATGCCTATCAACCGGACGCATCCCCGACCTCCACGCACCCAACTTCTCTCTTGCAGCTGAAACACTGAGACGAGAGAGATAAGCCACATGAGATGTTCGTTAAAATGAATTCGCGACCGTTAAAAGGACGTGAGAGAGGAGAAATAAAAAAGTAAAAAGAAAAAAAAACGAAAGGGGAGGATAGTTGTGGAAGGCTCATCTGTTGGCAGAAGGAACCAAGGACACAGGCACTGTGATTTTTTTTTTCTCTCCCCTCCGATCCCCGTCCCACAACAGGCCTCCCAGAGGGGGAGTGGTTTCCGCTGTATTCAAATGTGTTGCCTAAAGATGCCTTGTGGCGGAATGACACTTAGGGGAGAAAAAATGCTCCGACTCGCAGGATGTCTTGGCAGGCTAAATTTTCGAAAGAAGCCGAGAGAGGGGAGGATTAGAGAGTAATTAGTACTGGAACGAAGTCAATCAAGGCCATATATTAAGGTTTTAGTGTATTATTTTCAATAATGTGGTTAAACCAATGTAATTGAATAGCAAAACTCCTTTATAACGCCTCCCTGAAACTTGTCACTTTACTTGGGCCGATTCAAAATCTAGAATGTCCGTCCACCGTACGGGCCGTAAAAGTCCTTCAGAATTGATGTAAAAATTCCGTTCTTTCGCTCAAAGACCCCATTTGACGTCTAGCTGACTAAATCGACTGAGCAAAGGTTTCAGATCAGTAAAAATTCAAACTTGCCAAAAAAAATGGCAATTTCTGATTCTTGTCAAGGAGCGTAGAATCAAAATGTAGAATTTTCGTCCACCGCAAGCCGTGCGGGCCAAAAAAGCCCTTCAGAATTGATGTAAAAATTCCGTTCTATCTCTCGAAGACTCCTTCTGACGTCTAGCTGACTAAGTCCACTGGGATAGGTTTCAGATCAGTAAAAATCCAAACCTGGCAAAAAAATGGCAGTTTCTGATTCTTGTCACGGTGCGTAGAATCAAAATGTGGAATTTTCGTCCACCACAAGCCGTACGGGCCATAAAAGTCCTTCAGAATTGATGTAAAAAAATTTCTTTCGCTCGAAGACTCATTTGACGTCTCTTGGCCAAATTGACTGATATCGGTTTCAGATCCGATGAAATTCACTCACAGCGAAAAATCGCGATTTCTGATATCGTGATTTCTCCTCGAACCTCACAATAATACGATAAATCATAGCCAAGTAATTTGGATGCCGAATTGACTGGGGTAGGTCCCACACCAGTCCGAGGTCACCTGACTTGGCAAATCTCATTTTAAGGGAGAAAATACTGTAAACGGTTGGGAATTTCATTTTTTTAAATCCTAGGAAGTCAGTCCTAACTTTCGAAATAGGTTATTTGTCCTTTTCTACAGCTATAGAGATCGTAGGAGATAATTTTAAATTTAACAAAGTTCCATTTGATGTTTAGTTGCCCAAATTGGCTGGGACAGGTTTCATATCAGAAAAAATTCACTCATAGCGAAAAATCGCAATTTCTGATTCCTGTCATGGTGTGTTGATTCAAAATGTGGTATGTCCGTTTACCGTGCGAGCCATAAAAGTGTTTAGAATTGAAGTCAATTTTCCGTTCTTTCGCACGAGGACTCCATTTGATGCTACTTTGGCCAAATTGACTTTGATAGATTTCACATAGACATTCACACGTAACGAAAAATCGCGAATTTCTGAACCTAAAAGTGACTCCCGAAACTCACAACGATACGAGAATAATTTAAATGCCGAATCGATTGATATGGGTCCCATGCTAGCCCGAGCTCACCTGAGTTAATAAATATCATTTTAAGGAGCAAAATTATTATAGTTGTAAATTTCACTTTTAAAAATGCAAGTCATACAGACAGGTTGGGCCCACATTACCGCAATTACATTGATCTCAACGGATTTTAATAAAATGGTTCACTGTTTTACAGCCACATCCTTAAATGATGAAATTGACCCCTGACCTGAAACCAGTTTTGTGTAGCAAACATTTTCTGGAATCTCCTCAAATCGTATCACTTCAAGTTTCAAGGTGCGTAGATTCCAAACCTGTACTGTACGTACGATGTACAGGCCATAGCCTTAAAATTGATGTGAAGATTAAGTTGTTTCGCACATGGACTCCATTTGAGGTCCAGCTAGTCCCAACATATAGCCAACTCGATCTCAATAACCACATTGATGCTAAAGTCAAAAAAACTGGTAAAAAACGTGGTTTTTCTTGGTTTTACTGACATACGCAAGTTGGGACGTCATTTTCTATTGATTTTAGACGAAAACTCGACTGATAAGGGTCATCTAACTTAGACTGGAAAAACATTCAATATTATTGAATGAAAAAAAGCGAAGAAATAACGATTTACAACCGTTACCCCCTCCATTCACCCCTTCGTCGTCAAATGTACACATACACACAAATAGCCACACTATAACAATAGTAAAAAAACTGTTGAAAATGGTAGCATGAGTATCGTCGATGAAATTCGTCGCGAACATTAACCTTTTTTGGCATTACTCCTTTTAATTACCCTTTTCTATTGTGAAATTTGAAATTTCTGGAGTCTTTTGCACATCCAGAAAAGAATCTTGAAAACGGGTCAAGAATTGCAGGCCGGGCATTGCGACAAAATTTGAGACATACACACACACTTATCTTTTTCCACGGATAAGGTCTTAGAATGGTCTCAAATGAATTTGTACCTACTTATTTTTTTAAATTTATAATGTCTGGGTTGTTCTACACCCTCAGGATTGATTCTAAAAAGCGTTCCTCCTCCAGAGCTAAGTCCTAAAAAAACCGAATTCGACCGTTCTTCCACTGTACTCCTCAATTGAAAAGGGGTTTCCACAACTTCATCACCAATGATTTACTCCATATTAATTAATCGAAGTCATCATTCAATTCAACTTCGGGATACCCGATGTCCTGGATCGGTAAAGTGAAATACCAACCAGCCATTGATTCGGTCGGAGGTTCATTGACTTGGCATCTTTTAAATATCCGCCAGTCCCTCTCCTGCCTTCACAGCCCGGCAAGGTCGACCCCCCTTGATTCTCAACAACCTTCGCTTTGATCGTTTATCAGTAGTCGGTTTTTTTTCTGAATTTAATTTTTGCACTTTTTTCCCTTCCGAGCTCTTCTACCTGGTAAGAGGGTGGGGGGACTTTTTTTCGGCGAGAATGATAATTAAACGCGGATGGTTCCTAAGCTGATACTTGCGGGTGGTTTTTTAACGAAATCTAAATACGAAATTATATGGGGCTGGTTTCATAAAACTGAAAGATAACATAAAGTTTCAGTACCTGGAATATCCGGGATTAATGTAACGTTAGTATGAGCTTTTGACAGAATTTTCAAATTGCAACTTCTCATACTTTTTGACGTAGAATCTAATTTTGAGACAGCCGGACAGCCTTTCATGCTGGCTAAATGTTACAAAGCGAATCGTATTTTTAGGACGTCCCTCTGAAACTTCATCAATTGAAGGATGACTATCAGACTCGATCCAGGGGGATTCAAATCCTTTTCTGACCAAATCGTGCATCACTGAAAATCACAATAGTTTATGTCCCACCCTACTCCTCTATTCCATCACGAAAATCGAAATCTTACACAAGAAAGAAAAGAGAAAATCGGTTAAGAACTATAGGGCAGCGTGGTTTTCATTGTGAAAATCATCATTTTTCGTGTGAAATACAATACTTTCCAGGACGAATTCAATATTTCCTGATTCTTTTTTGAGACAGAGTTCCTATTCTGATTTTGTACAGGGTGCACGCGATTGAATTGGTTTGCTCCGTGAAAGACAGGTTTGAGGTTAAGGAAATTGGTTGAAGAAGGAAGCCCACTTTAGGTTGATATTACGTAATTCCAATCCAAGATTTTCTACGATCTAGATTTGTCAGGCTACAATTTGTGTAGGCCAACCAATTATCATCACTTCGATTGATGGCTACAAAGTCCCATTGTGAAAGAATATCAGCTAACTCATGGCTCTAGAATGGTCTTATTCTGACTTTAAACTGGGTGTACGTGATTGAATAGGTCTGCTCTCAGAAAGGCAGAAGTGAGCTTGTGGAAATTGGTTGAGGAAGAATGGGAGGTCCTCTGCGGATTAATGTCATGTAATTCCTCCCCTACATTTCACTATAATCAAGATACATCAAACTAACCGATTCCTCATCAGTTCGACTAATTGCTAGTTCCCAAATGTTTGTAAAATCCAATTGTGAAAGAACATCAGCTAATTTCCAGCCTTTGAATGCCTGCGTTCGCCACCGAAGGAAAAGGCTGGTGGGAAGAGCTGGAACGGACTTGGAGGACGCAGGGAGTAGTGGTACACTCCACTACATTTCTTCCCCACGAATGAACCACATAATGCATGGTACGGACTTCTCAAAAATACAGTCTTCCTTGCAGTCTAGCAGTACTAATGAAAGTAACAAAAATTGGAACCATACATTTGCGATGATATAACTATTGGAAGCTTCTTCAAGGCCGCTGACTTAAAACTGTGCGTACTCGATTGATTTCGTCTGGTTCCAGAAAAACAGAAGTGAGGAATGAACAGGGGAAGTCATCTATAGCTTGACATGCCATTCCTTCCCTAAATTTTACTGTTTCTCACCAGTTCGACTGATTGCTAATTCCCATATGTCTATCAAAAAACCGTTGTGAAAGAACACCAGCTAATTTCTGGTCCTTAAATGTCCCCGCGTTCGCCGCCAAAGGAAAAGGCTGCTGGGAAGAGCTGGAACGTCCTTGGGGGACGCAGGGAGCAATGCACACTGCACTACATTCCTTACCCACGGCCTCTGTAAGGGATTCGCCCGGCTACGGGAAGTTTTTTTCAGGTCCGCCCCGAGACTGGAGGTTCCCCAGGGGTGCATTCCTTGACCGCCTGTGTTCCTTTCGCCAAGTTCCTCCGGGATAACAACTCAAAGGAGACGAAATCTCTATATTTACAATCCAGAGAGGACTGCTCCAGGGTTCCGTCTTTAAAAGTGATTCTCATCCAGATGTTCACATATTTATTCGCACACAATTGAAAATTCCTTTCAAAACTGCCCTACCATTCAAGTTAACTATGTTTCGGTAATTTTTCTTCATCTTCTGTTGGTAATTACCCTGGAATTCGTATTTATCCGCATATATCAATACCTATCTCATATCTACCAATGGAATACCTACGTAATACGTAATTTTCCATTTAGTTCGAGTCAGTGTTTCGTCGCTTCCCGTTTTTCAATTCAAGATGAACGAAACCGTGCTGCTCAGGAAAACACTGCATATAACTAATAGATGCTATTTCCCCACGTTATACTCCTCGTGCATAAGTGTTGTTCCAGTTAAATATCTTCATAACTATACAATACTTATTCAGTACGGAGTTCATTGAACTGTACACTTCAAATACAAGTATGAACATACAGAGTCCAGGTCCTGCTGCAACGTCAGCACCTGCTTATAAATTTACTCGTATGCTGATGGTTACATACTTCTTCTTCTTCTTGCATACCAACTTTAAACTTCACACAGAATGCAAACAGGTGTTGTACTCGACCGTCTGCGTCCCGTTTGAGGAATTCCACCGTAATTTCCACCTTTAAAGAAGACATAATATGTCTTCCTATAAAATACAAAAAGTGAAGGCACCTACCACTTTTAGTCCAAGAGCAGCTGTACTTGCTGGAAAAATTGCTTTCTGTAAAAGGTGAAACCGCACCAAACACAAAATTAACTTTTGCCCCAATACAAATACATCCATATGTTAGAAGGTACAGTAAGTACAAAGATTTTATGAAAAAAAGAGAAATGTTAATTGGCGTACTCTACCGATTTTTACCAAATTTTATATGCGTATTCAGAAGCTTTGAGAATCGGCTACTATCTATTTTTCATACCCCTAAGTGATAAGGGTTGTTCACCCTTAACTTTTTTTTTTTTTAAATGTCAACAAACAGCTTTCGTACAAGTACGCAACCACGAGGGACATTTTATGTCTTTGCGCCCCTCCCGCACACACACCACGTACTTCCAATTGGAGGCCAGTTTTGATGTAAAACGCTTATCAAATTCAACGTCGGCGAGAGAATGAGGCGTCTCGATAAATGTATCACGTACCTCGCCAATTTCAATTTCATTTGTGGATAATGTGGTATAAATAAGCAGCTTTTTGCGTAAACGATATTCGCGCACTAGTTCCAACGAGTGCCGTTTTGTAGGACCAATGATATCTACGTTAGATTGTGCTCGTTGATGGTTGCGATGTAATGGTTCCATCGTTTGGTCACCGAGGTTCCGAAGCAACGAATGGTAAACTGTAAAGACATAATCATCACCACTCACAGGACTGTCACAATTAGTAAACAATATGGTTCCATCTGGTGGTCACTGAGGTTCCGAATGTCCAGGGGTTAACGTAACAAGATTAAGTAAATCAACAGCTTTCAAATGAGTGGTGAACGAGTTTTGTACGATCACAAATGTCGAAGATAATGATCCGTAGCAAGGAATCAGTTGTAAGCGAAAACCATCAGAAATATTTTCGTGACGATTTTTTCGTGACGCTGTCCGCGTTACATTTTCAAGTTTATGTAGCAAAGTAAAGACATAAAATCTCAAAACAGTAAATGCTTGGTAGGTCTAAAACCAGCACTCCTTACTAATGAAGTTAGATATTATTTGTGATAAGGAGTTCAGTAAGCTTTCCAATTAACTTGTTCAGCTGAAAGCCGGGGAGTCGTTGGAAGGTCATTGACAAATTGATAGCCCACAGAGTTGTATTGACGCTGGCAGAAACTATAGGAGCATTTTGGAATTTCAAAAATTAGTTCCTCCTGTGTTCTTGTGCATTTTGAGTGGTTATTTGTGAACGATTTTGCAAAATTTCTGAATTTGCCATAGAGATGTATGTATAAACAAATGTTTCACTGTACATAGTTCAAGTTGCCTAAAAAGTCCTGTAGGAAGCATTTTCCGAAACTCTAAACAAAACAAAGATGAGCTTTGAAGCGGAATACTTCGAGAGGATGGCAGGCAGTCCCTCCTTGCTCCGCCCTCATGGAACCCCAAGATGATCTGCCTTGTTATGAAATTGCCCGATACGTCCTTTTCTCCCTTTTCGTAACTGGCCGCGATGATTTCCGATTGTTTCTCACGTCCTTCCACTCTCTGATTGCACTCCCCTGGACCCTTGATTCCTAGACGCACCAATTGCCACTTCCTGACACCCAGTTCTGCCCCTATTACCGGGCCCACCCCCCCTGACCGGCCTTCGGCCTGTATGAGTAATGACAAGGGCTTCTCCAGTTTATCAATAATAACTCCAGAAACATCGAAGTTCCCCTCCAGTAACTAAGGAATCATCCGTCGAGAAAAACCTTCCTCCCGATCTTTTTAAAGGGGCCCCATTTTTTCGTTGAGTTCGCTCCCACAAAAAGGATGTTTCGGTCGTAAAACCTTAATTTTTATGGGCCATTCGCACTTAAGGGATGTTGGCTATCGGCCCTTTTTTTCAAAAGACCTGCATCACCGGCTAGCGCTCGCTGATGGAAGTGTTGGCTTTCGGAAGCAATTTTACCAATCGCTTCATTCGGGTTCAATCCGAATGGATGGGGGTTAAACAAGGCTTAAACGAGGTTTAACGGCTCCCCCACTCAACAGCTATTTCTTGTAATTTCGTTCTGAACGAGCGAAAGTGCTCGATTAATGTGGGTTTGATGAACGCAGACGACGCAGAAGAAGAGCAATGGTGAGATTTACCACCGTAACTAGTTAACGATTGATTGAACCATTGATTCTGGCGGGCTACGCTACTTAGTTGGCAGATTGAAGAGTAACTGAGTATGTGCAGGTTCCTAAATCCCTACAGGTCCCTAAGGAAAACCCCTGAGAATCTGAAATCTTAGAAAAGTTTATTAAATTGATTGCACTAATTGATGCATTGCATTAAGAATTGATTACAGAGAATGTGGACTTGGCTTCACTTCAGGACAAATTTGCGCTATTGCCTCTTAACAGGCGTAGACGTAGGCGTAGACTACATTGATGCACGAGTCCTTCTCGTCAGGATCATCTTCATAGTTCTACGAAGTACCTTCTTCGTCGACAAACTATCTTGATAATCAACCTGTGCAGAATTCTTGGGACCGCCAATCTACTTCTGCAGCTTCGCCCAGATTTGGATTTCTTCTCCTCTGCATCCGCCACCTTCAAACCCGTGAGACCCAAATCTTCAATTTTTGTTTCAAAATTGATAGCAGAGAACATCAGGAAAATTTCGGCCTACTACCTGTTAACAAGCGTGGACATTCGACCGATATAGTTTATCTTCATATGTACCTGAGATATTGCGCACCAGTCCTTCTCGCCAGGATCTCCTTCATAGTTCTCCAGTTCTGTGCTTTTTCTTCTAATTTCTTCAACGTACCTTTTTCGTCGACCAACTATCTTTGAAATCAACCGCTTTGTAGGATTCCTGGGACCGAAAATCTTGTGCAGCTTCACCCTAAATTGGATTTCTTCTCTTTTTTGACCACAATCTTCAGATATGAGATAGAAAAATCTTCAATTTGTTTTTTACGCACTTCTATCCCGCAATAGTACTTCAAAAGAAAAATGACTTTTACCAGACCCACTGATTTCTTGCATAATTACACTAATTTCTCTTGTCCTTTACATGGATTTTCTCATCTCAGTAACTCAATTTTCTACCTCGGTAATAATTCGGTTATTATGTTATTGTTAAGATGGTCCGAAATTAGCGAGATATCCACAGTTCCATTGTCTTCGACGTGAAAAGTTTCTGTTGTTTACTATTTTGTATCAGTAACCTTTTCAGGAAAGATCAGCAGCGATAGTTCTTCTGTCACAGCTACCGAGCTTGATTCCTCTCCTGGAATTTTGTACATTTCTACACTTTGGTGGTTCATAGTCAATGTGGGTGTTGACCGCCTCCAGCGGCCAGATGCTAGGCAAAAGCTGTTTAGGCTGACGTGTTCTTTTTGACAATATTTGTTTCGCGTTTACTTTTTCTATTGTACCTTTGATTCATCTTGTTGTCGGTAAACGACTGAATAAATCGTTCTGGTTTTTGACTCGCCGTATCGTTAATAAAGATTCATCATCTGTTTGTCGAACATTTTGTTCCTTCTAATCTAGAATCCGTTTTTATGTCCATTAAGTTTGCTTCTATGTCCAATAAGTGCAAGTCTATTATTGTACTCAACGCATCCATTTCAGTTTCCACCAACAAGTATGTATCTTCGTGAGGCCTCGACTTTTTCTTTCAAGTATCGTCAGCTCCCTTTCAACCCAAGAAACAGTTGTAAAAAAACATTCAATTCGTCTTTTTATCTTGATTGCTTTGTTGCAAGTTTATTTTCCTTCCCGTATCTCATATCTTGCATCCCCTACTAAATTATTTACTTGATCTTGAACCGCTTTCAATTCTTCCACTTCCATAGTGACACCACGATCTGCTCCCAGTTTGTGACGAACTCATTCTTTCAGATATTTCTTCCTGTTCGTTATACTTAAATTTTTTTGAAATCTAATGAACTGCTTTCTTTCAAGTTTTGAACGACAATCTTCATTCGTAAGATGAAACAAAAAGGGAAGCACTCGTGTAATTTTGACGCAGAAATTAATTTCAAAGAAAATTACCTGATATTTAGTTCTCATTCGGGACAACGTCAATCAACATTTCCCTTGGTAATGGGTAACTTAGTATTTTTGGTCGATTACCAAGGTTTCCTTAAGAAAGTAACGAGCCGAAATCCACTCTTATGGTCATTCTGCACGACAATTACTTCTTTCTAAATATTCGTGATTCTAATGAGTGCGGTCACGATATCGACCAAGTCGACCCTTAATGATTGTGAAATCACCCGCGGTGGGTGGTCTAATAGATGGCAATTATAACGCGGCGGACAATTTGGTAATTACAATGCCCCACGAGTACTTAGCGAGTGGGAATTTGGGCCCGCGATTTGGGATTCCGAGCTGGGATCCGCGCTGGGAGTGGGCGTTCAGGATGCGAAGCGACCGTGGGCGAGCGGCTGAGGGCAAGGTCCCTCCAGCAGTTCGAGAAAATCCATAAATACTCCGCTATTACATATATTAAGGACGTTCCGGGTTGTGTTAGGAGTTCATAGGTGAAAAAAAGGATCACGCCTTCTCTGTAACAATTTAGAGGCTGTTTCGCAAAAGTTTTTAATCAAAGTTTACTCATTTAACAGTAGATTTCAGCTGTTAACGACGTTCGGTATCACCAACCCCGATTCAGATTAACGAAAGATAAAACCAGCTAAATCGATGATCAAAACAAACCAATGTGAGTCCTAAACAACGATTGAAACCAGTTCTTTTCGCCATCTTTTGTCACTTTCCGCAAATCTGTTTTGCTGCGTTACTGTTCATAGTGGGATTTTTGCCATTTTGTGCTTTTGCTTTATACTTGTTAGTCGTTCACTTTTTTAGTCTTTTCCTACCTATTGGGCTTACGTTAGCTAATTTGAGCTAAAAATGAGCCATACACTTGGTTAGAGCAAAGATACTTAAGGACGAGTTTGACGAGAATGATGCAGATTTTACTATTTTGATTTCGAGCGGGACGATATTGATTTCATTGCACACAATAAAATGGTAATTTTCTCTAGTTTTAAGTAATTTTTTTTTCAATCGTGCAGAAAGTGACACAATTGAAATTGGAGGCGTATAAATAAGTTATCAGTTTCCTTATTGTGTGATCCCAGGAGATATTCAGGAGGTAGAATGTTCTTTGCTACGCTCTGGGTATTTCTTTTTCCCAATGGTCAAAATTCGGTTCATGTTTTCGCTAAGGCGAAACTCCCGCTTCCTCTTCCAATAACAATACAAACAAACGAACTATGGTGAAACAACACTATTCAGGAAAACAGAAAACAAGTTGTACAGTAATGCAAGCTGGAATAGAGCGAAAATAGAAACGGTTGTTGGTTACGTTATCACTGTCATCTCGTTATCACCCACGTTCTGTCGGCAAATGCCTCTTCAACAAGGAGCATCCAAAGTTAGATAGTGATGCCACAGCATCAGCGCTACCTAAAGAAGATCGGGGGAACCTACCAGAGATCCAAAACCTAGGCTACCCGTAGTTATTTATCTCTAGCTTCTGGCTTAATATTGTTAATGAGATAAAGTCGACCTACCGTAGCTCAGAAGACACTAACACGGAGTCAGTATTTTGTTTAGGGTGGTCTGTATGCTCGCCATTCTCGCATCACTAAATTTAAAAAATATCCTCAATCAATCCTTCTAGTAGCGTATAGATAAGTTGGATGAATATACCGGAATCTGTGGTAAAACTAGTGTCTATTAGTTTTGATTTAAAATCTGAATTGATATTGAAATGTATAAGACTAAAAGGTTTGAAAAAGTTGCCACTACCCACCGAGGTCGAACATACCACCTACTTTGAGTCTTGTGCCATTAACACATGGCTAAGGAGACTTCCCTCTCTTGAGGTAAAATTGCCCTTAACTTGTTGTTAATCGTTGTTGTTGTTTACCGGTAGGTTCCCCTGATTTTCGCTAAGCTGTGGCATCACTTCCTAACTTGATGGTTTCCCACGATATATTGTAAATGAAAGTTTAAGCTTTAAATCGACGTTTTATGGAAACTTTAAAATTTATATTCACTGATGACAGTGTAACCACCAATTGGTCAAACCTATTTGTTTTAAATCAATGTTAAAATTTGTGATTCTGAAAAAGAATGATCCACTTTGACCATGGTTAGGGATTGTTGTTGAAACCGGCCCTGAAAGATTTAGGTTCAAGGTCGACCCGTTTCCCGGTCCCGAAGCCGCCCAACTGATCCGGGATGATGGATTTGGCAAATATCGCAACAAAGCCCCTCCTATTATACCTGGTGAACCTATTCTCGGGCGTTCGAAAAATCCATATTTTATCCCCGCCCGTTGACATTATCTGCTCACAGGTTGGTGCCGACCCCAGCGGTCATGGGAATACACCTCGGGGCAGGGCAGGGACAATAAATCTTCCCGGATCCAAACTTATAACGTCGACCATTGTATCGCAATGGTGAGCTGAGTGGGATGAGGGGGAATCCTTGTCGGCCTTTGACGAATGTTTATTGTTTTTGTGGTTCTTTACTTTTGTATTACAAGGCAGTTAATGGTTGAAATCCGCAACGTAACAACAAATAACTAAAGTCAAATACGTAACGACATATAAGGTGAAGTGGGGTAAGTGCTCATTAGAAATGTACAATTAATTATTAAAATATTCCAAATTTTGATCGAGTTACCAACCACTCTCCTCTAACACGATGCCTATTGAAAAACTAACACAAACTAAGAACCATTTTTTCAAAAACTAAAAACATTTCCGAGTCTCTACTACGTACTTCCCCTAAGAAAGCTGGCCCCGTATTCGGATATCGCACTCGAAACATCTGTTGTGAGGCAAGTGCGTGAAACTTCTGCAGAATCTGTAGCTTTTTGAAATTTTAAATGTGATGTCGTTTTTATTAAAAACACTGCGAATTCTTTCACTGGGGTTTATTATTCAATTGGCTTGCGTTCGTGATTTGAATTTCTACTAAGCTTTGGAGTGTGCGTGTTTCACAGGTGATAGAGCGATTATTGAATTTCAGAAGATATATATGGAGCACGTAAATCTGTTCTCAACCAAAATACCTATTTGGATTGTTCAGTTGATCATATTTGTGTGCCTCCTGAAATTCTATAATCGCTCTATCACCTGCGATTCATGCGTATCAGAATGCTTCAACCCTTGTATCGGCTACAAAGCCTTTTAGGAGTTCACTCCAGTATCCACATTACTACATCACCAGGTTACTGATGAAAACATAAACAATAATAAACCAAAAAAACGCAAATGTTGGCACCATAAATCACAGGAATGGTTTGAGCTACGAACCTGGGGAAGGGCTCATTCGATTCCTCATGGAAAGTTCTTCAAAAGAGTCCAAATTTAGACCGCTTCGACTTTTTTTGAGATTTTCAGGGATTTTACAAAACTTTGACAATCCTTAAACGGCACTTTAAATTGAGTGAGAGTGCTGGCTAAAGAATTGGGGCGTTGTCGGACCAATATTGATTTTTCCTGAAAATTTCAGATATTTTGCTTCAGCCGTTTGGGAGAAATTGTGCGTACGGCGTACGGCGGACGGACGGAAAAATTGTTATTGCAGATTCGGATTCTACATCCTTTGAAACGTAAACCATGAAATTTTCAGGGGGGGTTAGAATATTTTTTCAAGAGCGATTACAATAGTTTATTATTGAATAATAAACCGAAATAAGTCTGAAAATTTCTCAGGTTCTCGTTTAACAAACATTGACTAAATAATGATGATAACATGAATTGAAGGTAACAAATGAGAAGTAAAAACAAACTACATTAACAAAATCAAATTAAAAAAAAAATATTTTAATTACAGAAATCAAGCCTCACTCTAGTGTATTTCATTACCTTTTTAAGTAGTAGTTCCTGAGAAAAGATCCGGAAGATTTTTTTAAATTCAATCTTTGGATTCTACACATCTTGAAACGTAAAACATAACATTTTGAGGGGGGGGGGGGGGGGGGATTTAAATCTCTAGCAATGTAACGGAAGATACATAGATGACTTCCACCGCTCAAATCAACTTACTTGACAATAAAATTTTGATGCAGTGACTTGTAGTTTATGGCGATTTCTGCAACACGGTGGTAGGGAGCAGCACTGCCTAAAATTCAAGAGCTAATGAGGGATTGAAATTAACCTCCAAATTTGTGACAGTTTGATAGCCTTTAGGCAGCATAAACTATAAACATCACCTCACTCGCTGAATCTGTCATTATCGATAACGTGTGATCAAACTACGATTAATTCAACGCCTCTTGGTTTTACTAAACGGGACTCAGGTGGTCAGAAATGTCGTCAGTTTTCGTTTCCCAAGGCCTCGGCGAGTTGCCCCCGACGCGGCCCCAGTCCAGCGCAATTCAGACGATCTGACCCTCAGGGGCGGTCAGCTGATTGGAACAGGACGTCGTTATTTATTTGTCTTATGAGACCAACAAACCCCTTCCTTCCTCCCCGTCGGGCTCCCGGGCCATTGTCCGATCAAATGGGCCCCTCGACCGACGAGGAAGCGAATTGAGACGGGTTAGTCCTAAAAAATTATTTTTACACAATGCCTCATTTGAAGGGTTCATCGGAGCTTATAGTCACCGTTACAAAGACATTTTAAGTCCGAAAGACGAGCTTTGAAATTAGTCCAGTTTGCTCAGATACGCCTCACCGCGTACTACAAAAGCGTAAATGATCCACACAATTCAATGCACTGCAAATTATTACAGAAAGGTTTATTATAATGATTACCACATCGGACCTAGCAAAAGTGATCACTACAACTGAATGTTCTATAAGCAAATCGTTGTCACCTTTTCGCCTAAAAAAACTGTATTTCCAAATTTCAATCAAAAACTGCCTTCAGGGCCTCACCTTGCTTTTTGGACTTCATGAATTTTGATTAGAGCTGATGGTTAAAATTAAAGAGACGTGGAAAATAATTCATCTGTATGGCGAAATGACATAGATAATTGGTTTGACCTGGCTAAGTGGAATCATCCGGATAAGTGGTTCAACCTGGATGAGTAGAATCATCTAGCTGATTGTCTCTACCTGAACAAGTGGTTTGGAATGGATAAGTGGAATCACGTGAACAAGCGTTTCAATCTGGTTAAGCGGTTTAACCTGGATAGGCGCAGTCACCCGGATAACTGAATTCACCAATATAATTGGAATTATCGGGTTTAAGATGGATAAGTGCTTCAGCCTCTATAAGTAGAATCACCTGGATAAGTGGTTCAACCTGGATAAGTGATTTAAACTGGGTTTGTAGAATCAGCTGGATGAGTGTTTCAACCTGGATTATTTGTTCAACCTGGATAAGTGCTTTGACCTGGATAGGCGGAGGGTAACCTAGATAACCGAAGTCACGTTGATAAGTGGAATTATCTGTAAGTGGCTGATGCTGGATAAATGTTTCAACCTGGAGAGTGGAATCACCTGGATACGTGGTTTTCCCTGGATAAAACTGGCTCTGCCTCGTTAAGTGGTTCAACCTGAATAAGTGGTTAAGCTGCACAACCTGGATACTTGGTGTAATCTAGATAAGCGGATTCACCTGGATATGTGGTTCAAGTTGGATAACTAGTTCAAGCAGGATAAGTTTAATCACCTGGAGAAATGGTTCAAGTAAAGTAAGTGATTTAACCTGAGCAAGTAATCACCTGGATTAGTCTTTGATACGTGAATGTCCTCAGAAAATATGTGTGACAGTTCTTCGTGACAGATTTAGGTAGTTAGTCAGGTTTTGGCTACACCATGTTGCATGCCGAAATTACGAAAATCGACGCACATTTCGACTGTTGTGTCTTTAGTTATGACTACGTACACAACAATGGATTTCGTATTTTAATTTATCCTGAAGAAATTGTCCAGCTTCACATGCTATTGAGAATCCCGCAGCATATTGAGAATGAATTTCCCCTTCGGCTTAAAATTAGACACTATCGTCGTATCTGCAGGAATATTTTTCACGTGATGTTTGCAACCGAACCGATTCGGCAGTGACGATAAAACACATAATGAAGTAAATAGTAAAGCACCATCGTGATGGAAGATATTGAGAAATGTTTTTGTGAAGATTGTTACGTTGTAAGTTGATGAGGATCAGTTTTTGGATGGAAGTTCCTGTGGGAAATCTTTAACTACAAGTGGCATTTAACACTATGTTTAGCTTCGCTGAGAATGTTTTGGTTTATATGCAATTTTATAATACTAACATTCATGTGGATGTACCTTAGCTGCTAGGAATGTAGAGGATTAATGGATATCCTGCCTGTTAGACATTGCTCGTCACAACTTGGAGAGTGCGACTACCACGAGAGATGATGTAGAGCCGAATCTTCCTACGTGACATTCGAAGCGGTGATTGAAAATGTCGATGTTAACACAAACATGCGAGGATGATATTCCCTGATAGCTGCGTACAGTGATCTATTAAGGGTTAGAGGAACTATAACAATCGTCCACGGATGTTGATACTAAGGATGCGAGACCAGCCACTTATGTAATCAAGGTGTTGTCGCCCTGAAATCTTGTCTAGTAGGACAAGAAATGAAAGAAGTCTGCTTCTTAAGACCTTCATGTCAAGAATGGGCCTCCACCTCGCCACTCGCCGTTCATCCCAGCCCCAAGTCGGTACAGCCTCGTCATTGACAGAAACCTAAAGTCAAGATCCGGGATTTAGACGTCATCCGAAAGCCATCAATCACGTCTCCAATCTTATCTGCGATGTTAAGATGTTTTGCCTGTCTCGGGCAGCTGGGGTTGTAGGACATGAATCACTTTGTCATTTGCGCACATTCCATGTTTGTTGGTGCTGACGAGACTATTGTGATTATCTTTTAATAAGCTGTGCTTTGAAACGTTCAAATACCGAGTATTTAATTTGAAAATAAATCTTTCCCAAATATCTAACTAGAACTCAACCTATCAGCGATCTGCCCACGAGGCAATTTATAAGGAACCCTCCTGGTGATAAATACCTTAAAATACCTTCAAATCACTCTAAAATCGGAAATAACTTAGTATAGTTCCTGCCGTTATAAGGAATCCAGTCTGGAAAACACTTGATCAAAATCAGCAAACACTGAACTTGATCAACGGATTGAGCAAATGATTTGAACTTCTACAAATTTTGAAATAATTCACATTGATTATTGCTGGATATAAATAGTAAATGAGTTCTCAACAATATTTGGATAATACTGATCATACATTTTTGAAAAAATTCAATAATCGCTCTATCACTTGTGAAAAAAAAGAAAAAAAAGTAGAAATTCAAATTGGGCCAATTGAAAAAAAAAGCGGGACAGTAGACCTCTAGGAGTTCTCCACTACAGCCATTATCATTTAAATGATTAATTTTGGAAAAACAAAACCGAATGATGAAAAATTGCAATGTTGGCATCTATAAATGGGATTCAGAGAATGGGGACCTACGGTAAACAGCCCCTCATGATTCCTCGATGGAATGGGGGGGGGGTTCAACAAGGGTTACTTTTTTTGATTTTGTGTTCATAAACGGTGATGTACTAAAGGGATACTAACCAACTCCCTAAAAATCTGTAGATTCAAACCAGACCACCAGAGAGGCTGAAAATTTCAAGGTGGCAGTTTACACTTAAGACCCCGTTTGTGAGAAATCGTGGTACGGCGTGGCTGACGGACAAAGGGCTTTATTGAAGGAGCTACACCCTTTGAAACGTAAACCATGAAATTTTCAGTTGAAGGAATTTTTTTCTGGATTGTACTCCAATGATTTAATCATTTAAATGATAAAATGTAAATCGACACCCGTTATCAACATTCTCACCATTAAACAACCCCTTACAATCTAATACGTGGACGATCATTGTGTTTTTGATACCGATATTAGTATAATGTGGACAGATGGATATTTTACTAGTGGATATTGCAGATTATGCGATTGTGCGTCCCCGACTATTCGTAAATCGAAAACATGTTAATCCTGAACTGTCCTTTTAAGAAATCCGCCACAATCGTAGCAACACACTTTTTCCGCAGACCGCATCACTGAAAAATTCGTTTTCTCTATCGTAATTGGGTAATTGGACTTCTGCTCGGATTTCAAAACATTTCCAAGACAGGCCTCATCGAAATGTAGGTCGTTCCACAATTTTTCTCGTTTGTCAGCGCATTGGCAGGAAAAAGAAAAAAGTTTTCCCATTGTTCCGTTTAACCCGGTCAAGGGTTTCGTCGGTTTGGCGGATTTAAAAGCCAACCCGAGCCTTTTAACTTTTCGGGGGCTCTTTAACAATTACTACGTCGTGAACTCGAAACCCGATTTACCTCGGAATGTCTGAACGCAGGGGTTTAAGAAGGCTCTCCTTAGAAGTTGGTCACCTCAAACGAGTAATCAGAACTTGAAATTATCTCATATTAACGAATAAGGACTTAATGGTCGTTTGAAGCTTACAGTGCGAAGGGGCGTCATCGAGACCATCTTGAAAAATCTCAAGTTGCCCTACGCTTTAGCAAGCTATGCTAGGTTGTGGCTAGTCCAGCGATATTATGGAGGTGAAGAAATTATTAATCTATTCTGGTTTTTATTTTTAATATTATTATTAATGATTTATTTTATTTTATTTATTTTTATTTTTTGTATTTTACCTGCGACGTTTCTGTGCGAGAGTAGGACCCTATTTATGTAGTATCCTAAAATCAGGAAACAAGTACAATAATTATAGGATTTTTGTTTCATAGACAGGTGTACATTTACATACTGGATGGATGGTAACTAGTGGTTATAGTTTGAAGTTGGTCCTAGCAATGGTGTTCAGAGGTTGACAAGTTTTCACGAAACATAAATTGGTATATTAGTGAGAAATGGTTGAGCATACAAGAGGGTGCGGACTAACTTTAGAAGCTCTACAAGCGAAAACTTTTGTCTGAGTAGTTGTATTCTTATGGATACTGGTAACAGCGTTGTATTCTTACATACTAGCAAGGAGTGTTGATGTATGTGACCCAAAATTATATCTATTCTATTTTCTGTGAGATTCAGTACCAATCTACCAGTAAAAAACGCTGCAAATTCTTTCACTGGGGTTTATTATTCAATTGGCTTGCGTTCATGATTTGAATCTGTACTAAGCTTCGGAGTGTGCGTGTTTCACAGGTGATAGAGCGATTATTGAATTTCAGGAGATATGCATATAGCACGTAGATCTGTTCTCAACCAAAATAACTATTTGAATTGATAAGTTGATCATATTCGTGTGCCTCCTGAAATTCAATAATCCAAAGCTTAGTAGAAATTCAAATCATAAACGCATAAACGCGTTTTTTATGGTTATCAAAATACTTCAAACCGTGTATCGGCTATAAACTACATCACTAGGTTACTGTAATCAAAACAAAAACAATAATAAACCAAAATAACGCAAATGTTGGCACCATAAATCGGGCCATACATCGAGAATAGTTTGAGCTACGGACCTGGAGAGGGGCTCATTCGATTCCTTGTGGAAAGTTTTTCAAAAAGAGTCCAAATTTAGGCCGCCTTGACTTTTTTTGAGGTTTTTAGGGATTTTACAAAACTCTGACAACCCTTAAAGGACACTTTAAATTAAGTGAGAGAGCTGGCTCAAAAATTGGGGCGTAGTCGGACCAACATGGATTTTTCCTGAAAATTTCAACTTTTTTGCTTTATCCGTTTGGGAGAAATCGTGCGTACGGCGTACGGTGGATGGACGGGAAAATTTTTATTGCAGATTCGGATTCTACACCCTTTGAAACGTAAACCAAGAAATTTTCACGGGGGGTTAGACTTTTTTTTTTTTTTCAAGAGCGATTACAATGGTTTATTATTGAATAATAAACCAAAAGAAGAAATTAGCAACAAAGCAACATGGTTTATTCAGCGAACTGCCCGAACTGTAGCGAACTATTCACCTTCTGAACACTATTCACCTTCTTCTCTTTATTCCAGGGTGATCTCTCAGCGTGAGGTTAAATATTTGGGAGTATACTTGGACACAAAACTCACTTGGAATAAACACCTAGGGCACGTTGCAAATAGATTCAAAGGAGCTCTTATGTGTGTCATGAACCTTTGCTTCAAAAAGGCGTCCTTAAAATCCTTCCGTCCTCCATTAAAAGCTTTCTCCTAAGCAACTGCCCCAAAGTTAATTAAACTTGTTTCGAAACCACAAATGAGCTGAAGAACGTTCTGAATCACTTTCATCAATCTTGCAAATCCGAAAATGCTTGAAGTCATCCTTTTTTCAAGTTCATTGCCTAGGTACGATTTAAAGAGACAATAAGAATTTGTGATATTCATGTTTTTCGCTCGAACCTGTTATTCCAAATAAATACCTGATTCCTGTTCCCAATAGACGGCTGAAAAGCCATGACGGGTGCATTCAATAATTGTAAATTTATTGTTTCGTGCGAAGTACTGATTTCCTTCTAGTAACAAAGCTACATTGAAATTTCTATATTCCGTACCTCTTCATTTGATAATTTCAAACTCATGGGAATGACTCTTCCTCATTGACCTCCATATTACTTTATTGACAGTCAGAAGACAGTTTTTCAATCTCACTGCCATGAATGAAACGGAATCAACGACCACAGAAGATGAAAGACGGGTCTTCATTAAGCCTCAGACTGGGTACCCATCTTCCCAGTCTTCCAATTTCATCTGTCGCCGATCAATTGTTCCGTGGGGGCCGCATCCTAATTTGTTTAAATTTCCTGTGGGAAAGCCGGGAGATGCTTTATAATCGTTTATACGACGTCAAATAGTTAAAGATTGATATTGATGCAGTCTAGGTCTGTGGTCCGACGATGGAAAACAGAAAGAATCAAAAGTCAACTGCCAGTAGATATCAACTTGATCTCGTTCATTAACTTGATTCTCGTTAACTGGTGGTTAAACTCGGGGGTAAGAGCCTGAAATCGAGTGTTCATAAACGCGACTCAAGGATTGAGTTGTCATTTGAAAATTCAGTTCACATTGCGCGAGTACATCCTAATGCATTAATAAAACACAAACATGAGGCTTCACAAAGTTTACCTGAACTGCTCATCATCATATTTTTACCGATGCCTTCCATGATTGTCGTATTAGAGGTGTTTGAATTCGTACATTTTCGAAAATCCTCGTTTTAAACTGTAAGTCGGTACAAAAGCGTGCTGAAACGAGTCCGCCACAAACCGTTGAAACTGACAAAGCTCGTTCGTCTCAGAGTAAAACACTTTCCAAGGACCATACCGAACTAATTCATAAAATCATACATCTCCAATCCATCAATCATTTACCAATATTATTTTATTTTTACTGTTCATAAAACACCTTGGTGGTAAGTCTTCTTGCGAGTTCAACTAGTGTATTAAACAAATTTGTCACGATGGCAATAAAATTGTCATTATTTAGGTATATTGATTGTTGTTGTTGAACTACCTGCGTAGAACTGCCATCACAGACAACTTAGTTCGAGATGTTTCCAACATCATGAATTGAAAATCGGTTGAAAAATAAAAGATGAACTTGAAATACTTTTTTTTAGCGTCTTCCCTCTCTGCGTCTCAACTGTTGACCGCTTTAGCAATAAAATGTCAAGGGATCTCCTTGACCTTACACAACAATACGGAGCATATCTTCCTTTTAACAATAGAACTACGAACGTTGCAACGATAATAAACTTCTATCGACTAAGGTACAGACGTATTAGTTATTCAATCAAAAGTGCTTTTTTAGGGGATTATTAAAAAAACCAAGATATGTCTTAAATGTTTTTAATTGACAATATTAAAATAGGATAGTTGTTTTGATTGATGTACATTTCACATTGTAATGCCTAATGGGGTTCACAAATAAATGATTTTGACTTAGACGAAAAACAATAATTGACCAACAAGTTTCGAAACGCAACCGAAACTGATTTTAAAAGACCAACATTTGGCTTTGGGTTTGTGGAAGGAACCAAAAAAAACATATTTTGAAGGAGTTCTAAGGATATTTGCGAATTTGCTCTTAGACTGTCTGCATATCTTAATGTCATTCCTATCAGACTAACAGAACATGTACAACGTGAAATGTTGAAATGTCAAGTTCAAACGTGAATGTCGACACCGACAACAACCAACGTTGCAGGACTCATTATCAAACTGTCTGTATATGTCTGTGACGTCTGTCTTGTCTCTTTGTTAAGTCCACCAAAACCTAGGTATCTACTAAGTATTAACTCGATTTTGATGAAATTGTACGGATTTTTCCGAATTTGCTCTTAGTTTGTCTCCAGTGAATTTCATTTCTGTCAGACTAACAGAAAAATTTACGCAAGTTCACACGTGAATTTCGGGATCAACACCAACCAACACTATGTTGTGTGAGTCACCATCAGTCGGTCTGTATGTCTGTCTCTATGATGTCTGTTTGTCCTCTCTATAAAGTCTGTTTGTCTGCGTCTCTTTTCCTCCCAAAACCACAACTAGCTACCAAGTATTAACCCAATTTTGACAAAATTCAAAGGATTTGTGCGAATTCGTCCCTAATGAATTCAAGAACAGACCCCTACATATTTACTGAGTTATGTATTATCTCCTGTGCGTATACACATAAACATAATCTATGAGACATAAGAAACAACGAGAATTATTTGACATTTTACAGTTTGGTATAGTTGACAGTCATAAAGATAACCCCATGGGATCGAGAAAACCCTTTATTCTTTCGCCGAAAAAAATCAGTCCATAAGGAATAATGCTTTAATTGAACGGTATTTTTTGAACACCCAAATTTTGTCAAATTTCTTTAAAATTCCTGAAACAATGGCTAAAAATGGCAAAAAACTTCTCAAAAATGTTGAGTTTATGATTTTCAGCAAAATATTGCTCCGAAAACGTTAATGAACATGAACATTGAAACATTGACGCAATAAACCAAGCTGCGGAACTTGATCATGCGATCATTCTGAATGGGTAGAACTTTTGAAAAATAATTCTGAATGATCAAGTTACTATACGCGTAGAAGCTATACTGCCCATCCAACTTAGCTAACATTTTTTGACTCTTTTATAGTTTACAATTTTAGAAAAGAAGAGGTTCTTTCTTCGAGA
Organism: Creontiades dilutus; assembly: GCA_031894815.1. NCBI lineage: Eukaryota > Metazoa > Arthropoda > Insecta > Hemiptera > Miridae > Creontiades > Creontiades dilutus. The sequence continues at coordinate 158,666 of JAVIWC010002139.1, forward strand.
AAAACTCGAGCAGTCCATCAAAAACAATGCTTCAATTGAACGGCGCTTTTTCAGCACCCAAAATTTTTCAAATTTCTTCAAATATCCTGAAAAAAAAATGGCTCAAAATGGCAACAAAACTTCTCAAAAATGTCGAGCTTCTAGTTTTTAGCAACATATTGGTCCAACAACGTTAGTCAGATGTTGGCAAAACACTAGAACATTGGAACACAAAATCATGATGCGAAACTTGCTCATATGATCATTCTGAATGGGTAGAACTTTTTTTAAATAATTCGGAATGTTCATGTGTGTGAAGAAGCTATACTGCCCACCCAACTTGACATACTGTGTATGACTATTTGCATGAATATGAAGCTTCCCAGAGTCGTTGGTGTGGAAGCAAAACTAAACTTCATATTCAATCTTTCATGTCTTCGTGTCGGGCTGTGGGTTATCCAAGTAGGAGCCCCAATCTCCCACGTTTTCCCATCCTAATTCGGAAACCCACCTACCCGCTGGTTCGCAAACTACCCACGATAACGTTTCCCACCATCCAGTCACCTTGGGCCGTCTTCGCGGGAGCTTTCCGCGGAAACAGTGAGCGTTCGCGGATTGAACGGAACGGTGGCTGACAGCCTCCGAAATGCAGCTGGGATTAACTCCGAATCGGAACGATGATGATAATTGATGACGGAATCATCGGCGGCAGTTCGGTCGAAATCGTGGCAGATCATCGACAGGTGGATTAGTGATTTGTTTCACAGTGTCTTCGTCAAATTGTGTGTTGAAATTTGTCCGAGTTTTAAGTGAAGGACTAGTTTTTTCTTGAAAACAGACTTAAGAACAAATCGTCAGCGAGAATTCCCAGCCCCTTCTTCATAGGTGAGTTTGCATATTCATCATTCCTCCATTTAAGACGGGGGCCTTAAAGTGTTGAACTCACTTGTGGTAGTGTTACAGTTAAGCTAAGGTGACCATATTTGTAATGACCTCAAAGCGGGGACACACATTATGGTGGTCATGGTGGTCACGGGACCCCCCCCCCCCCCCCCCCCCAGATCCCGTGTGAAAGATATTTTCTATATTGACACAACTAAACGTCCTAAACTCATTATTTCATCTGTTTGAGCACTTAAATTTACAGATATAAGAATAGGAAAAACTTTACTGTTCAGGTAGTAATAGTAGCACAACTACACTAATTGGACCATCAGTTTAATCAATTTACCAATAATGAAACAAACCAAAAAAACACATTTAACAATTGAAAATTGTAAGTTGAACGGTAAAATCAACTGAGTGAAGTGTACTGTCCGACCGGGAGGAGAAAATAATTAGAGGAAAACTATGTAGACAAGTTTGTGAAACTTCTTATTTTACCAGACTTGTAAAAAGGTTAATTGGCAAATTGGTAAAGTTTAAATTGTCAATGCAATCTAACACATTTGAATATAAAAAATAAAAACAAGAGTACAGTATGTTCACTAGCCTACACGTTCACTCACTGGCATACTTTTTTGATGAATGTATGTCTTTAAGGAGAGCTGGTTCTCCTTTTATTTTGTCATGAAACTTTAATTTAGTCTTAAGTCTTAAGTGTATGCAATTTAATTGTTGCAAGAAAGAAAGAGTCAGTCAAGAACATTTTATTTCAGCATATATGACTAGATAATATTTGAAGTGGGACGTTTATTCGTTTATCCTGCCAGAGCGGGACATAATAGCGTCCCCCGAGTAAATCTGGGTACAGCGGGACACTAATTTAAATAGCGGGACTGTCTTGCGGAAATAGAAATATATATTAGATATATTGCACTGCTTAATTACTTACATTTTGACTCCCCTCATTAAGGGAAATGATGAATTTGTCCTGCGGTACCAGCTTTCGTAATCCTACGAACATCCTCACACAATTCATTAATACAGTTTTACCGTCTTGAATGAGATTTCTCTTATCACACCGATGATAACAAAACGTTGGGTTGAAGACAGAACATTACTTGTCCGTGGTCCGATCCCGCGACAATACCAGTCTACCACAACTTCTCCATGCATGTTGCGGCTATTGCTTATTATTTTATTCTTACTATTATTTCGCCCTTACTTATAAGTAACATTTTATTAAAATTCTTGTTTTCATATTTCGATTTGTTTATTCAAAAACCAAGTGAAATGGATTTTGAATATTTTTCGGAAATTTTGCATTGGAGATTTAGAAGGCTTGTGCGGCCTGCTTTTACCTTTCCGCTTCCGCAGTTGCCGAGCTTAATTTGTTTCCTCGCCTTTCGTCTTTCGGTTTCGGTTTGCATTTAATTATTGATACATCTATCTTGAAGAATGTGCGGTAATATCTTTTAACGTTCATACACGTCGTTTTTCGATTAGGATTGATTGCGTTTACCTCTATAATCAGCAACAAATTAGACAGCTTTTGTCCCACCTGTAAACCATGGAATGAATCAGAATATTTGATGCAGCATCTACAATGTAAGTCACTCCATTTATTTACCATCTATTCTTAATCCGATTACTAGTGGAATCAGTGTTTTACCATAATACATATCTACTTCAAGTACTTATAACTACTTCTCTATAAGAGCATAATCAGCGCATTTCGACATCATAATATATACAAACGACAATCTATGATCTACACACAATCTATGATACTTATTCATACTTTTACTACTATATACATACTATACAACTTTGAAATAGCTACGCGGACTACATTATTAAACAACTTTGAAATAGCTAAGCGGACCTACGTTTTTAGTTGGATTTCCACTATACATTAGTTGTGAGCCAGCCTACAATACAAGTGAATACATTCACTTACGTACAAATGTAGTAGTACATTTAAATTACTTAAAGCAATCCATGTTCATTCAACATCTGGTTCAAACTGACATCTAACTATTTACCACACTGCGATGAATTTGAGAAGTTGGTGATACCGTAGGATTTAGAACACCAACCTAGTAGCCCCCCTTGGTTTAAAAAAGAGGAAAACACACGTTCACTCATTGCCGTACTTTTTTGATGAATATATGTTATTTCTGTGTTAGATACCCCTTGCTGTCCATATTAGACGAGGTCAGTGATACATTATCTAAACTAATCTTGTCTCTAAATGTCGTTGTCCCTTCTAAATGCCGTAGAAAGGGCCATACTTGTATTCCAGTATGTTGTCGCGATTAGGAACTCAATTAGCCACAGGGGCCTTCAGCTGATCAGTTATCTTCGTAATTGATTTTAAAACTCGTAATTGACTTTAGATGTGCACAGATAATTGGATGACTTCGTTTTAAATATAACTCCTTGAAAACGAACCTTACCTAGTCCCCTTGTTGGAAACACATCCTGACATCAAAACTTAATTTGATTTTGCAAACATCAGCGGGTAATAAAGAACCCTTTGGTGCTCAAACAAGAATTCTTCGTTCGTTCTATTTTCGTTTAGTCGAGATTTTGGTTTAATATTCAAATGTATTTCAGAACTCAATTTTGGTTTATTATTCAAGTGAACCATTGTAATCGCTCTTGAAAAAAAAAAAATACTAACCCCCCCTGAAAATTGCATGGTTTACGTTTCAAAGGGTGTAGAATCCAAATCTGCAATAATAATTTTCCGTCCGTCCGCCGTACGCCAAAACGCACGATTTCTCCCAAACGGCTGGAGCAAAAAATCTGAAATTTTCAGGAAAAATCCATCTTGGTCCGACAACTGCCCAATTCTTTAGCCAGCTCTCTCACTTAACTTAAAGTGCCCCCTAAGGGGTGTCAAAGTTTTGTCAAATCCATTAAAACCTCAAAAAAGTCAAGGCGGCCTAAATTTGGACTTTTTTTGAAGAACTTTCCATGAGGAATCGAATGAGCCCCTTCCCAGGTCCCTAGCTCAAACCATTCCCGATTTATGGTGCCAACATTTGTATCCACATTCACTACATCACTAGATTACTGCGATCAAAACAAACAACATCTTTTTTTGTTTTTGTTTTTATCGCAGTAACCTAGTGATGTAGTGAATGTGGATACCGGAGTGAACTCCTAAGAGGGTTTATAGCCGATACACGGGTTGAAGCATTTTGATATGCATGTTCCGTCTTACGAAATTTAAAATTTTCAAATAGAATATTTTTACATTGTAATAGCTCTTGAAAAAAGCTGCAAATTCTTTCACTGGGGTTTATTATCTTCTACTAAGCATTGGAGTGTGCGTGTTTCACAGGTGATAGAGCGATTATTGAATTTCAGGAGGCACACATATATGATCAACTGATATTTGGTTGAGAACTGATTTAAGTGCTGAATGCATATCTCCTGAAATTCAATAATCGCTCTGTCACCTGTGAAACACGCACACGCCAAAGCTTAGTAGACATTCAAATCATGAATCATTGAATAATAAACCCCAGTGAAAGAATTTGCAGCGTTTTATCTCACTTTTGGATTGCTTTGCCCTTCCCTGAATCACTTCTAAAATTCGTGACTCCCTTGGGTAATCCTTGCTTCACGAGGACGCCCCAAAAAGCGATGCTATTTCGGTCTGCCGGTAATGACGGAACGGGGATGACGCACCGAGCATCCGCAGGGTAGGTGCGTTGACTCCGAAGCGACAAGCGAGGATGTCCGTCCAGGATGCGTTCAACTGCAGAGGCGAGTGCATTTCACCTTGTCTGGGTCATGGTCTCCGTCCCGAGGCCTCTTATCTGGAGGAAGTCGGAGGAGGATCCTCCCGTCTCCCGCTCCGCCGCATGTTAATCGATTCATCTCCCGCGGGGTTCGGACGCGCGAGAGGGGGCGGCGGCGGCGTCCCGACGGTCCGTGGATTCATTCGTTTAGACCGGATCCGAATTAAGCCTTCTCGTTGGCCAAGTAGCAGGGATGGGCAAAACCACAGGACTATTTTCCTATGAATATGAATAAGATTTAAATCTTAATCACAGAAAAAGAGTATGATTAAAATCATAATCGTAGCGCATGATTAAGAATAATTTCTTACCACAGGAATCTGTGATTAATCACTGAAAGTTGTGAAAAATCGTGGCAATTGGTGGTAATTAATTGTAGAAATCTGTGATTAATCTGGTTATATTAATAAATTTTACCTGGTAAAATCTGAGCACGTATCGTCCTGAAATATTTTGAAAAAAAAAAAATATAAGGCGCTGATAATCAATAAAAACAATCGATTTTAAAAAACTTGAGAAAATACATCGATTGTTAATATGATCGATTATTGCAGCTTATGGGGGCAAGGTGGCAAGCCTGTATGATCTTGAAATACTGAAAGATAAAATACGATGCTGACAATCAATAAAAACAATCGATTTTGAAAAACTCATTTAAATTATACCAATTATTAAAATAATTACCCTCCCGCTTGCCACCCCTCTCACTTCCTCCCACTCATCAGTTTCCGAATAATTACCATCAATTGCCATGATTTTTCACAACTTTCAGAGATTAATCACAGATTCTAGCGATTAATCTCAGATTTCAGAGATTAATCACACATTCCTGTGATTAAGAAATTATTCTTAATTTACGCTGTGATTATCATTTTAATCATACTCTTTTTCTTTGATCAAAAATCTTAATCATAATCATGATTAAGATTTTGCCCATCCCTGCACAGTGGAACCAATCTACAATTACCGACGGCATACAGGGTAAATGTACCAGTTTTTGGTCGAAATCCAGTAATTGGACACTTCATAACGTTATTTGAATGAATAAGCGTTCTGTTAATAGAATAGCTCGGATCTTTCGTAGTTCAGGTAACTATCCTGGAGTCCATTCCGGGCATCAGAAATGGTTCTGCATTCGGTTTTCAGGTTTAGCGTAACCTGACAGTTCAGAATGTTGAGGTTATCTGACTTTCTTGTTTATTTGTTGAGCATTCCACTATTGCTTATCAAGGGCCTTAAGCAACTTTGAATCAGATTTATAACGCCTACGAGTAATTTTTGTATGGTCTACTTGAATACCTTTCCATTCATACCATAAACTTTCTGTTAGGTCGTTTTTTAAACATATTAATAGGGATGGACTATAACTGGAACATAGAAATCTATAAATTTTTATGGTTATCAAAATACTTCAACCCGTGTATGGCTATAAACCCTTTTAGGAGTTCATTCCAGTATCCACGTTCACTACATCACTAGGTTACCGCAATCAAAACAAAAACAATAATAAATAAAAATAATGAAACGTGAATGTTGGCAAACCTCAAAATGTTCTCGTTTTAATGTGCCATAGAATCCGGGAATGGTTTGAGCGTTGTCCGGGAGGGCTCATTCGATTCCTCATGGAACGTTCTTCAAAAAAGTCCAAATTTAGGCCGCCTCGACTTTTTTTTTGAGGTTTTTAGGGATTTTACAAAACTTTGACAACCCTTAAAGGGCACTTTAAATTGAGTAAGAGAGCTGGCTGAAGAATTGGGGCGTTTTTGGACCAATATTGATTTTTCCTGAAAATTTTCAGATTTGTTGGTCCAGCCGTTTGGGAGAAATTGTGCGTACGGCGTACGGAAATTTTTTATTGCAGATTTGGATTCTACACCCTTTGAAACGTAAACCATTAAATTTTCAGGGGGGTTAAAACTTTTTTTTCAAGAGCGATTACAATGGATTATTATTGAATATTGAACCAAAATCGTTTACGACCCTTGGCTCTGTGAGGGCGCACCTCCCCGTACAGAAATTGAGCCACCTCCATAAGCATGGATGTATGACACATTGGCTTCCAAAAACCAACCCCTCTTTCTCAATGTCCTCACACGACCGTCATTGGTGTGTAGACGCACTCTTGTCTCATCAGTCATGATACAATTTCCCCAGTCTTCAACTGTCCAATAACGATGAGCGTGCGCCAGGATACCGTTGGATTTGTAGGTGGTACATTTCAAATTTTGAGTAGTGTATTATTATTGTAATTATTTCATTTAAGATTCAAGATATTTCCAAACTCTTTGTTGTAGAGCAGATCAAAGCAAATAACATTATTTGCTTAGTATTGAATTGAATTTGACCTCTAAAGAAGTCAAGGTTCTCGTATTTCGGGGAGGTCCTGAAAAACTCGTGTGAGGTAAACGTAACTTTCCTTCGGCCGTCAGGGGTCGTTGTGAAAGTAAAAACCACCCTCTACGGATATTGGGGAGCCCATTCCGCCTAATTATCACGGATAAGAAGTACAGTCGAGGGACGGACGGGGCCGGTCGGTGGTCCGTGTGGGGCGAGTGGGACCCCGCACCGCATTCCACAGACGGCCCCGACTGTACCGCCGTTCCGCCAAAGGGTCACGAGTCCCAGCGTTCATTTCGACCTCAGGTGCGTTCCGTATTTGAATCGCTCCTCCTTCCTTCATACACTGGCCATCTCTTAAATTCCATTTACTACGTCTGACTTCCAGTCATGCATCATCATCATATGAGGGAATTTTCCCAAATTATTATCTGTACGAGTGAACCGAGTATATCCACCTACATTCAGTAAAAAATGTATCCGAACACCCACATGGCTTTTCACGAATATTGAAGCTGCACCTCACGACGAAATAATCGCTCTATCACCTGTGAAACACGCACACTCCAAATCAAAATCATGAATCATTAAATAATAAACCCCAGTGAAAGAATTTGCAGCGTTTTTCTAAATCAAATGGCTCTTGTGTTCGAGATTTCCAATCAGAAAAATAATGTTTTATATCAGGTGGAACCCATATGTCCGGATTAGCCTGCCTGGGTAATTAAAAAATTACACATTCCTGGGGTGCACGGAGACATTCTTTACTGAGTGTATGTTAAACTGAGTTGAAATTTGAGCACTATATGAGCAACAAAATTCCTGTCAACGTTAATGATTGAATTTTGAGAAGTATTTTGCTTAAAAAATTATACATAAATCAAAAGATTTTTAAAAGTTTTTTGTAATTTTGGTTTATTATTCAATAATAAACCATCTATAATCGCTCTTGAAAAAAAAAATTCTAACCCCCCCTGAAAATTTCATGGTTTACGTTTCAAAGGGTGTGGAATCCGAATCTGCAATAAAAATTTTTCCGTCCGTACGCCGTACGCACGATTTCTCCCAAACGGCTAAATCAAAAAAGCTGAAATTTTCAGGAAAAATCCAAGCCCAATTCTTGAGCCAGCTCTTTCACTTAATTTAAAGTGCCCTTTAAGGGTTGTCAAAGTTTTGTAAAATCCCTAAAAACCTCAAAAAAGTCAAGGCGACCTAAATTTGTATACTTTTTTAAGAACTTTCCACGAGGAATCGAATGAGCCCCTCCCCAGGCCCGTAGCTCAAACCATTCCCGATGTATGGCGCCAACATTTGCGTTATTTTGGTTTATTATTGTTTTTGTTTTGATTGCAGTAACCTAGTGATGTAGTGAACTTGGATACTGGAGTGAACTCCTAAAAGGGTTTATAGCCGATACACGGGTTGAAGTATTCTGATAACCATAAAAAACTCTGCCAAATCTTTCACTGGAGTTTATTATTCAATTGGCTTGCGTTCATGATTTGAATTTATACTAAGCTTTGGAGTGTGCGTGTTTCACAGGTGATAGAGCGATTATTGAATTTCAGGAGGCACACGAATATGATCAACTGATCAATCCAAATAGGTATTTTGGTTGAGAACAGATTTACGTGCTCTATGCATATCTCCTGAGATTCAATAATCGCTCTATCACCTGTGAAACACGCACACTCCAAAGCTTAGTAGAAATTCAAATCATGAACGCAAGCCAGAATTTGCAGCGTTTTTTCTGGGTGAAAGAACGGAGTTTTTATCTCAATCCTATAGATTTTCATCGTCTGGAGTGACACACACATACAGATATATCAGATCTAATGGTGCCAGCTTCTGCCAGAATGTTGGGCTCCTGCACAAATGCAAAGCAATGCCGTGCAAGGAAATTCGGTGAAATCGATTTTATATCGAATTAACTCAATGAAGAGACTTGCAATAAGCCACACATACGATGGTACCAGGTTATGCCAGCTTGTTGAGCTCCTGCACCAAAACGTTGTGCTAGGTAATCGTTGAAATTGATTTTATATCAATTAGATCAATAAAGTGATTGGCAATCATCCACACATATGATGATGCCAGCTTCTGCTAGCATGTTGAACTCCTGCAGAAATACTAGGTAATCGTGGAAATCGTATTTTATATCAAATCAGCTCAACAAAGTGATTCGCAATCAGCCATAGATACGATGGTGCCAGGAAATGAAAAGAAAACTACATCCTTTCTCGCGGAGTTTCAAGCAACGTTTTCCTCGTATGATTCACAGATTGTGGTGCGCGCTCCTTCAAATTCCTCGACAAGTTCCTTTAAGAGCGGTCCTATTGAATCCTCGACAATATTTATCTGCTTGACATCTGTGAAACTGACCTACTACATGGACCCAGACATAAACTGGAATCCTATCTTTAAGAATTCCGGAATTAAAAGTACGCGCATGTCTGTCCGTGAAACATTCCGTTTTCAAGTTGGATTTATTTAACAAGAGAAAATTTAAATTTCTCATATGCGAAGGGAAGCGAAGACATACAAATGTAGGCCTTGTACTCCAGTAGGTGCGAGTGGTATTGAATCAACTAAGGGGAAAGATGGTTTCTATCACCGTTTTATTATCAACGGTAACAGGAACAAACTCGTTCAAGGTTTTGTTACCTTCAATTTCCGTAGAAGTTCAAAGGAAGTGATTGAATTTAAATGAGTTTTATTGTTCGTAATCACTCAATATCAAAGTTTGACTTCTTCATTCTTTCTGGGCAGTCCATGTTTTATTTCCTGGGCAAAATATTCCCACTCCGGGATAGAAAATCCAAACTTTTTATCGTTATTCACCCATCTAATATCAAATCGATCATAATATTGAGAAATCCTATTAACTTAATATTCCCATTGTACCAAAATTTTCATGCTGATCTCATAGGAGGAGAAATCTAAATTTATCGGAATTCAGTCAGCCCATCAAAAATAGTTTTAGTGCAGTAAAAATTGCTGAGACTTAAGTTGTGCGAAATTAATGAGATTTCCAAGAAAATTTTGAACATTAAATTCAGAATTAAAGAATAAAAGGTTAATATTTTATTGTTGTATTGCTGCAATGTTCAAAAATGTAGCTACGTGAAAGGTAAAATAATTTTTGGTATAAATTAGTCTTTTATAATTACGATATTAATTGGTTCCAAACTCTAAGCAACAAGAATCTTTCTCAAAGGATAGCCGTAAAAAGTAATTGTACTTAGACCTTCAATAACGAATGCTTGTACTTAGGTCTTTAATTAAAAGTACCCAATCACAAATAGCACAAACAGTACATGCACTTAGACCTTCTATTACAGGTGCTGTTGTACGTGTACGTAGGCCTTCAACTACAAGTATGTACTCAATTTCAAATAGTACGAACAGTACATCCACTTAGACTCTCAATTACAGGTGCTTTTGTGCGTGTGATTAGACCTTCAATTACCTGTACTTTGTACGTGTACTTGGTCTTTCAATTAAAAATTTTGTACTTAGGCCTGTAATTACAAGTGCTCAACTACAAATAGTACAAACAGTACGTGCACTTCGTCTTTCAGTTACAAATACTTGTACTCAAGCCATCAATTACAGGTATTTAATTATAAGACTTAGTAGTACAAACAGTACGTGCAGTTAGACCTTCAATTAAAGGTACCTACTCCATACGTGTACATAGACCTTCAATTACCTTTTTTTTTTTTTTTTTAAACTTTTATTACTTTATTTGACAATTATGTCGCTGGAAGGAGGACCTGTCGGTTGGGACAGAGCTGATGTGAGCTTGTGGGCCAAATTTCTTCATTTCCATAGAGGCATCTAAATATTTTCATTTAGGCCTTTAATTACAAGTACACAATTATAATTAGTACAAACAGTACGTGCATTCAGGCCTTCAAATACAAGTACTCACTAACGTATAGTACTAAAAGTACGTGCACTTAGAACTTCAGTAACAGATGCTTGTACTTAGGCCTTTAGCTACAAGTACCCAATTACAGATATTACAACGAGTAAGTACATTTAGACATTCGATTACGTACTTTCAGCTTTTCGAGTATTGTACCTGTACATTGCACTTGTACGTACATTTTTAAAAACCTCGGTTCTTGAACAACCATTCCTGATAACAAGTTTCGAAAGTGCAGCGTCCCGGCTCCGCGTTACATAATGACCGAGGGCGTTGACATTATGACTTGAACTTGATAATCTGAGTCAGGGTTAAGCTCGCTAGTTGCACCCTGATATCGTCGATAACGATGATAAATGTGATATCAATGGCGTAACTCCTTCGTCGATTGCTTCGTTATGTTATCGCTTCTCAGCGACTTCTCAGCGTTCAGCTTTGAACTCTTCGATTACGGAATCTTTTGGGAGAGAAAAAATACTTTCATGCGACACGCACGATCATTAAAAACCAAGAGATGTTCACCATCCCCTATAATCAGAACTGAATAATGTTCCCTCCAAATTAACATAGGAATCGTCTAGTGGTTGGCATATACTATTACAGCTTGAGTTTATAATAAGCTTACGCAAAACATGTCTTTATTGATTTAAATAATTGATATTGAATATGCGGACGTTGATTGATATCATCCACAACAATCTAAGGCACGCAATTATAAAAATAACAGCATTTGCAATAATCTGAGGCATCTAAAAAAAATCTAAGGCATTTACATGAACTAAAGCATCTACAATAATATGAATAATTGCACCGAGGGTTGTTTTAGAAAAACCACCAGTTTTGTAAATTATTTATCTACATAACTAGTGGTTTTTCAAAAATGTCCGTCGAGTGACTTCAGAATACAATCCAATACTTAATTTTCATGCAATTCAATTTTAAGGTTCACAGGTGTTTTGAAGGTCAGCCTTGATTACATTACCTACTAGTCTTATCAATTTTTTAGCGCCACTCGATACAGCTACAACTTCTAAGGTAGAAGGGACGATGTAATAATCACATGTCAATTTCAACACGATCGAGATAATTTATTCGCTATAGAATATGCGGGTCAGCTCCGCAATACACGTCGGCTTACCTTTTGAAGGGGTTAAAAGGAGGGAGTCGGAAGTAAAATGTGTTTAAAAAACGTCTGCCAAGTGGGTGTGGCACATAGCTTCCTCGTATCCATAACATGACTGTATAGATCATTGAAAATTATTATTGACTAAAGAACTTCGTTCAATTAGGCGAAGTAAATATTGAATTAGGGTAAATTTATTGTTATGCAGGAGCATAACTTGAGAAAATAAAGGTAGGCATATTCAACTATTGAACAAACTATAAAATATACCAAATCCGAACGATCCCTGAAAATTTCATCGAAATCAGTCATGAACTCCCGGAGTTATGCGTGTAACAAGGATTTCGTTTGCGCATACGCAGAGGCTACTATTGATCCGGGGGTCATGAAACTTATAGGGGACCATCTACACATCAAACCGAACAATCCCTGAAAATTTCATCGAAATTGGTCAAGAACTCCGGAGTTATATGCGTAACAAGGATTTCACGTTTTATGAGTTTTAAAAGATGTTTCAACAAAAAAAACGTCTGCCAAGTGGGTGTGGTACATAGCTTCCTCGTATCCATACATGACTGTATAGATCATTGAAAATTATTATTGACTAAAGGACTTCGTTCAATTAAGCGAAGTAAATATTGAATTAGGGTAATTTTATTGTTATGGAGGAGCATAACTTGAGAAAATAAAGGTAGGCATGTTCAACTATTGAACAAACTATAAAATATACCTAAAATCCGAACAATCCCTGAAAATCCGAACAATCATCGAAATCAGTCATGAACTCCCGGAGTTATGCGTGTAACAAGGATTTCGTTTGCGCATGCGCAGAGGCTACTATTGATCCTGGGGTCATGAAACTTATAGGAGACCATCTACACATCAAACCGAACAATCCCTGAAAATTTCATCGAAATTGGTCAAGAACTCCCGGAGTTATACGCGTAACAAGGATTTCACGTTTGCGCATGCGCAGAGGCTACTATTGATCCGGGGGTCATGAAACCCATAGGGGACCATCTACACATCAAATCGAACAATCCCTGAAAATTTCATCGAAATCGGACTATAACTTCGTGTAGTTTTGCCCGTAACAAGGATTTGCTGACAGTCAGACAGACACACAGACAGACACGGAACCAAAATTGTTCAGAAAGGTCTAAAACGCAAAATGCGAGTGGAATTTTTGATTTTGGAGACAAAAAAATTTTCACATTCCGAAAGTGAAAACAATGCTTCCGCTACCTTGGTAGACTCGGAAGCAAAAACGTCAAAAACGGGTGTTCAAGTTTACCGTACGGAAGTGAACTTCGGGGCTCGGCATGCAAATCACAAATTAAACGCATTAAGACCGTTCAAGCAAGAGCACTGTGAATTCTGACTGGGGCACAATGGTTTGTCCGTAACGAAACGGTACGTTCAAACCTCTCAATCTCTACAGTCACTGAATCTATTTCCAAGTCCTACAACGCTCTAGCAGAATGTATTAAATCCCACAAAAATACTCTTATTCGAGACATGCTTTCAAGTCCAAGACCTCATCGTGACTCTAGACGATTAAAACGCAAATGGCACTCGGATCTCCTGGGTTCCTGATACCCCTGGGCTTATGAACCATTGGATATTGTCAGACCTACTTAGTACTCGATTTTTTTTCTTTCTTCGAACTCAGTTGTTATTTTGTTATTGTTAACATCTGTACATAGTCTAATAGCAAAAATGCTTTATATTACATGTTTAAAGATGTATTTATTTTTGGTTTATTATTCAATAATAAACCATTGTAATCACTCTTGGAAAAAAACGCTGCAAATTCTTTCACTGGGGTTTATTATTCACAAGTGATTATTTCACAAGTGATTGAGCGATTATTGAATTTCAGGAGGCACACAAATACGAACAACTGATCAATCCAAATAGGTATTTTGGTTGAGAACAGATTTACGTGCTCCATGCTTATCTCCTGAAATTCAATAATCCCATCCTGTGAAACACACACACTCCAAAGCTTAGTATAAATTCAAATCATGAACGCAAGCCAATTGAATAATAATGAATAGTGAACAGTGAAAGAATTTGCAGCGTTTTTACTTCGGCAATGCAGTTTGTATATGTTCTGCTACGTACGGAAACCATAAGCACATGCATGTTTCATGTACAATCACATAATATAATCCCCAATTATACATATACTCCCGATGCGCCTTTATTAATACACACACCAGATTTCTATAAAAGTACACTTTTTAAATTGAACTCCAGGCCGGCTCGTCTTGCGTAAGGAGGTCTGCACTTCCTTTCTCGATAAAGGGTTTTCGTGAATATCTCCCCTCAGTCAGTTGGTCCAATCAGCTGAGTTTATAACACGGGCATAAAGATAATGTTGGAATTAGATTCAACAAGAAAAAAAGAAATCATATTGATTGGAAACTGACATTGTGAAGGCGATGAATGGATTACGGAAACGAGGAACCAAACGGGTACCATAAATTCCCAATTATACGTAACATTTAAGATGAAGCGAATTCCCTGTGTTTGAATTATGACTGGGATAGCATAGCTTGTGAGAGGACCAGGAAATGAATGTTGTTCATGTGAAAATGCAGGTGGAAATTTTGAGAGAAACAATTTGGATGAATGCAAATTAACAAACAACAGTTTGTGCAGTGATTGTTTGAAAACTTGGTTCAGCTGTATTGAAAACATGCCTTTCTCAAATAAGCCCTTGTTGCACAGTTACTGTGAACACTCACTGCGGAATATTCTTAAGGTTGCCTGCGGATTTTAGAAATCAGTTGTTTCCGCTATGGCTCAAAATGCGTCATAACCCGAAAACGACAATAATCTCAATTTTGAGATTTCCGAATTCCACTAAGCTCTTGATGGATGAAACGAGACTTTTTTACGCGAAATTTCGATGTGAGGAAATTGTAACAAAAAGCGAACAACTGATTTAGACGTCTCTTTCATTGCTCTGGCAAAAATCATTCTTGGTAGTAGTTGACGATTTTTCAAGAATGGTTTTTGCCAGAGCAATGAAAGAGACGTCTGAATCAGTTGTTCGCTTTTTGTTACAATTTCCTCACATCGACAAAGTAAAGAAAATTGTTACTGACAATGGGCCACAATTTGTTTCTAGAGAAATGAAAATTTTTGCTGAAGAAAAAGGAATTCTACTGATCAATTCGGCACCTTATCATCCAGAGGGAAATGGACTAGCTGAAAGAAGAATGAGGGACATAAAGCAATATATGGGACTATATCCGACCTTTAAAGGGGGCTGGAAGAATTGTTTAGAAGCTGCAGTTCAACATATCAATCGTTCGTACTGTTCCGCCATAGGTTGCTCACCGAGATTTAAAGCCTTCAATCAAAAAGTGATGTTACCTTCCGATATCAAATTTGGAATCACTGAGGACATGGTGGAAGATGAAACACCGTTTACCCCAGAACGAGAAAATAAGTACTCCAGCGACATAAAAAAGTATTATGATCGACGTCATCCCAGTGGGCGACCCCAGTTCATCGAAGGGCAGAACATTTTGGTTCAATGCGGACAGAAGGGGAACGAGTATACCGTCAAGGGACCGTACACACTGCGGAAAATTATTTCTTTCTCCGAAATTCCAAAAACCTTGGTCTATGAGGACGAAAACGGAAGAGAAAAGAGAGCAGCAGTAAAGAACGCATTACCCTATTATTGCAGGAGCAATAACCATTCTTCAGATGAGGCGTGTAATACAGTAGGTACCTAATTGCAATTCATCGCGGTTGTTATTATAACTACTAGTTTAATGGCCCTGCTATGCAGGTTAAAAAGAAATAGGTGAATAACACAATGAGGGAGTATAATAACAATATGCAAATTCAAAAAATCTTATATCCCAAATCCCCGAAGAGAGGACCACGTCGCTTGCCCTGGGAGACGCTTCCCCCCGCTGGGGCCCTCCTTCCTTCACTGCCGGGGTCGGGGTGGAGAATTCCACCCACCCAGCGTTATTGAAACGTCGATATACTCTGATAAGCTCGTCTTTATATAGTGTGATTCGAAGGATACAGCTGTGTAACCTTGGTGCTGTAAACACCTGAGATGGAGAATATCAGAGATTCGTCTCAATATAGAAAAGTTATGATTCTTAAAAAGTGTTTCCATTCACTATAATGTTAATACTTTTAATGTAAGAAGTAGTAGACCCTTACATGTTATATTCTGCTTCTTGTCATATTTAACGTCATGGCAGACAGTTTTAGCTATTTGTTCAACTGATATTACATGGGGTTTTCAGTTAATTTTCATGTTCTTCGCGTAATATCGAGTCGAACGTAATATACGAGCAATCCTTTCATTCATTCGTGATCTTCTAGTCGTTTGTAAAGGTAAACTGCATTCCCACAGTCGAGCACAATAAAACGTGACCCACAGTTCTCACAGTGATCTCGAAAAATCCGTCGGAGCGGAGAACCTTACCGATTTATGCCCTCTTCCTTCCGTCCTGCCGAGCTCCTTGTTCCTGCGCGGAGGACACGCACACTGTCGCAGTTCGCCCTGTGAAATTCCCCTTTCAACGCACGCACACGGCGACGGTTTCCGATCTTATTCGAAGCGGAAATCTGTCTTCACGCGCCCCCTAACCCCCCAGTGCGATTGGACGTCCTGCTGTTCTTTTTATGGCTCGCGGGCTCTCGAACCTTCGACTCCTCCACTTGCGGAGTCTGAGCAGAAAATTCCCTTGTGAACTTTTGAATTATAATTTCATCGCCGGAATGAATGAGGTGCGCAGAGAGTGGCAAAGAACGTGTGTGAGAGAGAAGGACTGATATTGACGTATTGCTCAAAATGAAACTGCAAATTGTTACTCAATGGTTCACTGTTTAAGTACTACAGAGCGCTAGAGAGTTATCAGAAAAATTCTAGAGGATACACAAGATCGAATTACAAAGAACCAATTCTGCTCTTCTCGGCGATCTAATATTCATTTGCTGCTAACTAACTTTTGAGACAGCTTTTTCCACCGGATTTATCATCGGCGAGTTTGGTGTAAAAACTTTGTGGTCAATTGTGTGGAATGAAATATGTAAAGTGAATGAATTTGCACTTCATGTCAGAATGACGTGGTGTCTACTTAGGAGTTCACTCATTGATATGCGATCACTGATTGTAACGTCGTTTTATCATTTAAATGATTGAACAGGAGTCATTCGAATCCGTTCTTAGAGACCGACGCCTTGACGTTTTTTGAGGTTTTTAGGGATTTTACAAAACACTCCTTAAAGTCTAAATTTGCACTTTAAATTAAGTGAGAGTGTTGGCTTCGGGTGGGCGTTGTCGGCCAACATTTTTATCCCGGCATCACCACAGATTTTTTGTCCGTTTGGGAGAAATCGTAAGTACGGCGTACGGCGGACGGACGGAAAAATTTTTAATGCACATTTGGATTCTACACATTATTATTGAATAATAAACCAAACTGTGCTCTTCTCTGCGATCTAATATTCATTTGCTGCTAACTAACTTTTGCGACAGCTTTTTCCACCGGATTTATCATCGGCGAGTTTGGTGTAAAGACTTTGTGGTCAATTGTGTGGAATCTATGTAGTTTTGCACTTCATGTACTCGACGTGGTGTCTACTTCATGCTCACTGATATTTCACTGATTGTAACGTCGTTTTATCATTTAAATGATTAACAGGAGTACAATCCAGTTCTTAGCGGCCGACCCGACAGTCTCCCCTCGCTCAACACTCCTTCAACTAACCTTCGGGTTGGCTCCTTCCGCCCTTTGTTATCCCGGCATCACCACTTTTCAGTCCGCCCGAGGGGGTCATTCGTGTACCTGCCACCTTGGTAAGCACTACGGGTTGAATCTACAGATTTTTCCAGGGAGTTGGTTTAGGCTTAGTAAGTACCTTTTATGAACACAGAATGCTCTCACGTAACAAGTTTTCATCTTCGATGCTTAAATGTGTAAAATTAATCATTTAAATGATCTGGCTGTAGAACCATAGAGGTCTACTGTCCCGTTTTTTTTTTTTTTCTATGACATCCCTTTCTTTTGAGAGGTTCAATTATTAAAATAAAAAAAGGTTTAATTCTTTCGGGAAAAGGTTTAATTTACCTGGAAAAGTTACATTAATGCCCCTTCTTTTATGGCATCTAGAGGCTCGGCGCCATTGTACCACTGATTACGTGTGATTTGTATCAGTGATTTTCGTTGAAGGGATGTTTAATACAGAAATAATCATCCTCTCTGTAATAGTTTGCAACATTTTGTTCTTCACGGAGCCCCACGACAGACACTTGTGGAGTTGGAGGAGGATAGCTATAGAAAACGGATCGAATCTGTTATGTTAATGGAAAAATAAAAGGGCCCAATATCATTTTTTAAGACATGTCAAACACGAAAAAGCCTCAAGAGACGTATGGCTTAAACTCGAAAAAATCCATCCGTTCAAAGGGCCAGCGAGAAAAGCATCACTCCTAAAACCAACCATGTTGGAAAAAACGAGAGAAGGTAGCGATGTGCAGGATCATTTAAGAACGTTTTGGGCACCGTTGATAAATTCTCACAATGGATGTTGATATACAAAATCATCTGCTTGCCGATAATCCCCTTTATAGCGTACCCGGCAGTTACGAAAAATTCAGAAGTGATATTGAGAAAATTCCACGAGATGGAAAAATCTCGAATTCGGTTGAAAACAATTCGATTTGAAATACAAAATCATCTGCTTGCCGATAATCCCCTTTATAGCGTACCCGGCAGTTACGAAAAATTCAGAAGTGACATTGAGCCACGAGATGGACTTCCAAGCCCTGAAATCCTAGGAATCAAAATTGTAGAACGAATTGTTGTTAGGAAAGAAAAGAATTATGATTATGAAACATCAGATGGAGCTATGGCAGATACAAAATTTAAATATAACCAATCGTTATCATAAACACCAATAGAACTACTCGTATTTTAATCCCTTTAAGATGCAATTTTACTCAATTACCTCCTGTGATTTGGTCGGGAATCACTGTTTATTGAAATAAAGAAATATGAAGCAATAGAAGGTTAGTGCAATTACTAGAGGAAACTGATACTCAATCAACGTTTAAATTAAATTTAATACGGTGTTACTAAATAACCGATTGTGTCGGTGGTGCTGCCATTAAAACTTATTCTGCCGGTCTCCCCGGAAACCATTATCGCAATAATTATTGTGTCCCTATAATTCGATAGAGAAAGTTGGTTTCGTAGCCCAAAGCAGCTTCATCATCAAGTTCACTCTACATAGCAAAAACAAATTCTGATAATGGAAGAACTGTAGTTATCTACTCTTAAGAAACATTTAAGTGCATTTAATCCGAAATGAAACTGATACAGGACTTGTTTCCACCGAGTTCACTACCACCACAAATCCAACCACCTCACTTGCTAATCAGTCAATGTTGATAACGACCAATTAACAAACCTATTAGTTTACCTAATTAAACCAATTTATTAACTCTCCCTCAATATGGTAATATCCCAAATGATATATTTACGTGTTTGTCTTTTTCAAAAAAGTATTTGACACGTGAGGAAGACACTGAGCTTTAATTCAACTCTCATTTCCGGAAACATCACTTAGGCCACCTCCACTATCATCTAATCATTCTCAATTCATCCCGCGGCGCGAGATAGCAGAAAAATGACGGGGTCTTGAAGCCCTTTTTACTACGGACAATAGAAATTACGAGATCCGAAGCGACCGCAAACCGGCTATTAGCGGGGCAAACCACCCGTGTCGCCGCTTGTACTACTCCGTAATTTCATTGTGGAAATTTCTCTCTCTTTTTTTTTCAAGTTGGTCAAATAGAATCAGCGATCCTGAACAAGCGGGAATTCCGTTCACGACACGATTGGTAAAAGTGATAAAAAATGACCATCAGCGGTGATGAGTTGTATTGATTTTTATGATGATTTGGGTTGAATGGCCTCACACATAAAAACCACACAACAATGCAAATTATTAGAAAAAGCTACAGCACAGAAACCACTAGACACAGCAAATCTTTCTTAATAGATAACAATACTAAAAAGTTATAGTGATAAAAAGTGATCATCAACGGGGATAAATTGTATTGATTTTTATGGTGATCCGGGTTGAATGACCTCACCTCACCAAAGCAACATAACAATGCAAATTATTGCACAAACTTATAATACAGAAACCGCACTAGCCTGCAAATTAGTACAAAGAGGTATATTATTTCTGACTCAAAAGGATTCTGAAAAGTAAAAGTGATTAAAAATGGCTATCAGCGGGGATGAATTTCACTGACCTCACCACACAAAAACCACACAACAATCCAAATTATTACGGAAAGATATATTATTTGTGACTGTATAGCCAAAATGACCCCAGAATGAGTTGTATTGATTTTTATGATGATTTTGTTGAATGACTTCATCACACGAAAACCACACAACAATGCAAATTATCGCACATAAACCACACTAGGCTGTAAGTTAGTACGCAAACGTACATTATTTCTGACTAGATAACCATCCTAAAAATTCTTTCACTGGGGTTTATTATTCAATTGGCTTGCGTTGGTGATTTGAATTTCTACTAAGCTTTGGAGTGTGCGTGTTTCACAAGTGATAGAGCGATTATGGAATTTCAGGAGATATGCATAGAGCACGTAAATCTGTTGTTTGTTTTTCCTGTGATTTGTTTAGTTCTGTTTTCTGGTTTTATGTTATTGAAGTTAAGGCCTGTTTGCATCAAATAAACATTAATCGCGAACATTCTTCTCAAACAATCGTGAGCAAGGGGGGACAGGTTGTCCGAGCGAGCTAAGGCATCAGTCCTTTGGCTGTTTAGTTTCAGTGGGAGTACTGATCAGCCCGGTTCGAATCCGACAGGTACCAATGATAAGGGCCAAAATCCGATCAAGTGTTGTATACCTGTCCTGTCGTTAGACAGTTCACCTCTGATCTCGATATCACGTGAATCCAAATCGCTCCCAACCCACGGGCGTGAGGCAATGGGAAGCCACGAGCGAAATCGTCAGACCTAGTTCCGATCCTCTTTGGAGGACGGCTGGCGACGTCTGCGACACCTCCGGGTATTCGGACGAAAATCCAAAGTGAAATTCCTTGTTTACTTTACTTACTTTACAATCCTGAGCAAGGTAATCGGGCGGTGTGAACTCTCACCCGCGCCGTACAGAGTTTGGGAACCCTAGTGAATCTGTTACTCTCTGATGATAAC
The DNA here is from genome assembly GCA_031894815.1 of Creontiades dilutus. Lineage (NCBI taxonomy): Eukaryota > Metazoa > Arthropoda > Insecta > Hemiptera > Miridae > Creontiades > Creontiades dilutus. Next base: position 179,979 of record JAVIWC010002139.1, read on the forward strand.
GGACATGCCACTGAATAGATTTGTATTTGTTGCGTATCCAACACTTGACTCCATGCAGAACAGTGACATCATCCTGCCATTTCTCAAGACAGATGGAGTTGGCTTTATGTTACATGTAAGAGATCTGATCCTCAATGCGCCTAGGCAAAATATCAGTAGAGCTCTTACCAATGGCTCTCTTTGCAAGATCATCAGCACACTCATTGCCACGAATACCCACATCGCTTGACACCAACATAGAAGTGATGGTAATGCCTAAGATTGTGGTTTGGTGCAGTGATATATTTGCCCCTTTATTTTTATGTTTACTTCGTTTATATTTTCAAACTGTTTTAAATGGAGTTTGATAATAAGAAATAAACAAGTTAAAATTTGTGCTTGGTATGGAAACATTTCGCTGTAGTCTCCGATGATCTCTGTGCATCGCTATAGTTTCAGGGGAGAAGCGGTCACTGTCCTCATTAATAACTGTTACCTAAAATAACTGCTACCAACGTTCCATTTAATTAATGATTAATAGATATTACAAATTACGATCCAGTTAATCCGTAAATCGACGGATTCGGTCCCTTTAAAAATCGTCCAATGTCCCTTACCGTTCCAGCCACAAGTGCACCCCTTGGGAACCGACAGCGGCCCACATTTCACACAGACATCGGGAAACGAAGAACGAGAAACCTCATCCGTCAAAACTATTTCCGAATCGACGGAATCCGAACAGAACGGGGGGAGCAGAACATTGCCAATTATTGTCTCCTCCAGTTCATTATTTCCTGGACAAAAGCATTTTGGAGCTGCCCTCATATCCGTCAGATACCAATGAACTCGTAGGGACGTCCCCGGAAGGACTAAAAGACCGCATAATGCGGTCAGCGACTTGGTATAGGGGCTTAATCTGACCTAGCATGAGAGTTTTTAAATGTGTTTGCTTTCATGTTATCACAGTTGCGAAATTGATAATCATTGAGGGGTTTGCTTAAAATAAATTAAGGGGAATATTTCTCGTCATGGGCGGATGATCATGGGAATATATAATATGGGAGAGCACGTAGAGTGTGACTTAAAAAACGCTGCAATTATTGCACAGAGGTTAATTATTTCTTTATTGCAATAAGAAGTTACAAGGGGCTTAAGTGTGATTGAGAAAATTGAGCTGTACTGGTCTTCCCATATGCTGGGCTGTAATATTTTGCCAGTGTTAATATTTTGGTGGGGGGAGAAAAAACCTACGTTTTGAAGCAGTCCCATTAGGTTCCAAACTAATCAATCGTGCTTATAGAGGTCTTAGCACTTGAACCACTTGATCACCTAACATCAGAGGTTATCATATGAATAAAGTACCCTGTGCCCCTGGACACATTGTTCAAGTTCGGAAAATTAGAATTATTTGTCTCAGCTAGTTGCCGATCCTGTTTTCCAATAATGATGTTTATCCAAGAAGGATTATCCAATTACAGCAGGACTCGTTGTTTTTAACATCTGACCGTCAGAGCTTTGGTAGTCCTACCCATCGTAAAAATTCGGTTATAATAGATTTCCTGTAATATTGAAAAATAAAACTGTAATGTTTTTGGACATTGGGATCAGCGGTGCTCAATCTGGCCCTTCTTCAGTTCCAAAAAGACACACAGGGATTCGAGGCGTTCGTCGGAATTGGTATATTGGGACCTTTAATATTCTGTTTAGCAACATATTTATTGAAATAAATTGACTTATTACCTACTACCAGAAACTATATATCTTACTGCCTTCTAACACAAGCCATACATCTTTTTGAAAAAGTGCCTTTATACTCTTTTTGAAAAGAGTATAATCAAAATTATCACAATGTTTAAAACTTCCAAATTTATCACTTCTACAAAATAAATAACCTTGCTATGCTTAGAATATTTCCTAAAGAAGTTTTTCCGGGAAATCGTTCAACGGAATGAACGAATCTGTAATTGGTCCTTCTAATTTAACACTTTTCCCACCAATAGTAGGTATTTGAGGTTGCAACACTGTATATGGCAATATGTATATATGCCCAAATTTATTTTGCACGGGTAAATATATGAGAGCACTTTCAAGTCTCTAATTGATAAAATTTTCAAGATTCAAAAAATGACATAAATCGCACTGTTCAATAAGCACTGGCGCTATCCCAGCGACACATTATTTCATGATTTGAATTTATTTATTTTTTCATTTATTTATTCATTTATTGGCACAAAAATATTACAAGATCAAAAGTAAAGAATACCTTTGTGTGCCTCCTCAAATTCAAAGAATTTTATCCTGCGGAGTTGCCAGAAATCAGCCACTCCAAGAATATCTAAGAAATTAAAAAATGACACTAAAAAAAAAAAAATAATAATAATAATAATAATAATAATCCACGACACCCTAAGCGCCAAACAATTAACAAAATTATACTGTTTTTACAAATAAATTTTTTTCATTTTTTTTTTTTTTTCAATATAATTATTTAAAAAATACAATGCCACAACATAAGAGCTACGCCGATAAACCTCTAGATTAATCTTAGGTATTAATATTGGACCTGTTGCAGTTCTTGTTGAATCTAATAGTGAAACATTACATTCATGCAATCCCCGTCCAAAAAAAAAACTTTAGAAACAATAATAAATTCTGCAAAATGTAATTTAGATGAATGAAAGTAGATGGTTTTTGGACATGATCGGAGCGGAGCTTGAACAATTTCAGCAAAAAACACACTGCGAAATACTTCTCTACATTGGCAAATAACATTGAAAACAAGATTATTTTAGCAACAATTTATTAAGCAAAATAAAATTGATTTTTTCAATTCGAAACAATATTTTCTGTAATATTGAAAACACATAATTTTTTTACCATTCAAGGGATCAACATGATCAAAATTCAGACGTCCTTCTTATCAGTTCCAAAAGATTTACACTGCGATTTGAAAAAGGTTTTTCGGAATTGGAAATAACATTGTAAATTCCTTCTATATTCTGTTTAGCATACATATTTGATTGAAACTTAAATTGAACTTATTACCAATGAAACAATAATTTACTGCCATCTAACACTAGGTATACATCTTTTTGAAAAAGTACCTTCAAAGTATAATGAAAATTTTCTCAATAAAAAACTGACCAAATTCATCACTTCCAAAAATAAATGACGCTTGAGCGACACATTATTTCATGAATTGAAATTGTTAATTGTCTATGGAACTGTACACATTGAATATGCTCAAACTAATTCGTAAACACATAAGTAGATCTTTTGCTGATGTGAGGTGGGAATACTGTATATTGGCAGGTACAACTCAGGGGTCACCGGTGTACGCTCATGGAAATAATACAATTTTTAGTTAATTTAGTTTGTTAATTATGGGTTCAGGGAGACCTGTTGATCACTTTGGATTTGATCAGTTCGTTACGGGAGATGATCTGGGTGAGAGGTGCGTGAGAGTATGTTAAAGGGAGACAGAATGTGGGATTGTGTCGTGAGAGAGTGAGATAGATGGAGTGGTTATGGGATGAAGGTGAGGGAGTGAGAGGAGGGGGATTGTCTGCCGGGCACCGAATGCCCAGAGAAAATACAAAACTGGGAAGATGAATGGGAGGGGAAAGGAGGGGAGGGTCTGAGGGGGTGGGAGTGGGGGGAGCGGGAAGTTGTGAATGAAATGTTGTCCCGTGGACGAGGGGTTGCGGAGGTACGTGGAGAAGAGAGGGCGGTGGGGAGGTACGTGGCAACAGCGTGTCCTTGAAGAGATCCACCGAAGACCGCCTCGGGAGGGGAGGGGTGGTAGTAGTGGTGGGGGAGTAGGGGAAACCTCAAGTGTGGCATCGCGCGCCCTGGGTCAAATGCTCGTGAGCGCGGGAGCTTCCCCCCCCCCCCTCCGCCCCTTACCAGCCGCTCTACCACCCTCGTCTTGCCACGTACCCCTCGCACGACCCCTTCAGACTTCATTCCTGGAGGTCTTGCGGCAGGTCTGGATGAGCTCCCTCTCGCAGAGGCGTGTGACGTTTCATCTAGAACGTGATCTTCAGGGTCATGGATCCCATAGCCTTGAAGATGCTTTCTAAATTGAACGAAACGTTCATTTTTCAACTCAATTTGGCTTAAAACTTGAAAATGTTGACTTCCACGAATCAAAAGGGAGATATTTACGAAAACCGGAAAAAAGCGTACTATTGATTGATTTTGTTGCCCAACATATCAGTTTGAAACTGCTAATGGTACAATGCTCACCCGATTCTCATAATTCTTATCTTATTCGATCCCACTTGATGTCCAGTAATGTCACAAACCTTCAAATGTTGACTTTACGAAGAAAAAGGGAGCTATTAAGGAGGAAACTCGAAAAGAAGTAATTGATTGATTTTCTCCCCCCAACAAATCAGAAGAAATTCGGGTTTTCATGGCACAAAACGTGGGGTCCAAAAAAACTCTCTAGAAATCTTAAATACTTCTGTTTTCAACAAGGAATGAAGAAATCTATGATACTTTGTCAGAAACATCGATAATTCACAACCAGACATCCTCGTCTTAACAAGTACCCATTCTGACTTTAATCCTCCACGTCTTGCCGCAGGTCTTGATGAGCTCATCCTCTATTTAGAACCGTTCCGTGAAAAGCGATAAGAAAGTGGAACTACTTGGAACGATCACCAATTGTACTCCAGTAGCAAATCACAGCTCTAAAAAATCGAAACGGGCTTAATATAAAGTAAACTCCTGGCAAACATGGCACGAGGTCCATCGAAATGCCGACAAAGATTTGAGGGCGATGGGACAATGGATGAACACCAACAAGCTCAACATCGTTGCAACAAAGTCGGTTTTCAAGGATATAGCAAGAAAAACAGGGGAAACATCGTGGGTCGCTTTGACATTACACAGCTGCAACAACTTACCGTGTGACTGTTCAAAAATCAAAAGAGTTAATAGCTTAGTTTATTAGGGATTGACGATTGATTCTTAAATGAAATGGACCCACCACATTCGAAGTTTGTGTCAAAAGAAATGTGCTTAAACCCACTGTAGAATAACATTTCTATCAGAAGAACTGAAGATCAGGCGCTGTTTGATTCAATCTTACAGTTTGCCATTGTAATATGAGGGAGCACTTTCAAGTACGTGGAGTATGTGGAGTGTCCCTGTTTCACAGGTGATAGAGCGATTATTGAATTTCAGGAGATATGCATAGAGCACGTAAATCAGTTCTCAACCAAAATACCTATTTGGATTGATCAGTTGATCATATTTGTGTACCTCCTGGAATTCAATAATCGCTCTATCACCTGTGAAACACGCACACTCCAAGGCTTAGTAGAAATTCAAATCATGAACGCAAGCCAATTGAATAATAAACGCCATTGAAAGAATTTGCAGCGTTTTTTTAATGGTTATCAGAATACTTCAACCCATGTATCAGCTATAAACCCTTTTAGGAGTTCATTCCATTATCCACGTTCACTACATCTTTAGGTTACTGCAATCGAAACAAATACAATAATAAACCGAAATATCGCAAATGTTGGCTCCATACATCGGGAATGGTTTGAGCTACGGACCTGGGGAGGGGCTCATTCGATTCCTAATTGGAAGTTCTTAAACAAAAAGGAGTCCAAATTTAGGCCACCTTCGACTTGTTTTGAGGTTTTTAGGGATTTCACAAAACTTTAACAACCCTTAAAGGGCACTTTAAATTAAGTGAGAGAGCTGGATAAAGGGTTGGGGGGTTGTGTGACCAATATCGATTTTTCCTGAAAATTTCAGATTTTTTGCTCCAGCCGTTCGGGAGAAATCGTGCGTACGGCGGACGGACGGAAAATTTTTATAGCAGATTTGGATTCTACACCCTTTGAAACGTAAACCATGAAATTTTCATGGGGGGTTAGAATTTTTTTCAAGATCGATTACAATGTTTTATTATTGAATAATAAACCAAAAGGCCTGCCAGGTCAGTTCCTCCAAAAATGAACGGTTTTGGAAGCTATAGCAGTATGATATTTTGGACGATTTTTTCGATTTTTCATGATCTAAACATGGTTTTTTTACTATACCTTCGATTCCAATCGATCAAATTAAGCGTACGCGGTCTGATTTTCTTCGTGATAAAGTAAAGAAGGCAACGGACCCTGCAGAAAGCCGGTATGAGCGTCCGTTTTGTTTGTCTGGCGGATAACGTCCCCAAATCTTAAAAACGCGATTTCTCCCGAGTCGCTCAGTAGAATTAGGCGTTCGAGGTCTTGAAATGTTTGCAATTACTTGTTTTACAATGCCCCCAACGGGTTTTGTGTGTTATTTTCATTTGACGGAGTTGTAACGATTTTAAGGGCTATGCACCGCCGTTATTTCACTTTAATTCGCCTTTTATCGATGTAAAGCTGAATTATCTCGAAAACCGTTCGAGATATCGAAAATTGTCATAGAAGAAAAGTTGTAGCTCTTAAAATTTCCATTAGGATGGACTGCTTCCAATTTTTCAATAGCTTCAACCGTTCACGAGCTATGACCAAAACAAAGTCAAATATCTACTGCGAAATGTCGAATTTTAATTCTTGATGAGGGGGGAGAGCTTGATACCTTCAGAAAACCATAATTAAAATCATGTTATTTAGACCTCGAAGGTACCCCAGCTATCTTATTTTCAATGAAGCCAAGGTATTCCACCTAGTACGCCAACTGTTCATAAAAAACCTCCTGATGCACTATTATAAAAATCCTCTCCTTTGCAACCCTTATCCATCCCACTTGTATCCAACCCGATTCACACTTCTAAATAATGTCATTAATCCTAAAATTGCCACAACTAGATCCTCTCGCAGTCCTTCGTAGCTCGTTCATCTGATTTTTAACCTTCTTCCTCCCACCATGAGACTCCCCATGTATCACTCCCGAAACATGTGTAAGCGTATGGTATTTACCTTGCTAATTGATGTGGACTACCATGACTACGAATCGCTTCTGAGGAACGTTTATTTGTAGGTTTGTTTCTGTTTTTATTTTGTAATTAATGTATTCTTATCAAAATCAAAGTAATTAATTTGATCATAATATGATATTATTGTAGTAATTAACGACTCTTGCTCGTCACCACTGGTGTACCTACGACGAGCAATGTTATTCTGATAATTTTATGTAGCAAATTTTCCTTCCTTTGTTTCTTTTTAAGAACAAATTTCCTCTCTCTCTCTCTCTCTCTCTCACCTGCTAAACTTCTCAGCCAATTTCTTAATTGGTTGAGAATTTAGCCTGGTTTTTAATTATGTTTATGGGTGATTCTCATTCTACGGGACAATCGAGGTTTTGATTCTGACTAAAAAATTTTGTTTTCCTAAATTTATGATTTTTATTTTATATCATCTAGATGTCACTCTAATGGTACAGTTACAAGCACGCATGATTTTCAATTTCCTCAAAATTCAGGTTTTAAAATTATGACACGACAATGATATATTGACAATGAGCTTTGTCAACCAAATAACGATTTATGTGATAAAGTTTGAGACAGATATTTAACCAAAAACATTTTCTCTCTCTAGTTGAAGCAAGATGAAGTACAAAATTGAAGTATTACAAGCACGCATGATTTTATTTGTTTAATCAAAATTCAGGTTTTAAAATTTTATAGGACACGACAATGATATGTATCCATGACAATGAGCTTTATCAACCAAATAACGATAGAATTATGTAAACGATGTGTAGGTAAGGTTGAATGAGACAGATATTTAAACCAAAAACATTTCAATCCCTAGTTGAAGCAAGATGATTCATTCAGTTAGTTACTTACACACAATATTAATAGTATCAAAATAATCACGGCTCACAAAAGTGTAGGTGGGCCGGCATCTGATTTCAGTTTTTCCTGACTTTGTGCTAGAACAAGTATCACATTTCATTATTGGTATTTATTTAGTATCAAATACCAAACTTGAAAAAAAAATTGTTTCAAACAGCCATGACGGCTTTTGTGGTAGCCACAACAATGAAGTTTAAAATCGCCACGACAATGAGAAATCAACATTAACCTTCTGCAATTATGACTCTATAATTTATAATGAAGACTTGTAGAAATTGAAACTTGCATTAAATAGAGTTTTTACATCTCAATCCCAAAATGAATGCTAAACAAATCAATAAGATTGACTAAGAGCGATTCTCGAACCCATAACAATGAGAAGTATGAAACGTTTTAGAAACAGCTAACTTCATTTTTGAGCCCCAACTATATAGAAATGGCGGAAGCATGGTGTTTCCTCAAAGGGCAGGGTCACCAACGCTGAAAAAAACTTTGAATTGCCAAAAAATTCCCTCATTTGAGAGAGCTACGATGATTTCCTTCCAACTCATGACAATGAGGCCCAACCCATGACACTTGATTCGTACAGACCATCTAGAAGTTAGTCCCACTTGTAAGCGCGCTAACATCCAGTAACTAATTCTAGAAAAGTACTGGTTAAAAGATTTCCAGTAAAACTTACTTTGAGCGGATAAAATTCAAAATTCGGATTAAGTTCAAATTCTGACTCACGGACAGACCATGACAATGATATTAGAGGTACATTTCGATCATTACCGGCATGTAAAATGAAGAGTTGCCAAACTTTATGACAGCCATGAGTATTACTAGTTATCACATAAAATCTACAAAAATAATTTTTGGAAAAAGTTGAACAGAAAATTATTTATTAATGAAGGACAGTGATTGTCCCGTAAAATAGGAATCACCCTAATAAGTGTTTCTAATTATGTTTATAAGTGTGATCATATAAAAATCGGACAAACGGACCTCCCTGTAATGCATACATAACTTACCAATATGTTTAACCTGCGTCACCCCCCTTGACGGCACTTATTGTGCCTCAAATAACCCCTTTTAATTGATAGCAGCACTTCATGTTCATGGAACACATGTCCAACCCCCGTCAAAGAAAGCCGTACACGTTTATTAACATGAATACCATTCATGTACCACCACCCCCGCTCCATCCGAAAAACCTAATTGACGGAGCCTATGAAATGATTTAGAGGCTCCGGGGGGGGAACTCGAAGAAAAAAAAACTGTCACTCGTCTCGTCCAAACGATCACCATATGGTTCGCAGCCTTCCACCAGACAAAAACCATTTTCTCTGATTTTTTCAAAATCATCTCCCGAACGTGATTTTTCTTTCAAAAGATCCACTTGATTCATATTTAAAGACGCCCTCGGTGCGGTACACAAAAAACAACGAAAATATTTAGAGAAATTATTTTCTTTCTTTTGAATCGAAGAAAAGTACAGGAGTCAGTCAGGGGTATTTATACCCGTTTATTGAGCATGTGCTTGGTGTCTGTAACAGATTTAGTGTTCAGATTTAGAAGGTGGCGCGGGTTTTTCCATGAGGTGCCTCCTCCGTTTTTTCTTCATCGAGAGTCGACAGTTTTTCTTTAGTTTCGATTCAACCTCGAGACAAGTGTCGTTACGAGGGCAGTCCCCTTCGTCAACCCTTTAAAAAGTGAAATAGTCGGAGGTTGTCTGGATGTGGAACGAGAATAACGGTGTCTGTACGAAGAATAAAAAAACGCATGAATAACGGGAACACGCAACAAGTGTGAGGCGACGAGGTTATCGACAGATGTGCTATCGACGGCAAGACGAAAATTTTAAATGGAAAAACTTCTTTCGAGAGTTCAGATTTGGTCAGCGTTTATCCAAAAGTTTATCCAGGTAGGTTGTAACTCTCAACTCGCCTGAGTTTCCCTAGGAGAATTGCATTCGCTGCTAATATATTTGACGAATTGTCTATGTATCAGGAAACCCCTGCTTCGCACAAAATATCGAATTATCGTCCAAGGCTTTTCCGGAAAACGCAATTTCCCAGGAAGCGAACGCGGTTCAACTGACAAGACCCCTTCTTGTGCTGTCCTCTCCTCCAAAACCACAAGATGTCTAACGCCCAACCCTGCAAACGCTCCATCTGGTGGTGTTTAGGTCACATTTGCTAGATACAGTCTTTTCACAGTGAATCCAGACGGATTTTGAAGATGATCAATGAACTTTTTCTCGCACGGTGGTCCAGAATCTTCAATATCTCCAGGAATTGTGGATCTATAAACCTGAAATTTGGCACATTTACTAGTCATACGACTACGATGAGAGCACCCTTGTCTAACATTTGTTATAAGAAAGCCACATTTGCGGTAGTATCAATTTGAGCAGGGTGTTTGTTGAATGTTGGATTTACTGTTTTATCTCCGATATTTGAAGGGTTTAACAATCACTTCAAGCTGTAACCCCTCTTCATTCATTAACGAGGGAATGAAATATCTCAATTCCTTGGCCAGCACACAATTGCGATCTTGCCAAATTCATGCAACTTTTGTTTTCAAAATTCAAACAACACGACTCGGGGATTCAACGTTTTCCAAGTTTGAATCAACGGTTTCCAAGACTTTTCTAAGTCAAATTTAACCTTTTCCTAGAAGCAGTTTTCTTTAAATTTAGTCTATTGATCTTAAGTCCTCCACTTGTGCTACCGTTAACATGGAAATCATATGCGGGTGATCACATGGATTAGTAGGCTCAAGAAATGTGTTAAGAGTATCTTTTATGGTCAAGCCTGTAAGTCCAACTTAGAAATGATCGAAAAACTACAATATAAATGCCTCAGATTATGCCTAGGAATGGTAAAAACAACTCCAATTCACGCCTTACTTGGAGAAGCTGGTGAATTACCTCTGGAAAAGAGAAGGAGAATCCTGGCGGATCGATATGTCCTGCGATTACGAAGTTTGCAAAAGGACCCGTTAGATGACATTCAGAAGTTGGCGATTGATGTTGCAAACAATCCTCGCTGGAATAGTAGATCAACACTACCCATCATTGCCGGCTACAAGCAGAACTATTGCAATTTATCCCCTGCTCCTCAAAACACGCTGCCAATCGAGACCAATAGCCATTTCTCGGAATATGTTATCAACCACTGGCCACAACATTTAAAAATCTTTACCGACGGCGCCAAACTTGGAGACGCGGCTGGTTGTGCTTTTCCGGACGCATCTAAAAACCACTCCGAAACGTTTAAACTTCCTAATTATTATTATTGCTCAAGTTACTCAGCAGAAATGCTGGGCACTGTGGATGCACTAAGATATGTAAGGAGGCAAGGGCAGATAAACGCCAATAATATATCCATATTCACCGATTCCTTGGGTGCCCTACAATTTTTGAGATTAGGAGGTACGAAGCGTGCTCAACGCCCACTTTTGCCCTAATTTTAACATCTCTGACACATCTTGCAAACGACAATATAAATGTTAGATTCGTCTGGGTGAAGGCACACATTGGGATTAGTTGCAACGAAAAAGTTGATGCACTGGCTAAAGCGGGATTTTCACAGGGAACTGTAAGTCCAGACAAAATTCCTAAAGAAGATTTATATCATGCGATTAAAGAACACCATCAAGAACGCTTGAAGAAGGAGTACATTACCTTACAAAACGTAAAATTTTATAAAAGAGCAGCACCATTTCCTCCTCGGAAACCGTGGTTTGTAGGCGTGTCTTCGAACCGCCGAGAAATAAAAACTACTTGCCGATTACGCGGTAATCATGGTCTATGTGCATAGTATAACCAAAGATTTTTAAATAGCCAGGACTCAGCCATGTGTCAAGACTGCCGAGAGCGGGAGGGGGACACATTAGTGCAAAATATGCAATATGCACAGCATAGTGTTTTGATGTGTTTAACTTTCTCGACGCCACGTAGAAGACTATTCGACGATTTGACTCCGCTCCTCCATTCTCCATTTTGCTACAGTGACATACTGCGAGCTGAATCGGTTCCCCATAGCTTTACGAGTTTACAGTGAAACTAGGTAGAGACATTAAAATATAAATAAGAAATAAATATAATAATGTATTATATCATTGAAGCATGAACATCGCCTCATCGAGCTCTACGTTTTGAGGATCCGACGAGACAGTTTTCTATGAAATATGGTGTATATAAATATGGCTGTTATAATGTTTAATGCCAATACAAAAAAAAAAAAAGAAAAAAAAGACTTTCAAAAAATAAATTATGTAATGAAATGATGGGAAGTTTTTCTCTTTTCGAGAAGAAATGTTGATTTTTTTCAATTATATTTATTGTTGATTTATTTTTTAATAAAACTATATTTTGTTTTATGTATAGGGCAATTCCGTTTGTAGTATTGTTCCTTCGTAGGATAACATTTTGTTGTTGTTCTACCCTTCTGAGCAGACACTCACTGCGTTGTTTTTTCCAACCCTGGTACGACATGTCATAACACTTCCTCCTCGATTATGCATTTACTACCCCAATTACTGTCTACTCATCGTGACACCGACATTTAATTACGAACCGGCTCGCAGATTCAGGTAAAACCGGGAGAAATTTATGATTTAGGCGTCGAAAAATTGAGCGGTCGACCTTCGAAAGTCTTTAGTTGAGTCAATAGCCGTTTAAGCTCTGAAAAACAATCGCCCCCGTCGTTTCCGACGGTCTAATTCGTGAAAAGGTGAACGATTCTTAAAATATTCCGTCACCCTCAAGGACGTAGATTTTGTTTATTTTTATGAAAACGCTATCGCGTTTCTTATCGTGATGTAGGGCTGATTGTAACCTCACTTATTTCAGGTTGTCAAACGATAGAATGTGTTCTTGAGAGATTGTGAATGTCAATTGTTGAAAATCTCTGGTCTTGAGTTAAAATATTGTATTCTATATAATAATAATAATGATTTTAAACAATAGACCATTACATTACTTCCACTCATGGAGTCAAATGTATCCCCAAGACAATAACGATTTCGAAAAGGCCTACTGCTCATACATTGCCAGATGTAGCGGACACTTTGATTAAATCCCAATCTGGTTGTATGATAGATATACTAGCAATTATCAATGCTTTGTGACAATGCTAAATGAGAAAAATGCGATCAATTTCGGAAGGTGACCTGATATTTTAGAACCTCTGTGTACTACGTTTAAGATCTCACCATATTCATAAGTGGTTATGGCAGCAATATCAATAATCGAACCCTGATTTATCAGACAGCTCAAAGAGGAAGAGAGAAAGATATCACAGCAAGAGTCGGCCAGGAATCAGTTTTGTGTCCACACCTCTGGAATGCATCATATGATAGTTTGCCACTTCTGGAAATTTCTGAAGACTGCTATCTTACTGCTATGCCTTAGGTTTGTTGGGAAAAAGAGTCAACAAAACACATTTTTTGGTCGGATTTTACCCCTAAAATCTCTCTTTTTTCAAGAAGCTGGACATTTCCAAGGTCTGTGACACTAGTTGTCTCAACTAGTCCAAAATTGGGGTTGATCAATATAAGAATGATGAAAATCGGTTGAGAATTGTAGGCTGATCAGCTTCAACAAGGTTTGTCGAAAAAAGACTATCAAAATAACACTTCTTTTCGGCTTTGACCCCTCAAATCTGTATTTTTTCCTCATGAAGTTCGACATTCCCAAAGTTCGTGAAACAACTAGATTAAACGATAGAACGAGATGAGAATCTAGAAAATCGGGATTATGATGTGTTGGCAGTGATCCTGGTCAGAATCACAGAGTTGGTGCTTTTAGTAATCTAAATTGAGTCATGGCAGAGATCACAAGGATGAAACATCATATGCTAAATGTTGTGAATTTATATTCGGATAAATTATTTAAATGGTTGGGCAAAGGTTCAAGCATATTACAAATTTGAATGACGTTTCGAAATTTGTTTGACCCTATAGAGGTAAGAGATCCGTGGAGCAAGCTAAGCTGCTACGACACCTGGAGGAATTAGGAGTTTGAATTCATAAAGAACGCGTAGGTTATTGGACAGAGTGGCTAGAGGGAAGCATAGAATGATTACCCTAGGGTGAACCCGGGAGTAAATGTACGGGCCACTTGACCCCCTTCCCAAGTGGTCGGGGAAGACCCGGGGTCCTTGCCTCTAGCCTCGTCCTTTGTCGGTTGATTGCTTAACGGTGATGTTTATGTATAAAATGTTTGGGGATTTCCCCCACCACTAACATTACTAGCTGTCAAAACAGGAATACTTGTGTTTAACCAGAATGCGAATTCCCCAAAACTGAAGGACGATTATACCATAGCTAATTGGTGGTACAGAGATCACAAGTAATTCAACAGTAAACTACCTGGAGGTCCAACGAGACCCTAACTCCCACTCACCTCTCCAGCAGATAAGGAAATCAGTTGGCAGGATAGTAAAGAAAACGGCTGTTAGTCAATTACGGAGAAACATAAACGGGCCAGGAACATTCAAGAGCTGTGATGACCGTCGAACAATCAATTCTCCTGTACGGCGCATATGTCTGTGCTGACTCCATTAACAATAATTTGTATCCCAAGAGTTTGATAGTAAATGTGATGGGAATTGATCTTGAATCTGCCGCCTCTGAAGATATACGTAGCCGAGTTTTTTAGCCTCTACGATACCCTCTGGGTTATATGGGCCTTAATAGCCTTAAGCCCTTGGAGAGGCAACTGTACCATACTAAGTAACTCCCACGTTATGCAGTTCAACGAAGACCGCCGCTGGGGATTGCTCGTGCCTACAGAATAATCTCAGAGCCAGCCACACTACTACAACTGCATTCCAATACAACTTATGACTGCACAGGGGAAATGAATCTTTGATATGGAAATCTTAGCAGGGGAGAGAACTAATTTGCCTGGTATGGGTTAGACCAAGTGAAGGTGACAAGTTTTGATGGGATGCAGTCACGGGCAGGAAATACACTGACCTACCGGGTCACCTCTTCTTCAATTTGTGGTTTTCCATCAGTATCATATTTGTGGTCTCCAATTGGCAGATGGTTTGTGCTGGAGGTACGGCGAATACTGTCAAATTCATCCCCTTCTATTTGAATCCGTATGAGGTGCACTATAACTAATACCACAACCTGAATCACACTCGTTTTTCCAACCAGTTTCCTCCATTACATTCCTCCTGCATCTCCGTCGCAATCCTGAATTCATCCTGTCGAGAAGATCACAACTCGATCGGGGCCCCATCATTCAACAGATTGCCAACCGTTACCGACTCACCCAGACCTCCATTACCGCCCCGGGGAATTCTAACCTAATGACCCGACTTAGAAGTTTACCACACTCACCAAGAACAATAGATCAACTCCGGCTTCAGGCTTTGTGATATTGTGAGGAGCTGAAGGCGTCGGAATGCCCTCCCCATTGTACGGTCCCACCAGTTAAGGCCTGTTTATACTTGGGAATCGCTGGTCCTCGCTTTACAAAGTCAAATCGGCTATGCAAATAACTCGAGGGGCCTTACGTAGTCATGATCGTGTTATTTTTTACTTTTATTCCGTTCCCTTTGTCGCCGGGTTGCGCAGCAGATATCTAAGAAGGCATCGGAGAAGCCTTTCCCAGTTTCTTTCTACCTTGTTAGCCTCTCGATTCGAAATTCTCAGTAAACAGGAAAAGGCGCATTCATGTTGGTAGTAACTAAACACACTAGGTACTATTTCTGAAAATTCGAGATATCTTATTGCTTCTTCGATATCCAAGGGCTTCGCAAACACAAACTCTTTCCACAGTAAAAGAAATGAGGAATTTTTGTGTCGATCTGCACTTCTCTGCCTTGACTTCATCATAGAGCAGCCAGAATGGTTGAATTTTTGAAAAATCCTTCAGGAAAGTTCAACCATGTTGACACCACACTACAATACCAACGTCATAAAACATTTTCTCGCATATTTCACAGGCTAATAGAAACTCCTTGATGGAGCATACATAGTCCACCTCTGTTTTCCGAGATTTGGATCGATTGTAACTAGTGTCACTATTCGATTCAGGGTCAAAGAATGCTTAAATTGCTATATCGAATTCATTTTCATGAAGCAAGTTGGCATTTGGGGCAAACATTGATTTTCATCTTGAAACCAACGTTTTTCAGTAAACAAACATTCTTTTCTCCACCAAATTAAATAGTAAATTTGTTGTATATTATACCATTGGAAAGCTGACATTCACAGCAAGTTTTTCCTTAGGAGTGATAGTCGAAAAACACGTTACCAATAACAAAAATAAATAAATAAATAAAAAAGAGCGATTTTAGAGAAATTTTCTCAATTTTAACTTTGGTCATTTTTTTAACAATCAGGATTAAATAAAAATTCGGTTTTTTGAACAGAATTATAGAAAATAGAACGTTCTCTCCAATGGTCGAATCCTCACATTTTAGTTCACATAGTAATTTAAGGGAGTTACGGCCGTTTTAGTGACATAGGGGTGATTCTCAAACTACGGACAATTTTCAGGTCCTGACATTTTAAAAATTTAAGTGTTTCTTTTGCTAGGTTTTTGGATTGCTACCTCTTAATTGGCCTCCCTGGATGTCTTTGTGATGCCCAGTCATTCGAAACATCCCATTATTCTCCGAGAAATTCAAATTTGATAGAAGTCATAACAATAGCGTGGCGGTTTCGGTCGCGAAAATGACAATTTTGGTATGTTTTCACATACATGACAATGGCTATTCGAACTTTCAACAGAGATTCTTCCAATGGACTTTCTTGCAAGGTGATACGGCCTTCCAAGAGAATAAGCGGTTAGAAAGAAAATGTTGGGATCAAACATGATTGGTGAGCAACTAGGGCCATTAAAATGACATTGAATAAACATAGTAACCTGTTTTGGGGTGTTCTCGGTCGATCAGAAAAACACACCACTTACCTGCTCGCTTGTCAGTCGCTGCTACCACCAAAACAAGAACTTCCTCGGAAATCCCCGTTTTGTTCCTTCAGGAACACATTCTTTTTGGGCTATAACAACGACGGTAGACTAAAGTGACCTGAATAAAGTGCTGTGTTAGGACATTAAAAACTTGAAGCAGGGGTTGAAAAACCAGTGAAAGCTGCTCTTCAGGTGTAACTGAAGGCGAAAGAATTTTCATTTAGTTTTAAATCTCAGGTAGAATATTCGAACGACCAACTCGAAAGTGGAAACGTCGATACAGTTCCAGGCCACGACAATGAAAAATCAGGGTTTCTCAACCCTAAAAAACATGGAAATTATATTGGCTTCCGAGGGTTTTCTATTGGTCAATGCAGTACTCAATAAATGTATGCAGATAAGGGGAAAAAGTTGAAAGTCGGACGATTTTGAAAGGGACGTGGTGCCATTTACACGAATTTGCCCGTAGTTTGAGAATCACCCATAAGGTCATGAAGACGAAAAAATCTTGGAAGTGAAATTAAGTCGAAAACGAAGCCTCTAAGCCCCTGAGTTCGTCCCTTAGTTAACTTAGACACCCTGTATAGTATGAGTTTACCAACGATTTCGAAGCTATTTTGTCTCCCAAAGTGTAGAACCAGTTACCTACTTTACTTGGAGACAGAACTTGACCCTGTTTCAGCATTCACAATGCACGTGCACCACGAATATCTGTGCAAGATCTTGGGTATGCCCCCCGTCTGCCTCATGCTGTTGCTCTGGAGGTCATACGTGCTGATGTCTGGTGGGCTAACGAATGGGAACTGCTCTCTGCCTGGTTTGATTTACCCAACAGACTTGGGGTTATTTACCACCCTTGATGTGGCTGTGGTTAGAAGGGACTCGAGGACACTACAAGAGAGCTTCAAGAAGGATCGTCGGGCTTCGTTCTGGCAGCGGTCAGAATCATCAGAATCATTTACCTTATATAGAGAGCTGGATCGTCGGAACGCATGTGGTACTTTAATCAGGGACTCGGGGGCTACTTTATTCGCCGCCAGATGGATATTTAAGGTGAAGAAAGAGATGCTTAACGTGAACGCAAAACCCTTTTCAGCATGCTCACTGGATCTATGCTCTACGTGCAATTTGCGTGAGAGGGAAGATTTGTGGCATTTCCTATGCACTTGCCCTGCCCCCAACGAATTCCGAAGTGATAAATGGTCCAGATTGGTCTTCACTGGTTGGTTTCTGCAGACGGGCGTGGCGTTGTAGACAATTTTTAGTCCAGGAGTTCAACTGGTAGTCAACGTTATATTCTCTCTCGAGTCTTTCGGCCTTTTCAGAAGAATATGTTTCATTTACTCATCCAAGCAAATCAATCAAAAACTTGTTCTTAATGTTTTCAGTTTATTTTCATTTTTTTCGTCTCGTACTTCCCAGCAGACGGTTCAATAAACCAAGCTGGTAATTGTTTATTGTATTCTAAATTAGTTTCTTATCGTGCATTATTTTACAAATAAACGTATTTATTCTCTTCTTCTTCTTTAAAATAAACGATTTCCGTAAAAAGCTATCTGATGAAGCAATGATACATCTTTAAATGACAGTTTACACAATAACTTCAACTTCTTGCCCGAACACGAAGCCTCTCCGCCTCAGATTGTTAAGAAGCAAAAAGACCATACAACACAACATTAATATTAAAAACTCAAATAGTCTCTTTCCTCGAGCTTCTAGCTTTGAAGACCATCCGTGGCGGATCCTTCAAACTGCCGACCGGCCAACGAGTGGGTTTTCTGGCCCATCGCTCTCACGAAGTTCAGATTCGTGCCTCGGGGCCCAGCAGAGGTCGTTCGCTTCCCACTTTTGAAGCGCGCTGAGAACCAAAGAACTCACTTGCCCTGAAGAAGTGACGCATGAGTTGCTATTATAATTTTAAAACATCGCAAATTATTAAAAAGAAGTTCGTTAGAATAACCATTGCACTTAAATCACTGGTGTTTTAGGCGTAGTCAGTGGTACATTATCTTAACAAGGTGTCCTGCTTAGGGGTAGACATCCGCCTAGGGATGAATCCATTTTCTAATTTGTGATAAAAAGTGCCTCTTAGAAATATTTTTGTAGAGTCTTAGTTTCCAAATTATTCAAAGTTTAAGATTTTTTTCCTGTTTTCGACTTTCCGCCACAAAACCAGCCATATTTTCTTCATAACCGTGTCACACCCCACCTCACATTCCCAGAACCCTTCATTTTGCCTAAAAACACGCTTTCCGACGAGGAAAACTCATTTCCTCCCATGCTGGCCTGAGTAAACTCAAATTTGAGGATACCGTTGAAAAGTTGAGATTTCTGGACAACTTTTTAGGTTACGGTACAAAATGTTCATGTAAGAGAATTAGGTTTTCGGATAATTTCCCGGGATTTCCCACTTTTTCTTTTATGGCTATTTCTTTACTCATCAAACCCGAACAATTTTGGTATGGCATCAGGAAGATAGGTCTGGTGCTTCGAACTGGTTCGAACTGGTGCTTGTGAATATTTCTTCCGCCTCGATTCTTGTTGTATCGGGCATTTTCAGAATTGAAGGGAAAATTCAAGCGGGATTTTAACAAACGGCTTTTCTAGTCAGTCCTCGTCAGAAGTCTGGATAAACAATCCACTTAAAAGTTTGATTTTAGTCAAAGTTATTGTTTAAAACATGGCAGAATTTTGCTCGTTTTTCCTTCCGTTTTGCTCAAAAATCGATTTTTTTTCTCTACGCCTTCGAATTTGTCTAATCGTTTTGTTACGGTCATTTCCAGAATCAACGGGAAAAATGTATTTAACAAGCGACAAAGTGTCGCCGATAGAGCTCCAAAATTGGGCATCGTAAGAGAAAATAATTGCCTATACTAAACTGCTTTCTACTAAAAGTTCTTGCCTGGTTTGGAATCTACATTGCAAACACAACCAACAAACCTCTTGAGATGCAGAAAGCCCTTCACCGAGTCTGCTTATCAGTAATTTGGCCAACCATCATAAATTGTGAACGCCTCGTGTCCACCGGCATTCTTGGTCGCGTTAACATCTCGTTTCCAGGACTTATTACCTGTCTTATGTGAGGATGCGCTTGAGCAAACAACCAGCTCGGCAAGGTTCCTTACCGAGAACGAGTGACGCAATTGAATAAAAGTAAAAGACGATAGAAATGAAAATAAAACGTCTTTCATAAAGCCGCCCACGCTGCCGGCGGATCCTTCTTTTTTTATTTGCGGTTGACACGAATGTTTTTGCAATGTTATAATGAAAGGGAAACACGAGAGTCAGTAGCTGAGTGGGACAGTCGGGGGTCCCTTATCGGCCCGTTATCAGCTGACGATATTCTTATTATTATTCGAGGCGTCGAGGTGCTTGTGAATAGTTCCGCATGTGGGCGAGACGGGAGGGAGAATGAGTTTGCCGAGAGACTAGCCGAGCTGGTCGGACGGTTTTTCCGGGGAAAGAGGCAGGGCGTTTTTCTCGGAGTCGGCGCCTAATCGGGAAATATTTCAAGGTTTCGCCGGGAGGAAAAGAACGATATAGCAAGATGTTTTACGAACAATTAAAGCTGGGAACATATCACAGACCTAGATTACTCGTGTTTCAATTCTATATTTAAACTGCAAATTATAACAGCAGAGTAGTATAGTTTGTCATTGGAACAATTCTACGTACATTACTGACCTACATACAGGGTGTCATATTTGCGCACTCCGCGCAACCATGTGCAATTGACTCTAACTCTCCTTTTTTTTAAATTTTTTTTAAAGAAATTATTCACAGAAAGACAAAAACAAGTGGGTGTGGCACATAGCTTCCTCGTATCCATAACATGACTGTATGGATCATTGAAAATTATTATTGACTAAAGAACTTCGTTCAATTAGGCGAAGTAAATATTGAATTAGAGTAAATTTATTGTTATGCAGGAGCATAACTTGAGAAAATAAAGGTAGGCATGTTCAACTATTGAACAAACTATAAAATATACTTAATAAGTCCGAACAATCCCTGAAAATTTCATCGAAATCGGTCAGGAACTCCCGGAGTTATACTTGTGGCAAGGATTTCACGTTTGCGCATGCGCAGACGCTACTATTGATTCGGGGGTCATGAAACGTATAGGGGACCATCTACACATTAAACCGAACAATCCCTTAAAATTTCATCGAAATTGGTCAAGAACTCCCGGAGTTATGTGCGTAACAAGGATTTCACGTTTGCGCATGTGCAGAGGCTACTATTGATCCGGGGGTCATGAAATTCATAGGGGACCATCTACACATCAAACCAAACAATCCCTGAAAATTTCATCGAAATTGATCGAGAACTCCCGGAGTTATGCGCGTAACAAGGATTTCACGTTTGCGCATGCACAGAGGTTACTATTGATCGGGGGGTCATGAAACCTATAGGGGACCATCTACACCCCAACCCGCACAATCCCTGAAAGTTTCAACAAAATCGGACTATAACTTCGTGTAGTTTTGCCCGTAACAAGGATTTGCTGACAGACAGACAGACACACAAACACACAGACAGACACGGAACCAAAATTGTTCAGAAAGGTCTAAAACGCAAAATGCAAGTGGAATTTTTGATTTTGGAGACAAAAAAATTTTCACATTCCGAAAGTGAAAACAATGCTTCCGCTACCTTAGTAGACTCGGAAGCAAAACAACAAAGAAACTGAAATTGTTGTACTCTTGGTAAGACCAACAATGCAAGTTATGAATGTTACTCCCTCATTTGAGGAAAACCTCGTTCTTGGGGGAGGAGTCATACATCTACTGTATGGGTACACTGGGTGAACAAAAAATGAATAAAAATACAAATTGAACTAATACATATTTATGTGTAGAAATTTAAATTATTTTAAATGAGAACACCAATTTTTTATTGCGGATTCGGATTCTACCCAAGATTTCATGAAAATTTGACCCCTCAACCAATTTTATTGATTGCGCGTAAACGGTTCAGCGAGCACGCAAATTTGCGCAACCCCAAATTTGTCAAATAGTGAATGAAGGTGAAATGTAAAGTGTGACACATGAATTGTCATTTTGTTTAACTCTGATTCACGTGATGCTATCCGTTTTTAGATTTGACTCAACGTTTGCAGAATGATGACCAAAATTTGTTCATTTTGCGTCCGTTTTTTTTAATTTTAGGCGCTTGTTTTCAGATTGTTACGGGGATTAATTTTTAAGGGTTGGTTGAAAAATGTAAAAATAGGAAATTGAAACATTCTTCAGTGATCAAGTCAGAAATCATCTTAATCTGAAAGTCGAAAGCCGTCATAAATGATAATGTTTCACGAGAAATAAACCAATTTTGGTCATTATTCCGCAAAAATTGAGTCTAATCGGATAGCATCATGTGAATCAAGTTTCCATTGTTTTTCAACGCTGATTCACGACTGACCAAATGGCCAAAATTTGTTTATTTCGCGTGAAAAGTCATTATTTATGCCGTGTTTCGACTCTCGAGATGATTTCTCACTTGATCACTTAAGAAGGTTTCAATTTCCTATTTTTACATTTTACAACCTGACCTTGAAAATCAATCCCCGTAACAATATGAAAACAGGCACCTAAAATGAAAAAAAGGACTCAAAATAAACACATTTCGGTCATTATTCCGCAAACATTGAGTCAAATCTAAAAACGGATAGCATCACGTGAATCAGCGTTAAAAAACAATGACAATTCACGTGCCACACTTTACATTTCACTATCATTCACTATTTGACACATTTGGGGTTAAAATTGGTATTTTTTGGGACAGAAAGAGTCAGGGCTTCTCAACGTAACATGTTGAAGAATGTGGAATGACCCATGCAATTGTTATCAGCTTTCGTTTTGACTAACGTAGTTATATTTAAGACGAAGTCATCCAACTGTGTTTTTACATCAAGAAATCAATCACAAAGTATGAAGAACAGTGATTAGCTGTTGATTAGCGGTCAACGACCCTTAATATACACTGATCATGGATTTGCATAGAAGGGTTATTCTAATGCCTAATGTGTTCATATAATGAATGATTTATTGATTCAATTTGGAACTAATTGGACAAAATACCTTTCAGAAATTATTTGATTTCCGAGTGGACAGAGGGATTTATTAATTATGCATACAAGCTTCGAGGTAAATTAGCGTACTATTTCATGCAGAGTCAAATTCTCAAATCTCCATAACGGTCGCATTTTGTACGATATCATTCAATCGGTAGCTTTCACAAATTAAGGCTCGTTTATCAATCGCGATGTCTTCTGTGTTTCACGCAAGCGTCGACAGCCCTCGACTCAGCCCCGAAGAAATATAATTATATACCCATTTTCAGTCGCGGCATTCCAATTGCTCGGTTGAAATAAATCACGGTACGTCATGATTTGCTTCCAACGATGAGTCGGTCGATTTTCGGGCCAACGGAGGGACCCGGTCTGACGAGATAGTTGGGACGAAAGACACCCGAGGCGCCAGCGTTAGTTGGGAATTATCTCTCGTTTTTCATTGGCCCATTATTATATGACATTACATTTTTTTAGGACTCTCTGAAGCAAGGTTCTTCTGGGTTCAATTTTAACCAATAGAAAGTGGTAGTACGAAAAAAGTTTGTCTGAACAAATTTATCGCATAATGATTGAAATTTAATTCCATCATGATTCCTGGCTATTTTCCCCTCGTAACAAGATTTAAGTAAAATCCGGAAATTTGATGGAACATGAACATTCAATTTAACGAACAGTTTATTGCGACAACTGCAAATTATTACTCAACAGTTTTACGTATTTAATTACCCTTTCTAGGGGGAGGGTGATGGTTGGTTCCCGTTGGTCGATGTCAAAGGTTCTTTATAGAAAATAATCACCCCAGTTTCAGTTTCAGGAATTGCAATATATAAATTTTCGATGCTATGCTGTTATAGTCGTCGGGTAGTGATTTTGGTATGTTATTTTCAATTATTTCAATAATGATGAAACTTTGTAATCGATCAAGTTAACCCCCTTCAAAACTTATAGGGGTTTTAAGACGCATTAAACCCGAAAATTGAAGAGAGGGAGGTAAAACTACTAAATTTCTTACTTTATTGGGGGAAAACGGTAGAAGATGGACGTGTCTTGGTGATTGAAGGTTAATAGTAAACATTTAAGGAAGGAAGACTATTGGGGTAAAAGCGTTCGGAAGCTTTAGGAGCAACTCAACTGATCCCAGACCTGAGCACTTCTCGGACTTACGCAGCTTGAAGTATCAGCCCTAAAGACATGACTTACAAAATTGTGGCTTAGTATTACAAAAAGCAAAGACAGCAGCTCTGCGAGCAACTCTGGTGAAACGACCTCATGGTGCCTCAATTGCAAGTTCCATAAAGGGTTGTTACCTAATTGGACTTTCATACAATTAATACGGTAAAAGTTGCTTTTGTAGCCACTCAGCTGCTCCTGGACCTAAGCATCTCCACATATAAGTCCTAAGGAGGGTAGTTACAAAATTGCAACTTAGTACGATAAAAGCATAGAAATTAGCTTTATGAGCAACTCAGGTGATCACGAACTCGTGGTAGGTCAAGCGTAACTTTTAGGAAGGGTATTTACCAAATTGCACGTTAATACGACTAATACAGTGAAAATCGCTTTTGGAGACACTCAGGTGATCCTGTACCTAATCACCTTCACACTGAAGTCCTAAGGAGGATGCCAACCAATTGCAGCTTGGTACGATAAAGAGCATAGAAATCTTCTAGGGAGGGTTGTTACCAAATTGCACCTTCGTACGATTAATATGGTAGAAATTTCTTTTGGAGACTCTCAGATGATCCTGGACCTAAGCACCTTCACATTGAAGTCCTAAGGAGGATGCCAACCAATTGCAGCTTGGTACGATAAAGAGCATAGAAATCTTCTTGGGAGGCAGTTACCAAATTGCACCTTCATACGATTAATATGGTAGAAATTTCTTTTGGAGACTCTCAGATGATCCTGGACCTAAGCATCTCCACATATAGGTCTTAAGGACGGTACTTATAACATTGCAGCTTGGTACGATAAAGAGCATAGAAATCTTCTTGGGAGGCAGTTGCCAAATAGCTCCATCATACGATTAATATGGTAGAAATTTCTTTTGAGACTCTCAGACGATCCTGGACCTAAGCACCTTCACATTGAAGTCCTAAGGACGGTACTTATAAAATTGCAGCTCAATACGATAAAAACCAAATAAATCAGCTTTGCTGGCAACTCAGTTGATCCCGGACTTGACCACTTTCCCTGGCTTATTGCACCTTAAAGTATAAGTCATGAACAGTGTACTTACCAAACTTAAGTTTAGCACGTTGGAAGCGTAGAAATTGTCATATTCCACATTTCATAAGCTCAGCTTCTTTGCAATTTATATTTTGTTCCTTCTCTCTCGTAATTTGGGAAACAATCATTCCTTCAAGGCCCGGGCTTGCAAACGCGTATTGTTATCAATTTGTTTCGTTTCTCGTGTACATACTCTTGTAAGTTTCTTTGCATCCATGTAACCCAATATTGTTCACGCACGTACACGCATTTCAAGTACAATTTAATATTGTAACCGATATATTTCGTTTCTCCTCACCCCTCCGTCGTAATTTAGGAAACAATTCTTTCTTCTACTCGGTCCGGACCTAATCAGCTTTTTTGACAGCCCCTTTTCACCTTTGTCGACGACAATAAGCTTCGTTTATACCACTCCCGGCCTCTCCCTTTTGTTTTCATTCATTCAGATGAATGAGATTTTTTTACCGGCTTTTTTTCTTTCCTCTGTTCATTTCAGTCGTCGTTTGTTTTCGTGGTATTTTTTTTTATTTTTTTTTTTATGTGGAAAGGAACTTATTTCAATCCGAGTCACTCTTGATGGAAGACTGTCCACATACGTATTATATGGGTCCTCAGGGTGGTCTCGAGCCGTCCGTCCGAACTACACCACAAGTTCCGCAACATAACAGATCTCCAGCAATATCCATAAATAATGACACAACACCTTTAGTGCTATTCTGAAAGTGTTCAATATAGATTCTTTAATATTTCAACCGTTTGATTTCACTCTTTAGGGCTGGTTGAATTTGATGGCGATGGTTCAGGACCATCTTTGATACAAATTTCATTACATTTGGCCCCAGTAGACAAGATCCTGGATCCGAAAATTGAGGATTTTTTGACGTCAATATATCTTTCCCTTCATGCCAAAACCATGAATGTGCCAAAAATTGATTTTTGAGTTAGGCACCACTTACGAAAGATATAGACCCCATCCAGTAGATAAAAATCGATCCATGGAGGTCAGGTGTTTATTTAACGGCTTTACAGACACAACTCAATCCATGATTGTGTTTATTACCTTTCCTTGGTTACGCCAAAACCATTAATGTAAAAATTAATTATTAAATAATTCTGTTATTAATTAATTATTAAATAATTAATTTTTGACATTGATCATTTTGTGCCTAACTGTGTTCACAACATGAATTTTGTAACAATGAATGTGCCACATTTTGGTTCATTATTCAATAATAAACCATTGTAATCGCTCTTGAAAAAAAAATAAAAATACTAACCCCCCTGAAAATTTCATGGTTTACGTTCAAAGGGTGTAGAATCCAAATCTGCAATAAAAAGTTTTCCGTCCGTCCCCCGTGCGCACGATTTCTCCAAAACGGCTGGAGCAAAAAATCTGAAAATTTCAGGAAAAATCCACGTTAGTCCGACAACGGCCCAATTCTTTAGCCAGCTCCATCACTTAATTTGAAGTGCCCTTTAAGGGTTGTCAAAGTTTTGTAAAATCCCTAAAGAATTTTCCATGAGGAATCGAATGAGCCCCTTCCCAGGTCCGTAGCTCAAACCATTCCCCATGTATGGCCCGATTTATGGTGCCAACATTTTCATCCCCAGTAAACGGAGTTTTTTTTTTGAGTTTTGTTTTGATCGCAGTAACCTAGTGATGTAGTGAATGTGGATACTGGAGTGAACTCCCAAAAGGGTTTATAGCCGATACTCGGGTTGAAGCATTCTGATATGCACGCTCCGTCTTACGAAATTCAACATTTTCAAATAGAATATTTTTCCATTGTAATCGCTCTTGAAAAAACGCTGCAAATTCTTTCACAGGGGTTTATTATTCCATGATTCATCAATTGAATTTCCACTAAGCTTTCAGGAGATATGCATAGAGCGCGTAAATCTGTTCTCAACCAAAATACCTATTTGGATTGATCAGTTGATCATATTTTGTGTGCCTCCTGAAATTCAATAATCGCTCTATCACCTGTGAAACACGCACACTCCAAAGCTTAGTAGAAATTCAAATCATGAATCATTGAATAATAAACCCCAGTGAAAGAATTTGCAGCGTTTTACCTTAAATTATGAGGTGATGAAAACGTCAGAGACGCCATACCAGAACTTGATATTGAGGAGGATGAAGATCAATTTACTGATTTCAATTTATTGATTTAAATGATATATTTGATAATATCAAGATATTATCTTTTAGCTCTTCTGCTCTTTTAGTCTTTGACAATTTTGTGAGACGTATATTTCAGCCTGAAAAAAGTATAACACAATGCCCTTAAACAAAAACCACATTTCAACGTTTAGCAAGTTTTCATGCTAATTATATTGTTATTTACCGTATGAAGGTGTGATTCGCCGAATGTAGCTTTCTTAGAACTTAAAATTGACGCTTGGTGAGGTCGTTATCAGCTGACTGGCTAGCGAACCTGATGTCTATTCTTTTTATCGTGCTAAACTACAGTTTAGTAAGTACCCTCCTGAGGACTCATACTTGTTGAACGCTCATAAGGCCGGAAAGGGCTCAGATCCGAAAACAGCTAAGCTGATCCTAAAGCTAATTTCTATGTTTTTTATTGTGCTAAACTACAGTTTGGTACGACCCTTCTGAGGATTTATACTTGAAGATGCATGAATCTGGAATTTCACATCAAGGATCAGCTGAGTGGCTTTAGTTACTTGAGAAACGATGAAGTTGGTTTGATTTGTGAAATGCCTAATATGACTTGAGAATCGATGAAGTTGACTTAAGAAATGTTGACTTGAGAAAAATTGCAATGGGTTTCAATTTCAACATGTTGAACTGACCGTATGAAGTATGGAATTCGATATTAGAAATCACAAATTTGACTTGGGAAATCATGAATTTGGAGACATGATATGATGGACCATTTGGCATTTGGGATTTTGGACATTTGATCGAGATATTGGAAATTGATTTTGAGCTGAAAAAGGTCGAGTTTCAATTTGTCAACGTTAGAATCAACCGAAAAATGATGGATTACAATTGGTAAGTGTTGTATTAGTCCACGAAAATGTTGAGCTTGAATTGGAAAACCTTGAGTTCAACTTGAACAATGCTTTAACTTCACAAACGTTCAATTTGACTCCTGACAAATTCAGTACGACATAAGAAATTATGAATTTGACTTGTGAAATGCTGCATTGGACGTGGGAAATGAAGAACTCGATATATTGAATAACGAATTTGGCTTGGAAATTTCAAGTTCCACTTGTGAAATGATGAAATCAACTTGTATGATGGTGAATGAGTTTCACTTGGAAAATGTTGGGTAGCTATGACTTGAGAAATGACTTTCATTGGGATGAATTCTAATTATCAAACGTGGGAAATATTGGATTTGGTATAGCGAAAATTTGAAATTGACTCGGATAATTTGATTTTGAGATCTTACATTTCCATGAATCAATTCTAATAGACGATGCATTTCCAAAACGATTGGGTTCAGCAGGTCCTACTAAAAATGGCTAATAAGTACGCTTTGAAATATCTGTATGTTTTGGACTCACACTTTTATCGGTTTGATTAACTGATAACTTGGTTTATAAATACGTAAATGCCATGATGATTTGGTATTGCACGATTTTAGACTATAACCTTGGGATCAGGCGTGATAAACTGGAAACTCGAGAAATTGGTGACAGAACCACGTCACATCGAAATTGAAGAGTTTAAAATGAATGTTGACATTTTTATAATCAGTGGATCTCAACAGATTTTTTTTTCTTCGGCCCATTCAAAAATTGCTTATCATTTTCACTTTTTTTTCACTCGAAATTCCTCTTGAAGGCCCGATAATGGCATTTCGAATCGATTAAAAGGCGTCAACACAATCGGCCTCGCCCAAAATCGACGGGATTTCTATCGCCTAATCAGCTGCTCGAGTGTTTCATCGATAAGCGATTGCACATCGCTGTTGATAGGCCTTCCCTTCATTCCCTATCAGCTGTTATTTCTTGAAGATTACTGTTTTTTCTTCTTAAGAACGCGGCAAAACGTTTTCAGATGAACCTTCGAAATTGAACGATAGTGCATAGCTTCCTGGGATAGTGTCCTACATACCTACGGTGACCATAATTTTGAAAAATAAAAGGAGGACCGTATAAGAAGTGTAACACAAATTTTATCAACCAGTATCAAATATTGGTAAATAAATGTTATTCAGAAAAAAATAAATATATGTTCGAAATAGGAGCTTTCAAACTAAATAATGCATATTAATATTACTCTCACAGCTTCTGAATCAGGCACGTAACACAGCTAAATATCATTGTTACACAAATAAACGTCATTATCACATTGCAACTTAGGAATCGCAACAAGTTGAACGAATTGTGAAAATATTATGAAACCAGAGTCGTCATTTTTTAAACCAATCATCTTTGGCAGAACCATAATGCTCGTGGTTCTTCAAAAAATCAAACATTTGTAAGCAACTTTCATCAAAATTGTGGTAAATTTGCACTACCTCCTTCAGGGTGTCAACGCATAATTGGTTTTTTCTGCACTTCAATAGTTATTAATTACTGAAAATGAGTGTCAAGCTAAATACAAATTCACACACAATCTTTGTGTTGGGCAGAAACACATGGTTGGAGCGCATGTGATTGAAAATTTCACTCAAACGCGTTTCTGAGGGTGCTTTAAGCTCGTTCCATTTGCAATCTCCTCCTGCGATATGTAGTTTTTAACAAGGGATATCTCGTCAAACATCGCATCTATGTTAATTTTAGCAGATGATCGGGCAAAGATGTCAGAAAAAGCTTCACATGACGCTTCATTCCATGAACATGTTTTTTTGAGCAGAATCCATGAAAATAGGGCAAGATCCTGAATATTTGCGTTCCACTTCCGTAGGTAACTTCCACAAAAAGACGTGTATGAACCACAGCCACACTTCCCCACAGCTTACCCACAAAGTATTAAAGTAGGACTTTGGGAGTACCATTTCAAAAAAGGAGGACCTTACCTTCGTTTTCATGGGTTCAAAAATATGGGAGGACACAAACACAAAAAGTAGGACCTGTCTCCCAAAAGGAGTACCTATGGTGACCGTATACATACCGGTGTTAGGACCACATTCTGCTGTTAACCGCATTTCTAACTTCTAACAATTCTTGCGATTTACCCCAAAAATTATAATAAGTACAAACTGCACGGATGAGGGTGTAGAGCAGTACTAAAGGCGGAAAAAGGTCATCTTAACTAGGGCTGGGCGATATTCGATATTCAAGAGTATCGATGATTTCTTAAGGTACAATAAAAAATGGGGGCCATCATAGCATGTCGTGATGATTACCAGATGGAATTTCTTTGATGATACTGTAATTTTTAGAATTTGCCAAACTCTTGAACATACCTGAAACCTAACGAAAAACCACCCAATGACATGTATACTTCACTGGTTGGATGAACTCCAGATGGTATAGAAGAAGAAATAGCAGGAAAATAGATTCAAACCCACAAACTTTAATTTTACTAAACGCAGGTTGGTATTAAATATAACAAAAAATTTCAGAAACAAACTTGAAATTGGAAAATATTCAAGAAGAAATAAACGGAAAATAGGTTCTAACAAACAAACTCCCTGAACCCACCCGTATTCCGTTCTAGGAAGTATCTGAACAGCAAGTTCTGAGAAGCATAACCAGAGAACAAGCTTCCTACGTTCTTAGTATTATCCCCCCTGCTGTAGAAGACTAATTTGCTAGGTTTTCACGAGTCTATAAAATGAATAGAATTTTGAAAGTAGGTACTGGGTGGATAGCAAAATTTTCAGGAAAAATATCGATACACCACCGATATTCAAAATGTATCAATATATCGATACGGATATAGAATATCGCCCAGCCCTAATTTTAATTGAAAATCATTTTTTTCAAATTTGTTTTCTTAAATATCCACAACGAAATGTTATTTTCGGAAAAATCACAAAAAAGTGAATACTAATAAAATCAAATTCAATTTGTGCATGTGGTTGTAACCATATCTCGTGATCGTATTCATAATCATAATCACATAATTCCATACTACCATTTTATTCATATTCATGATTTTCACGAATGATACCACCTGCTTTGATCCAACGGATAAAGGAGATTAATCTGAGGGTTAGCGTTATCCCCCAGATAATCTTTCATTGAGAAAGGAGGAGCGGTGCGCCGGACTTTGATGATGTACCGTAGACTATGTCTAACACGATTAAATCAGCGATTTACAAGAAGTGCTATTCTAATATAGAAACAGCATTTTCCCCAGCGCGTCGTGGCATGATACCTAGGCGACGGTAGTCAGATGGAAAGACGAGGATTCTCCCACAGAACCTCGAAGCAACAGATGGCTTAACCCCTTATTATGCGTAAGTGTCCCGGTAGGCGAATGAGATAGTCATTGCTTTTTCATCATTCGGTTCTAAACAAGAACAAAGCCAGCCTGTTATTAACAACCAGCCGGTCAACCGTGCGTAGCACGGGCCATCAGGCCTGAAACAATAAATTGGCCCGGCTAAATCACAATGTGTTATTGTTTCACAATGAAATAAACGCCGAAAATATTCGGAGGTTTGCAAGGACTTTGCTGCAAAGCAAGCAACGTTTCATGATGTTGCGATTATATGCAAAAGAAACTGGTACCTTCACCAGTCCCAGCACTCAAGTTTTAAGTCATTTTTTCGGACGTCCTCTGAATCAAGGCTTCGTCTATAGATTGACACCTATTTGAATTGATCGAGGGAGATCTAGGAAAACCCTAACATGAGAGGGAACAACTGAAAATTTTCGTGTGTGTTTGCATTAGTCTCATGCACATAAATATGATTTTTTCTCTCAAAACCGGATAATTTGACAGTCTGGGAGACGACAATCGAGGTACTCGTTATTAAAAGTTTTATTGACAAAATTATGAAAACATAAACATAATGCAAAATTAATTATAATGCACAAATTACGTTCCATGGCAAAAATGAAATAGCATCATTTGAATCTTCATGGTTCTCCCATTCCCCCATTATTAAAGATCTGAGCCCGCTAACTGGCCTGAAACTTTTCCAATCTATCCCGAATCTTTCCAGAGACCCCAAAACGATTTGGGGAATCCGAGAGTATTCAGCATTGTTGCCCAAACCAAGGGGTCCGCTGAAGATTTTTTCGAATTGAATCTAATGGCTTATACACCTGAGGGGGGAGGGTCGTGCATCGATGTGATCTTCGTTCGGGACATGGATAACATTGACTCCAAAAATTACATCACTTATTTTACTTGTTTCACGAACCAATATCATTTTTACAGGGGCCGCGCGATTAAGTGTCACAAAGGTGACTCACCAATTGACGGGTGCCAGGTGCAAAACGACCGAGTGCTTCAGCAACAAATTTTCAGGAGGGAATAAAAATTTAATGTGCACAAAATGTGTACCTTAGCAACGATCGGTTGTAACTGAAAATTATAGGTAACTAAGCTAGAACTTCACTCCAATAAGACGTTTTGTCAACAAAACGAAGTCGTAACCAATGGTTCTCCGGGATGTAAGGAGGGGGAAATTGGCAGCGTGGGATGTGGTCTGGTGTCAAATAAATTCACAGCTTTCCAAAAAGTGGTAAACAATTTTTGTGCGATGAAAAATGGCGAAAATAAATTTCCTTAGCAACGATCGGTTGTAAGTGAAAATCATTATAAAAATACGCGCTACTTGTCTCACTTTTTCCTGTCGCTTTTCAGCGGGGTGTCCCACCGCGAAAACCATTTCAAGGTTAAAATAATCATTATCTTCTACTCAAATTTTGATGTTGAGCGATTTCCAAAAATAATAATCACTCAATTTCAACCCCTGTTTTGAAGTGTAGAAACCAGTCCCCGTTATCCAAAGGTTTAGGTCAAACACAGTTCATCATCTGTGTTCTGAATAATTATTGCTGATGCGGGTACTTACCATGGACACGGACGTTGACCGAGGAACATTAAAGATGAGATGCCGTTGAAGTCAAGTTGATGCTGAGAAACACTTTACACTACACAACGTGTACGATTGCCTTTTACCTACACATCCGATCGCGAGAATCACGTGAACGCGTACGCACTGATAATAAGGATAAAATCTGATTAGAGAGTTCCTAGGAGATCCGTCAACACCGATACAAATCCGTATCGCGACAGGAACGCACAACTGTGCATGCGCTGCCAATCTGATCGGTCCTATTGCAATACCACAGTGGTATCTTTACAAAAGTTACGATACCATACAATACGAAGGAACGTATCTTTCGTCCTTATCGCTAAAGTAACCCTCCATCGGGGTAACCTCGTTGTAAACCGCTTCGCATACACCCGCCTGGTACATCCGCTGTTTTTCTGGAATAAATGTACATGTTCTCTATTAAATCGGAACGAAAATAGTACGTCATCCTCGCTCATGTCGTCCAGGGAAAATCTCCCATAGAGCCCAGGTTACTTGTACGAGCGTCCCCGTAGGGAAGGAAGGCGATGTTTTGGAGTCATAGGCATGTACATTAGGGCACAGATTAGAAATGGTACGAGCGGCTCCGCTCAAGCGAAGGCCCGCAGGCCAGTTGAACCCAGTGACTGGAAGAAATCCGAGTGAAGATGGAACCCAAAGTAGCCTTGTTAACGAAAAGTTCGAGTGGAAATCGAGATATGATGTTGGTAAACGGTTACCCTAGCCAAGTATGTCCAAATCGTTGCGTATAAGTTCCAGCCCAGATTGAATAACTGAGAAGTACCTACTTGGGTCGAGAGTCATGTGACTGTGATTGCCTATTTGCATGTTTTGACAGTGTTCATTTTAGAGCAATAAATTATACGCATGAAAAAAGTTTCGAGTTGGCGCTATTGGTTTCATTTCCCATATTTCCGTGGGGCCGCTCGTACATATAGGCCTTGACCGACCGGGGCCGCTGGTACAAGTGCTCCCGCTCGGTAATCGGACAAAAACTCCCTGGACAAAAAATCCTTAACTTCGGAAAACTAGGGCTGAATCACAGAATAGGTAACGCATCTATTTTTCCAACTGATCCAATACTTTACTAAAAGGATTGATATAGGATATTTTTCTGTTTTTGAGATGCGAGCGTAGCGAGCATCCAGACCAGCAAACTAGACGATAGGATATTTCTGTAATTTTTCACACGGGGATTTTTTGTCCGGGGTGGGCTAAACGCGAGAATTTTTTGTCCGTGATTCCTCTCCCACTGAGTGGGGCCGCTCATGTACCCCAACTTGCCCGCGGGGCCGCTCATGCCGTCAACCCTTTACAAGATCACTCGTTCTTTCGTTTTTTTTTTCTAAATAAAAAATGCCGGGGTGTAATACTTTTTTGAATATTATGTTAACGGATTGATTTCAACTGAGGAGTTGCTGTTGATTTTTCGAACGTATTTGGAGCGGGAAAGTGTAAGGGAAGCACCTTGACGATTAAGTCTGCTCGGTTGACGTTACAACTTACCCTTACACTCTCCCGCTCCAAATACGTTCGAAAAATCAACAGCAGCTCCTCAGTTGAAATCAATCCGTTAACATAATATTCAAAATAATCTTCCACCCGCGGCATTTTTTATTAAAAAAACGCTGCAAATTCTTTCACTGGGGTTTATTATTCAATTGGCTTGCGTTCATTATTTGAATTTCTACTAAGCTTTGGAGTGTGCGTGCTTCACGGGATAGAGCGATTATTGAATTTCAGGAGATATGCATGGAGCACGTAAATCTGTTCTCAACCAAAATACCTATTTGGATTGATCAGTTGATCATATTTGTGTGCCTCCTGAAATTCAATAATCACTACCCTGTGAAACACGCACACTCCAAAGCTTAGTAGAAATTCAAATAATGAACGCAAGCCAATTAAATAATAAACCCCAGTGAAAGAATTTGCAGCGTTTTTTATTGAACCTCAATACCCCCCCTCACCCCCCAAAATAAAAACATCTATAATTTATCAAGTCCTTTAGCGCTCGTAAAACTTCCCCAAATCCAAATTTAAACGATGTAGCCAAAGGTAGACTTGTAGAGGAGGCACACAAATATCATCAACTGATCAATCCAAATAGGAGTTCTGGTTGAGAACCGACGTGGTCTATGCATATCTCCTGAAATTCACTAATCGCTCTATCACCTGGAAAACACGCACACTCCAAAGTTTAGTAGAAATTCAAATCATGAATGCATCTCAAATGAATAATAAACCCCAGTGAAAGAATACTTATTTACCCCAGTAATAATATTGAATAATAATCCCCAGTAATAATATTTACCTATATTTTATCAGCGTTTCATACATATCAGAATGCTTCAACCCGTGTATCGGCTATAAACTACAAGTATCCACATCGGCTATCACTCCAGTATCCACATTCACTACAACTCGACGCTATCGGCATCACTAGGTTACAAACAAACAATAATAAACCAAAAAACACTAATGTTGTCACCATAAATCTGGCCATACATCGAGAATGGTTTGACCTACGGACGAGGGGAAGGGCTCAATCGATTCCTCATGGTATGTTCTTCAACTAGGTAAATATTTAGGCCGATTCGACTTGTTTTGAGGTTTTTAGGGATTTTACAAAACTTTAACAGCCCTTAAAGGCCACTTTAAATTGAGTGAGAGAGCTGGCTCAAGAATTGGGACCAAGATGGATTTTTCCTGAAAATTTCAGATCTTTTGCTCCAGCCGTTTGGGAGATATCATGCGTACGGCGGACGGACGGAAAATTTTTTATTGCAGATTCGGATTCTACACCCTTTGAAACGTAAATCATGAAATTTTCAGGGGGGGTTAGAATTTTTTTTCCAGAGCGATTACAATGGTTTATTATTGAATAATAAACCAAAAACGAAAGAACGAGTGATCCGAGTGGTCTTGTAAAACATCGAGAAGACTGCTCGTTTTCTATAGTGACGTGAAAGCAAAATGTACGTGACTCTTAGATACGGATCAGAGATACCATTAGTTCAGCTGAGTTGGTGTTAACGCCTCCATTTATGCTAACCAGAGCTGTGCTCGCCCTAGATACCACCACCGACTAGATACGATACCACGGTGTCCGAATCTCCTAGGAACTTTCTATTGAGGATAAAATCTGATTATTTACAGGAATTTCTGGAGCCAAAGCTGTCGAGTTTCAGAATGGCAGAGCAGCACAGGAAGTAGCATTGGAAGTAGCACAGTAAACACAAACCTAACCAGACGCCTAACCATCCGACACTATCCACGAACGGGGAAAGACTGAAGAATTTTTAGCTCCGCAGGGCAGTCTGACCAAACACAGTGGACTTTGGTCTCGTTCTTTGCAATATTTCCAACTCGAGTTCCTGGGGGTGGAGCTCAGTCCAGCTCGCCTTCTTTAGATTCCTAGAAAATGGGACCGATACGCCGTCGCAGTGCCGCTGAAAAAAACGAAATTCCAAGTATTGGGTCTTCTACCTGCCCCCGCCTGACAACTTTGAATTGAAATATACGGAAAAAATCTGAAAAACAGTTCCAAGAGTTGAGGCCAAGCAGCCAGTATTAATTTCTCTGAAATTGCCCTCCACAAATACCCATCTCCTCATCACCAAGTCACCAGTCCGCAATAGACAAAACGGACAATATTCAAGCACTTGTCATTGTCATTTGTGCATTTCAAATAGAAAAACAGACCATATGCCAGTTAGTTACTAGGTTCATTATTAAATACGTTCTATCTAGCGATGTAATATATTGCTTCCGAGTCTATCAAGGTAGCGGAAGCATTGTTTTCACTTTCGGAATGTAAAAATTTTTTTGTCTCCAAAATCAAAAATTCCACTCGCGTTTTGCGTTTTAGACCTTTCTGAACAATTTTGGTTTTGTGTGTCTGTCTGTCTGTCAGCAAATCCTTGTTACGGGCAAAACTACACGAAGTTATAGTCCGATTTTGATGAAATTTTCAGGGATTGTGCGGGTTGGGGTTTAGATGGTCCCCTATAGGTTTCATGACCCCCGGATCAATAATAGCCTCTGCGCATGCGCAAACGTGAAATCTTTGTTACGCGCATAACTCCGGGAGTTCTTGACCAATTTCGATGAAATTTTAAGGGATTGTTCGGTTTGATGTGTAGATGGTCCCCTATGAGTTTCATGACCCCTGGATCAATAGTAGCCTCTGCGCATGCGCAAACGTGAAATTCTTGTTACGCGCATAACTCCGGGAGTTCTTGACCAATTTCGATTAAATTTTCAGGGATTGTTCGGTTTGATGTGTAGATGGTCCCCTATGAGTTTCATGACCCTCGGATCAATAGTAGCCTCTGCGCATGCGCAAACTTGAAATCCTTGCCACAAGCATAACTCCGGGAGTTCTTGACCGATTTCGATGACATTTTCAGGGATTGTTCGGACTTATTAGGCATATTTTATAGTTTGTTCAATAGTTGAACATGCCTACCTTTATTTTCTCAAGTTATGCTCCTGCATAACAATAAATTTACCCTAATTCAATATTTACTTCGCCTAATTGAACGAAGTTCTTTAGGTCAATAACAATTTTCAATGATCTATACAGTCATGTTATGGATACGAGGAAGCTATGTGCCGCACCCACTTGGCAGACGTTTTTTCAATGTCATCACGTTAAATCAACCTTACCCCCCCCAAATTTTTTTGGAACCAACCCCACGAATTTCAATGACCCATACAGTTTCAAAGAATTACACATCCCCACACAAACAAGTTACTGAACTATTATTGTGATTAGGTTTTTCCTCCGTATTTTGGTGTTCTAAAAACGAATCTGAAGTCAGAATTTCCGTTTAGACCTCAAAATTTTGCGCTCAAAAAACCCCCCTAAAAGTTGATTTTTCTACAAAATTAAAATACCCAAATAGACCGTCGAATTCTACCCACATCAAATTTGAGATATTAAAAATATAATCTCCCTCAAAAACAGTTTTAAATGGCCCCATTTAAACCCTGACCCCCAAAGAGGCAAATATTTTCCTTTTTTAAACATTTAAATTTGATATCAGTTCTTTTCACTTTTTTTTTTCTTTTAATAGTGTCTCTCCACTTTACTCTCAAACGATCTACACACAGCCTGTCCTTTATAAGAAGTTTAATATTAAATTTTAATTTTTATCAAAGGAAAATATTTTGGGGGGGGGTCATGGTTTAAATGGGGCCATTTAAAACTTTTTTTGAGAGAGAGATTTTATTTTAATATCCCAAATTTGATGCTGAGACGTTATATTTGGGTATTTTAATTTTTTTTATTCGCTTCTTTAAGTTTAAGTTGAAAGATCTACTTTTTTGGGTTTTTGACCGTAGCGCAAAATTTTGAGCGGTAAACGGAAATTATGATTTCTGATTCGTTTTTAGCACACCAAAAGACATAGGAAAAACCTAATCAGAATAATAGTTCAGTCATTTTTTTTTTTTTGTGGGGCTGTGTTATTGGTGGCATTTTCAAATTGTTTCTGCTCGTTCCTCTGAAAAAACCAACTCGGGGGGCACTCGTGGCTATCTTATACAGACAATAAACCGCTGAGGAATAATTTGCAGGGTTTTGTCTTTTTGGTAAATTGACACTTGCTAATGCCATCAGCCCACCCCAGAACTGTTGGATAAGCGCTGCTAAACCGGCCCTAAAACATACATTCTCGATCCACGCCGGAACGAGGTAGACCAGTCGGAAGTCTCGCGAATGGCGGTGTTTTTACGACAACCCGATCCCGGCTCGAACCCCGCAAAAATATCACCTGTACGACACGACTTGAGAAAACGAAACTCGAGTCAACGGGTCCCCTCCCCCCTTCCGTCTCCTCCGAACCAAAAAACGAGAAAAACCCGTCGGAATGCACCGAGCGAGGCGGAAAAATGCCGCTTGTACCCCGGCAAGGTCTCAGAAAATGATTCGAACACCGCAATTTTTCACGGAGATAAACGATTTAAGGACGACGAAATGAATAATCATGAGCTTTCCTCGGGTTCTTATTTTTAAGGCCTACCGGACCGTGAGAAATGTGTGTTTTAACAAACCCCTCCCGGCCCCTTTTCATCTCTCATATCATACGTTTTTTTTGTCTTCTTTTCTTTCGCGATTAATTCGATAGCGGTGCAATTTGGTGCAAATGACGTCATTAGCCTTATTACGGGGAGAGTTTTTTTTTTCTTGAAGTCTTCGTGAAGAAAAAAAAGACGGATTGATGGCAAATGTTAGAGATTATGAACGCGAGAGTGATGACCGGTTTGGGGAAGGTGATCAAGATGCACCCGAGTTTCACGATCCGCATTAATCAGTTGGACCTTCGGTTGTTCAACGGCGACAGGGCTTCGAGTAATGGACGGAGATAATGATACCAACTTTTTGGTTTATTATTCAATAATAAACCATTGTAATCGCTCTTGAAAAAAAAATTCTAACCCCCCCTGAAAATTTCATGGCTTACGTTTCAAAGGGTGTAGAATCCCAATCTGCAATAAAAAATTTTCCGTCCGTACGCACGATTTCTCCCAAACGGCTGGAGCAACAAATTCTCAAGAAAAAGCCATTTTGGTCCGACAACGCCCCAATTCCTTAGCCAGCTCTCTCACTTAATTTAAAGTGCCCTTTAAGGGCTGTCAAAGTTTTGTGGAATCCCTAAACACCTCGAAAAAATTCAAGGCGGCCTAAATTTGGACTTTTTTTTTTTTTTTTTTTTTGAAGAACTTTCCATGAGGAATCGAATGAGCCCCTCCCCAGGTCCGTAGCTCAAACCATTCCCGATGTATGGCCCGATTTATGGTGCCAACATTTGCATCCACATTCACTACATCACTAGGTTACTGCAATCAAAACAAAAACAACAGCGTTTTTTTTTTGTTTTTTAATTTTTTTTATTATTTTTTTTTATTGCAGTAAAATAGTGATGTAGTGATGAATGTGGATACTGGAGCTTAGCAGAAACAAAGCTTAGTAGAAATTCAAACCATGAATCATTGAATCATAAACCCCAGTGAAAGAATTTGCAGCGTTTTTTTGTAATGAAATCCGTTCGTTTTCACGTTGAGGAAACCCAGCATGGAATTTGCACCAGCAATGGCCTCGTTTAGATATTTCACCCCCAATTTTCAAGGAAGAGATTTTTACCTTAGATCCTCACCTGACAAGGGTAGAACGACAGGTAGATCCTAGGGAGAATTCGTTACTTGCACGTCCATTACCGTATATTCCTGGATGACTGTTTCCAGTAACACTGTTATTTCGGCTTCTTGTGATGTACAACTTTTAACGGTTGGGAAAACCCCCGTAAGAACCCGGAAGGTCCGATCCTCAAGGAACGGTACTGTTGACAAGGGTTCCACAAGGGCGGTGTCATTAACAACCTCAAATGCGAGTTACAAGTGTTCTGTCCATCCACTGAGATAGGACGCAAAGATATTTGGAGCTTAGTTCGAGCCAATTTCTCGGAAATGCAATGAACTTTGGGTCAATAAGCGACGCATTTGAGCCAAGCTGTTGGGCGAAAAGTTATGGGTGTGAGCCAACAAGCAAATCCCAATATTTGCAAAAGCGGTAAGTATGCATTCGTCATTGTTCGTGGTCATCGTGATACTTACAAATATCAAGCACCAGAATCCTTTCAAGTATTTACTGGAAATTACAGCTTCGTTGTAACATTTTCGCTGTTATTTTTAAAATGAAAACCATAAACATTTATCGCGTAGCTTTCCTTGTCCACGCACATTGCTGATCCTTGGCATAAACACAGCCGGTTTCATAGCCCCTGACTCCACCCAAGTGGTCAAAACTCAGTATTCCCCGGGGAAAACCTGGCATTAGGGTATCATTTCCGAAATATATTCTTAAACCTTTATTAAATCCATATCGAAACTAATTCCGAAAACTCCTGAATTGGTGTGGAAAACAAAGAAGCACCTATGTGAACAACTATATTTATTGAAAATAAATGGGAAACAGCATTTATTGAGGAGAAGAAGAACAGAGCAAAAGATCAGCAAAAAGTTGCTTTCCTTAAGGATTTTAAAGAAAATTTAAAGCTGAACAAATACGCCTTATAAACATGGGGCCGCAAATGAGTTTTCCTGGCAAAAATCTCACAAAATACCAAAAAACGAAAGTTGTCACGCTTGTGAGCGGCTTTCAAACGTCAAACTTAACGTTTTGCTAGATAATCATAGTTATTCAAGTCATCAATGTAGATGCAGTCATATTAGTTCTTCTTGCCTAATACTATGTAGACATCGGGAATTTTGCTGAGAGGCTCTAATGGCCGTA
Organism: Creontiades dilutus; assembly: GCA_031894815.1. Taxonomy (NCBI): domain Eukaryota; kingdom Metazoa; phylum Arthropoda; class Insecta; order Hemiptera; family Miridae; genus Creontiades; species Creontiades dilutus. The sequence continues at coordinate 221,274 of JAVIWC010002139.1, forward strand.
ACAGCCCGCCAGCCTGTCTGATCTAGTCTCACAAACATGCACTGTGGGTGAAAAATTATTGTAAACAAATTGACATTTTCAGACATTCTGAAATCATGGTCAATTTCGGAAGCTACGCATCCTCAATCGATTAATTCGAACTTAAAGAGCAAAAAAAACACATTAAAATGGTTTTAAATATGCAAAGTCTTCTTTCTCTGGCACCTACTTGAGATAAAAAGTTATTTAAATCGGGAATCAGACGGGATTGTACAAAACATTGCATTCCCTGGTACTAAAATATTGTTTTTAGGTTGGTTAAATGAAAGGAAACTCAGCTGACCATTTTTGAACAGAACATTCTTTACTGAATATCAAAAGTGAGTGTGTTGCCGAATAATCAGTGTTGGAACCAAAAAAGTAGTTGTAGGTTTAGTATACCACAATTTTCCAGCTGCAACTCCTCTGATTCCTAGCATTGCTTTCATTGTCTTACATACAATAGTAGACTGAATTGAGGTGTGTTATCTTTTTTAGAATGATCTCTACAGTGAAGTAGAATAACGACTCAATTTCTACTTCTGAAAGCACCATAAAATGTGTTGAATTCTAGGTCAGTACCACAATTTTCCAGCTGCAACTCCTCTGAAGTCTTACATACAATAGTCTGAATTCTAGGTCAGTACCATAAGAATTTCACAGCTATAACTCCCTTGGCTCCTGGCCTGCATTGCTTTCATTGCCTCACTTACAGTTATGGAATGAATTGGTGTGTGGAATCTTTTGTTGAATTATCTCTTCAACGAAGTCAAATAACGTAAAGGCATCAAAAAGATTTTTCTAGGTTAGTGCCGTCAAAATTTCACAACTACCAATGCCCTGGTTCCAGGCCTGAATTGCTGTCATTGTCATTGTCATTGTCATATGTACAATGACGGTCTGAAGTCAGATGTGAAGTCCTCATGACCACTTCAACGAGGTCAAATAACATGAAGGCACCAAAAAAGATTCTGTATTCTAGATTAGTACTACTACAATTTCACAGCTTCAACTTCCCTGATTGGTGGACTAAGTCAGCTCCATTGTGTTACATAAAGGGTTGTACCGAATGGGGCGTCACATTTTATTTATGGTGACCTCTTGAAAGAGGTCACAGAGTAACGCCTGCAGGGCATCTCCCTTTTTTTCTTTTTAATATTTTTGTTGTTGTTTAGGGAGGCGGCTCGGTTTTTTTGAAATCTCGCCTGCCTTGGTAGTATAGGCGCTTCCTGAGAATTATCAAGGCAAACAGAGCCGGACGGGACTTTTTGAAACAAAACTTTCTTCAAAGTCAACATTTGCACTGAAGGTTCCACCTCCGTGCGGAGTCTCACAAAAAAAGGTGGGAGAAAGACGATGTCGGATAATATGTTTCTTCTTTGAGGACGCCTAATAGGTATGAGGCATCTACACTGGAATTCCAAAAAAATGTTTACGTTGACTATATTTTCTGTTATACTGGTGACGGTTGCGGTTGGTGACCGAAACGTCAAAGGATTACAATGATAACTACCACGTGGTTGTATTACTTTTGGCCTGAATTCCGACTAATATAGGTACATTGTGTCCCCGAAAAATGATGACAATTTGGAATGGTGTGTGACATTTGAGGCTGAACAAAAAAGTTTCCGTATATTTGGGTCCGCAAATGAAATCGTACTTGAGTTATCCTCAAAAAACCACAAAAACACAGGTTCACAATGACTTTTGGGCCAAATTCCAACTAATATACATGGTATCCCCAAAAAATTGTAACCCTTTGAAATTTTATAGGACATTTAAGGCTGGGCTTATAGGACATTTTATAGGACATTTAAGGCTGGGGTTCTTATACCTAAATATAGGTCCGCAATTGAAGTATTACCAGTGATATCCTCAAAAAAGAATACAGTAATACAGTGATAGGTATACTCAAAAAATACAGTGTTTTACATACTTCGATGCCATCATTTTCGTACAATTACAACGAAAATCAATTCATTACAGCACAAATAAATCCTTTTAGTCGAAACCTTGAGGCCTCATTTATCACTGTCTTTCTTTAGAGGAGAAAGAGTCCTGTGTGTTTCTTAGTCGCCAAGTCTCTTGTTTCAACGTCATTGCTTCACAGGCACATTCTAAAAACCAGTAAAGCCCGCTATTTTCTGCTACTTCTGACCTACCGTCATTTTGAGGCGTGAACACAAAGGACAATTCACATATTCCTGTACAACTGAAGTAATGATTTTGGTTTATTATTCAGATTGATTGAAAACTCTGGTTAAACAAGATGTTTTGAGCTTCCGTTTTCGCCACCTATGAACGTGACGAATGGTACCTAAAAGGTGTAAAACGACGCACGCACCTCCGTTCGTGCTGTGATTGCTTTTCCCTAGCTAGTTCTGAAAGGAAAGACCCTAATCCGATTATCTGTCTAAATATAGACTTCTCCGTTTTGTTAATGGGAGAAGGGCTTTCAACTCGGGGAGCTTACAGGTGGATACGTGGTTACCTGAACGTTTAAATGGAACACCACGAAGCTAGAACTCAAATAACAGATTTCACTATCCCAGAGTCAAACGGACGTAATACAATTGCTCATTAGACATTTGCAGCGTGTATTTGAATGAAGTCACGTGTAAACGTAGTAAATAGTAATGGAAATCGATAGACAAACCATTGATAAAGAGAGAGGAAAAAAAAAACAGTTATTGATCATTATATGGGGTGGGATGTTGGATTAGTTGGGTTGTTGAAAAATATATGGCAGAGTTGGCATGTGGGATGATGACTGGTTTAAGAACAATGGTATATGGGGTATCCTTTTGTTGGTACAGTTCACGTGAGTGGACTCATTCAATTTAAGACGCCATTTCTGAGTCCATTCATTTACTGCATTTGTGGCTTCCTGCAACTTCTGAGTTGATTCTTCCACCGTTTCTGCTACGGCTAGAATAGCTGTATCGTCAGCAAATGTAGGTAACGTAGTTTTTTCTGTGCTCGGCACATCATGCATGTACATTGAGTAGAGTAATGGCACAAGCATGCTCCCCTGCGGTACCCCTGCTTCGATTTTTCTAAGGTCTGAAAAGTCATCTTGAATTTCAATTTTGAAGTACCTACTAGACAGGTAGGATTCTAATATGTGAAAGTACTGCTGGGGTAGTAGCCCTTGCAGTTTATTTAATAGCCCCTCATGCCAGACTCGTTAACCGCATGAACTTGTGTAGGAAGTGATTGTGAAAGTTAAAGAGACATGGGACCAAGTTGCGTACCTTAACCCTGAAATATATATATTAGTAAAATAAGTCAAATTAATATTGTTAATGAGCTTTCTCGGTGCAATACAAGAGTTAAAAAGTTTGGTTAGCATTTTACCTTCTCGAGCATCGTTGTCTCCCAAGACAGCCCTTGAGGATGTCTGACGGCAGAACTAATGGATTTGATATTCAGTTACCGGACTTATTTCATAGATCGCTGATCCGTATCGACAACACCTGACGCTACTAAGTATCCTCCGCCGCATCTGCTGCTTCACTCACACCATCTCACCTCGAACCTGCAAACACGCCCCAGGCTCACGCACACACTCCTCCGTCATTTTCCAATTTCGGGGGAGGCCCTCTGTGGGATCCTCACTTGACTTCTGCCCTCAGCGATCCGCCCCGATAATATTGCGGTCTCATCCGTTTTAAATAATCACGAAGCCGAAACCTTTCCCTCCCCAGATGCCGCCTTGTATTCCATATTAATCGCGGGAACGAGCCGCGAGAAGATTATCGCGTGGAATTCGTTATAAAATTCCCTCGCACCTCCCAGTTGTTGGGTGCGATTGCCCAGTCAAATGAGACCAAATAATGCGCGGACGAGCCTGAGAACTACGGGCCCCTCTTTAAAAAATTAAAACGTTTCTTTAAAACATGGACTAGTTAAATACCTAGCTGGTGTTTTAAAGAGATATTAATTTTTTATAGGCAAATTGCCTAACCTTTAATATGAATAGGCATAGTACATGGATAAGAACATATTCCTATTACTCTTAAAAAATAAAAAAACGCTGCAAATTCTTTCACTGGGGTTCAATTTTCATTGATTCATGATTTGAATTTCTACTAAGCTTTCGAGTGTGCGTGTTTCACAGGTGATAGAGCGATTATCGAATTTCAAGAGATATGCATCGAGCACGTAAATCGGTTCTCAACCAAAATACCTATTTGGATTGATCAGTTGATCATATTTGTGTGCCTCCTGAAATTCAACAATCGCTCTATCACCTGTGAAACACGCACACTCCAAAGCTTAGTAGAAATTCGAATCATGAACGCAAGCCAATTGAATAATAAACCCCAGTGAAAGAATTTGCAGCGTTTTTCAAAATCTTTGTTTATTTTATATCTGCCCTCTGTATTTTGCAGTCGTTTGAGCAAATGCATCTTCAACTCTCGGCAATTTCTGTCTATACCAGGGGTGTCAAACTCCATTTCGCAAAGGGCCACGTATTACATTTAGTATGTGTAGGCGGGCCAGATTCAAATACAAAAATTTACTGAATTATTATAACATTTTTTAAAAATGTAATTATATATTGTTAAAAATCATATCAAAGTTTTGAGCTCGAGGACCCTAGCTGACTTCTCTTGTTTTTGACAAGTTCATTGATTTCTGATATCATATTCGTTGTAGTTATTTTAAGAATTTACTGGAGATGCTCATTCATAAGTCTTGTGCGATGTTCGTTCTTATTTATTTTCATGGCGGAAAACATCTGCTCACACAGGTAGGTGCTACCAAATATACTCAAAATGCGTGCTGCATGCTGATTTAATTTATTTTATTTATCCAAACTCTTGAAATGTTTTGTATAAAATGTAAGAGCCTTAACCTCTTTAAATGTTTCTTTCAAAATACTGTCCGATTGAAGACCTATCACCTTCATTTCCGAATGAACTGGTAAAACTTCAAATCCCAATCAATTCTTGAAATAACTACAACCATACATCAATGAACCTGTCAAAAACAATGGAAGTCAGCTATCTGGATCTTCGGGCTCAAAAAATGATTTTTAATAATCATGAAATAATTTTTAAATTACTATTAGGTATTATGATTTTGATGATTATTATTTTTCAATATATAAATAAATAAAATTTTAGAATAATTCAGTAAATTTGTTTGCCCTCCTACACATACTAAATTTAATATGTGGTCCGTTGCAAAATTGAGTTTGATACCACTGCCTTAACGTAATTTTTGAATCTTGAAAATCTTATCAATCGGGTACTTGAAAGTGCTTCTCCATGTTACAATTGCATATTCAGGGGTGCCCACAGTGGGGGGGCCATGACGCAGACTGCGGGGGTAAAGTTGATTGAAACAGTGTTTAACGTGACGACATTGAAAAATATATTAGATCAATAGATGGAACGTAAATAATAATGAACCTAGTAAGGTAACGGTACCGGTAGTGGCCACAGTTAAGAATTTTTTCCTTTAGTTTTGACAATTGTGGGCCAACAGTAGTACTGACTTTCTTCAGCACTCATTTAGAATATAGCCCGACTCTTCCCTAACATATCCATTGCCTAAAACTATCAAAAGAACAATTTTTTCTATTTTTTATTAATTTTTTCTCACACCTTTATTTTGATCTAGTAGTGGCCACATCAAATTACGAAATTTCCAGTAGTGGCCACGTGCATGTCTCAGTAGTGGCCACTTGACATTTTGCCCTCCTTACGTGTTTAATATCATTAAATTCAATACCAGATGAACAAAATTGATTCTATCCAGTAGAAGCTCTAGGATACAGCCCAACAAACGAGGAAACTAGGGACGGTCATATTGAGAAGTTTACCACAATTTCCAATGATGCTCTGCGCACTCCTAGTTCAACCTCTGACTACAAGATGACATGAGCTGTACCTCCTGCAAGTTTGAAGCCACTAGGAGACCGGGAATCCTTATTTCTCAAATATAAACTTTAAAATGGCCACTACTGGAGCAGTGGCCACTACCGGTGCCGTTACCTTAATTAATTTAAATAGGTTGGTTTTTTCTATCTGAAAACAAGTCTATCTGAGTCAAAATTATCAAAAACAGACTCAGATCAGCTATGGGAGACTCATGGTTGTTCAATCTAATGATTCTAGCACCAGGAAAATATGTACTTACTTGAGTCTATTTCTAATGAAGAAACAGTCAAAAGATTTTTTTCTTTCCTCATCCCAAAGACAAAAACTGCTATGTGGGGTTTAAAGAGATATATTTAACGAGCTTAGACATTAGTTCTTAAAATTTTTGAATGTGACCTTCGAGAATACGATGTTACTTATGTAAAGAATCTCAAGATATATACACTCAGTAAAAAATGTCTCCATAAACTTATCCCGGGAAGCTAATTCGGATGTTCACCCAAGAATACATGAAACGAAGTCTCCATAAGCAAACTGGAGTTCATCTGAATTGGTACAGGATCAATCATCACTCTTCCCACCCGCGAAAAGAACTATCAGAGGTCTAGAATCATGAAAATTGCGGTTTCAGCATTTTTCCGTAGACGATCATGGAGGTCTCCCAGTACAGGGACGAATATTAGAATTGATCCTGGGGGGTGGGTCACAACCCAAACATAAAAAAAAAGAAAACAATAAATAAATGAGAATAGAATAAAAAAATGGCTGAATACAAATCCATTCTAGACTAATCTAGTACCAAGGAAGTGGAGGGAAAAACCTACAGCTGTATGTCTCTGTTGTGTGCCTGTGACAAATGTTATAGCCACTCACAAGCTGGCAATTCCCTAACGATTTCCATAATTTGTTTTTATTACTGTACTAGTTTAATGGCCCTGCTACGCAGGTTAAAAAGAAATAGGTGAATAACACAATTTTTTTTTTTTCGTGATTTATTAATTGCGACTGAAAAATCAAATACATTTCATCTAGCAATTTTACATATCAATAAAGGTACACTCCAAGAGGGTAGGTTTACAGCAAAATCTAGTCCTTTATTATATAGCTCAATTAATTAGCACTGAGTTCGATTGCACTTCTATTCACGCAGCACGACTAAATCTAGTGGTTTGTTTCGCTTGAGACGTCGGATTTCACCTTCGTTGTCCAAAACGTAGAGCATCTCCGGGTTCACGTGTTTGTGGAGGCGATGTTCATGCTTCCTTGCGTATTTTGCAATAATTTCATAGACTGTCTCCATCCTCAAATCTCGATGAATATCATCGTTTCGCATGTATCAAGGGGCTCCAACTATACTTCTCAGTATTTTATTCTGAAAGGTTTGGATTTTCTTAATATTTGATTTCTTGGCACAGCCCCAGATCTGTATCCCATAGGTCCAAATAGGGCGAAGGATCTGCTTATATATAAGCAGTTTGTTGTGAAGTGAGAGATGGGAATTCCTTCCCATTAGCCAATACATCCTTCTGTACTTGATTTTAAGTTCTTCTTTCTTCTTTTCTATGTGTTTATTCCAGTTTAATTTGGAGTCAAGTGTCAAACCCAAGTATTTAACCGCTTCAGTATGCGGTATTTTATTTGAATTGATCTCAACATTCAAGATTGGGACTTTTCGGTTAGTGAAGTTGATGTGGGCTGATTTTGATTCGTTCAGCTTCATTCTCCACATCTTGGTCCATTTATAAACCTCAGTAGTAGACGTCTGTAGTTTGCGTGTTGCAGCTTCTATATCATCTCCAACAGAGAGGATAGCCGTATCATCTGCAAAGGTGGCAACAGTTGTGCCTTCTTGTTGGGGTAAGTCCCGTGTGTACAGGAGGTAGAGTACTAAACAACACAATGAGGGAGTATAATAACAATATTAAAAGTCAAAAAATCGTATATCCCAAATCCCCGAGGAGAGGACCACGTCGCTTGCCCTGGGAGACGCTTCCCCCCGCTTGGGCCCTCCTTCCTTCACTGGCGGGGTCGGGGGGGGGGAGCAGGTCGGTTGCCCTGGGAGACGGGGGCGAGAATTCCACCCGCCCAGCGTTACCACCCCCTGAAACGTCGATATACTCTGATAAGCTGGTTTTTATATAGTGTGATGATGTTTAGCGTATTGTTATTGTTATGGTACAGTAAGCGCTTATGAACTAGTGCCCTCAGATATCCAGCTTGGTTGTAAAGCTCGTCGATTCGCTGGAGTTCCGTTTGTTGGAAGTTTTCAGGCAAAAGAAGGGCCCACGAGGTATTACTGCATTTTTTGAGCTTTTTTGCTGTCCTTTGGACTGTACGAACACTTTTTTGCCCTGATAAAAATTCGTTAACGTCTGTTGTCAATTTCGCCTGGTTTGTTTTGTTGAAAAGTTGGTCGACTTGAAATTCATTATTTAAGATGTCTGCGAATACATTCATACAATTAGTATGACGTTTTTCAAAGTTTGTGAGAAGGAGCTACATGATTGGTGAAAAGCATAGTGTGTACGGAGACATTTTTTACTGAGTGTACGTCTATTTCCGAGTGGGTTTAGATTTTGTCAATACCTCTTTTAGTTTTAGATAAAATAAGAGGTGCTTACGAGTATTTTTCACATTTTTGTTTTGGGAAGGGGCTGGTTCTAAGTTGGGGGGGGGGGGGGAGGGTTGCGTAATGAACCCTAGGGGCGCCCACCCCTGTAGAATATAATATATAATTAAATCAATTAAATGTTATAATAATTCAGTAAATTTTTGTATTTGCATCTGGCCTGCCTACACATACTAAATTTAATACATGGCTCTCAGCAAAATTGAGTTTGACACCCCTGCCACAACGTCATTTTTTGGATCTTACAAAATTTCATTAATTAGGTACTTGAAAGTACTTTTCCATATAACAATTTCATATTGTTAAATTCACGGAAGCATCTTTAGTTCTTCTGATTCAGGGTATGTACTGATCTGTACAGGATTTGGGCACATTTTCTTAGCTTTTGACACAAACTGAGGTTAATTAATAGTAGAATGGATCCCTTGAAGGAATGAGACCTGTTTTGCAGGCAGTCCATATCGATAGGGACACGGATGACAGCGTCAATATCTTCCAATGGATGTTGGAGTCGACACCGGCAACACATGAGAGAAAGAGAGAGTGAGAGGCGAAAAAATAAAAAATAAAAGCGAGAGAGAACTGAATGATTCCTCCCCTCAGGGTGGGGAAAGGCGGCGCTCCCCCTGTTAGAGCGGCGGGGAAGGGGGAGGAGGGGAAGCGGCGGCTGGAAGTGGGGAAAAAGCGCCACCGTCGTCAAAGAGGGGAAGACGCCGCGGACGGAGGGTGGAGAGGGTGACGTCGAAACGTAAACAAATACGCGAAAGGCGTGAAAGGGAACCCAGAAACCAGCTGATTCGGCTCCTTGTTGGAATGAGAGGAGGGGGAATCCCCTTCGCGTTCCCCACCGCTCCGCCGTCGACGACTGGAGAGGGAGCGATCCGAGGGGAGCGACGTCGTCCGTGGAGGGGCCCTCCCCGGGCAACGCCGGGTTCTCGCCGGTGGTGGGGGCTCCGCCCGTCGCTCCCCTAGAGGGGACGAGTCTATAAATATCCCGTCGCCGGCGCAACCACGTCACACGGCCCTGCCTCGTTCGTCATAAGCGGGTGTCTTTATTTCCAAAAAACTCACAAAACCTCTCGTTCTTTTTGGTTTCATTTTTTTCGATTTTGAAAACCGAAAAAAATCTCTCCAATTCCCCTACACATTACACCAAATTATCGTTCCACCTCGCATCAACCCAAAAATCATCGAAAAACTTCATTTTAACCGATTTTTTTCGGGTTTGTCCCCTAAAAAAACCACCGTTTTCCCTCATAATTTCTCGTCGATTTTGATTGATTGTCGCAAACATTTCGGATATGTCGAGCATGGATTTACTTTGCACGGAAAGGGCGACGGAGTGCACTGCTATGCCGGACCCGTCTTTGCTCTCGGACCGCGTCCTGGCGAACCTCCTGAGGACCGAAGACTCCTACATCGCCTCCAGTTCGTATTTCCAGTGCGTACAGACGGAAATCACGCCCCCGATGCGGAGAACACTCGCCGAATGGATGTTGGACGTAAGTACCCCGACAAAATCCAAGTTATTCCATCGTGTTCCGTCCGAAAAACGTCCATATCGTGTGTTCTCTACATTTGTGGCGTTAGCCATCTTATGCTACAAGTCCAGAGATTGAGGGTCGCATCAAGATTCTTCCTTTTTGATAAATTTTCGTGGAAAATCGAAAAATGTCTCCATCGAAGTACGTTTTCTAGCATTCTGACATAATTCCTGAATTTTATCGCATTTAAAATGTCCATTAGCAGTTAGGGAGGCCAGAGTTATCTTCCAGAAACCAGTACAGTAAATAAAAAATCAGGAATTGATTAGAGATGGTTTAATGTATAATAAAACACCGCGTTAGGTTTAATCATAGCCACTGTCCACAAAAAGATGACTACATCTCGTGTGGTACTGGTATCAGTAACCAAAATGTCACAAAAGTAGTCAAAAAAATGTCACAATTGAGTAGTAAAAGGTCTAATGCATAATCAAACATGATGAATGCATGAAAACGTGCGTCATGTTTAATCATAGCCACTGGCCACCAAAATATGATTATGAGCGTGATAGAGACTAATCAACTACAAATAAGCCACGAAAGACGACCATTTCAGGTGTATTAAAGGAAAAGTCTTCGGAAATTGAATAGAAAAAGTTATCATGCATAATAAAACATCGTGTCAGGTTTGATTGTTGCCACTGTCCACGAAAATATGCCTGTTTTAAGATGAAACTCGATCAGGATGATCATATAGGTAAGACTAGCATTTCAAGTAGATTCAAGTGAAATTCATAATGATGATAAAACGTCACATTATGTTTAATCGTTGCCACTGTCCAGGAAAATATGATTGTATCTCAATAAAAGCAAGTACATAATCTGTAACCAAAATTTCACAAAATGCATTTTTGGTCCATTAAAGGAAGTCTCCGGAAATTTAATAGAAAAAGGTGTAGGTTAATGCCTAATAAAACGTAACAACAGGTTCAATCATAGCCACTGCCCACGAAGATATGACTATGTCTTATGACAGGGATTAATCAGCCATAAAAATGTCACAAAAGACTATCATTTCCTGTTCATTAAATAATAATTTGGATGTAACTTTTATACTTTTTTTGTCTCTAGTAGGTACGTAAGTAGTTTCAAAAAGCACTACATTGTAGGTGTACACAACGTGAAGTTCACGTATATAAAACCGGCTTCACCAATTCGTTTTTCTTCCAAAACCCTGCCAAAATCCAAGTGATTCCACAATTCCAGCTATAAAATACTTCCAAGATTAGGACCGAGATCCTGGAATGAAATTTTCGAAATATAAACATGACAACCCAACACAAGACTACACTGAGCATCTCATCAATCCTGATTACAGTATACACTCGTATGCACTTAATTGATTAACTGTAAAACACAGTACAACGGACTCACTGTAAATATTCAACTTTAACTGTTCTTAACTGACTATTTGTATGTAGGTACATTCCACACGATAACTATTAATTCCAGGACGAAACACTTGATTCTTTCCTCTAAAACATCAAGCATTCCAATGATAGGTTCGTTGGACCACTCATTTAGATCACATAAAAATTGTCAAATTTAAAAAAAACTATCAATTAAAAACTAACAAATGTTTTAAAAACCCAGTTCTCCAAATGTCATTTTCCGCCGCTAATAAACTGCCATTAGCAACCACAATAACTTAATAACTAAAATCTTCGAATAGATCAAAGTTATTTAGAAGTTTCAGTTAGTTCTTGTCGCAATAAAATTGATAATTAACAATTTATTGGCTTAAAGTGTCCAAATTTGAACTCAATTCAACCTAAATCTATAGTTTTCGTAAATTCGCTCATATGGCTGCGTGACTGAGAATTTTAATGGGTTTTTTATAGCTGAACATGGTGTTTATAGCGTTACTTTCTCTAAATTGACAATATACTCGTATTTTATCCATATCTATTAAGATATAGTACAATATAGAAATGAGTTGAATTACCAAAATTAGTGCAGTGAGGGAGTGTCAATCTTCGTGGTGTTTGTGCACCTTATGATTTGTGAAATGTGAAAAAGTGTTGACTGAAGGCTTACGGATGTTTCAATTTGTGAGTTCACATTTTAGTGTGCTTACCCTTTCACACAAATGGTTTTCTCTTGGCATAGCGACCTAATGTAGGTAGCAGTCATTTAAGAATGGTTAATATGCTATTCAGTGGTTTACAAGTGGAGTAATTGTGGTCGTGAGGGATAAGCTATTAGAGACGAAATTGATAATCGGATAAGTACGTGCCAAATTGTCGGTGAATGGTAAACTTCAACGTATTCCTAATCGACAGCCGAATGTACTACCTCACGTGTATGTACCACTGTGCATTGATTTCCACTTTTACTAGAAAATTTAGATTTTTTAGGAGAAAAGCTCAGATTCAACTGAAATACTCAAATTGAGTTAGTTATTAATCGCATATAATGACTTATTAACCCTGCGGAGTAATAAGTCATCTTCTATGTGGTCTGGACTGAAGGAATGCACTTACGTACATATAATTCATATACCTTCATGTACATGTACTAAAAAATATATGTACAATCACACTAATAATGTAGTTGTATAAATTAAACGAAATATTTCGGCGAATAGGATGAAAAGGTCATTTTGATGTCGACTCACAATCTCTAGTACTTACTCTTTGTGGACACCGCCTTGCCGGCGCCTTGTGGAATTTGAAAGGCCGGTTGTACGTTCTCTTCTTACTACTTGTATTATGTCTTATACGTAATATTCTTACAGTCAGTATGTACTGTTCCTTTTACTTTCAAGTGGTGGCCCCAGTTAGTTATTCGCTCTCGGAAGTATTCCGCTTAAGTATGACCTCTACCAGTATGTACTATTCTTGTAGTGCATATATCATTCCTTCTTCTCTTAGAGAGTAATGCAGTGTAGAACAAATCCTTTTCGTCATATACTCTGCTGTATTCTGCGACGCATTATCCCACTGTCCACACTATTCTTACAGTCTGTATGTACTGTTCCTTTTACTCGTACTTTTGAGCGCTACCCTCGTTTGGAATAGTAACAATACGTTTTTAATCATTCGCTTGCTGGATGTATGACCTGCAGTATGTACTATTCTTATAATGAGTAAATTTCTGCTCCTTTTACCACAATGCGGTGACACCGGATGAAATCTGAACCACTCGTTTCCGTCATAAAGTTTCTCCAATTAATCTATACTGCATAATTTGTACTACGTATCGTGCTTACTACTCTTATAGTGTGTACGATCTGTATTACGTTTGTACGTACTATTTTAAAAAGTAGTGTTCCTATCACTATCAACAGGCAGCGTACGTTCGAAATCCATGAAATACCCACCTAAAACTTGGAATGACAGGTTTTTATTTCCAAATTCTATAAATGACTTGTTCTTCGTATTTACACAGTACCCATATTTGTACGTAGTAGAATCTTCCATCCTAAAGTACTAAAATCGTAACTACGTGGCCGGCCACACGCAAATCTATCTATGATTCTCACGTGCGATATCGTGCCATTGAAATGCAGTTTATTAATCATTTCAGTGGTACCCTTACATTTAAAGATCGATATATGACGTACAACTAGACCAATATGGTCCAAATACCACCGATTTTGTAATTATACCCGAAATTCTTAAACTCCTTCAAAATCAGCCATACCATGGTGCACACTTGGTATGCTGTCGCATAACAATGTTGTGTTCCACAGCGCAACTGCGGTTATTGTGGAATTCGCTGAAGAATGAAACATCTTAAGAAATGCGACATTCAATTAAAGTCCAATTTTTCGTCTTATTAAAACCATTTTAAAACTCATTCGAACATTTAACCGGTGCTAAAACGAGTTAAACCGCCTTTTAAAGCTCAGCTAGTTTTTAAATAGCAATTTAAAAGGATTTAAATGGCTTTTTAAATTGGTTTAAATGCACCCACGTATAACTAATCATTTACGCTACCGTGTCCTCCAATTTTTATTAACCGATTTTTTTCATTACCTATAATCATCATTACCTTCCAATTAAATAGAAATCAAATTTAATTTATTGATTGAACGCTAATAATCGTGATCAGTAATCATTTTTGCTAACTCGAAAGCGATTTTCCCAATTTGAGCTCTCAATTGTCCAATGTTTTGTGTATCCGAACTTGGTTTTTCCATTGAGACCATTTTCCATCATGTTAGGAGGGGGAAAAACAATAATATCAACATGAATGAGAATGACGATCTTGAATTACTTTAATTTTTAAACATCCGCAATATGAATAACCGATGTAAATCTGAATAATGTGTAGTTTCATACGGGCGAATTCATTCATACTCATTCTCTCGAATGAATATAAGTGTGTGGGTGTGACATTTCAAAATTTCCCTGTTGGGCTCCCTTTAAATGCCTTTTAACTGCGATTAAAATCAATTTAAAAGACCCAGAGCTCAACGAATTCTCGACAACGGGATTTTCCAAAGGTCTGTTTTCCGTCGGAAATCCTTTTAAACTGCCTTTTAATCCGAAGAAAACAAGTTTAAATGCCTACGACTAATCCGTAATGAAAGTTTAAAAGGAAAATTTAAAGGGTTTAAAATCCCGAAATTCTTTTGGTTGAATCAAAAGGATTTGAACATCATTAATCGAGCTTTTAAATTGAATGCTTAATTGAGAGTAATTAATCATTTTGCACTAATTATTTTATTAATTAATTTTAGTTCGGTCTATTCACCACATAACTCCACTTAACTTCGCAGACGGAGAATCGCGTTACACAACACGGCATAATGTTTAGTTATTAACGGCAATGTTTCAAAATAATTTATTTATAAATAATTTATATCACATTGATTTATATTTATATCAGATTGTCTAATGTAATTTGAAGTACCATTTATGTAAGTTTCCCATACTTTGACGATTTGATTGCTTTATACAGGGATTGTTTCTTTCTCAAGTTGGTTTTTTGAGCCAGTTATTACACAAAGGCTAATTGTTTTGGTTTAAATTGCCCTTTTGTGTATTTCAATGATCTCATTTCATTAGAGGTAGTTTACAGTACCTATTCATATCGTGTGATACCATTTTAATTGCCTTAAAAAGAAGTCCGCTTATAATTCAACACGTTCGATTAATTAGTAAATGAATTAGCCACAAGGTTCTTTCAACTGATCGGTGTGTCTACCTCGTAATTGACTTCTACGTGGCTCCTGGGATGACTTCATCATAAATATGGCCCCTTTTTCCTTTCTGTACGAAACAAAAGCTTGATGCCAATATATCTGTAGGTACTGCAATGATGCAATACACTTTATATAGAAGCTACTTAGAAATCCACGAATAGGACATCTGAAATATAACGAGATAAAAGAAAAACTACCTACGCTTCACTTGCCCTCAACTATATAACATGTTATGAAACTTTTGTAAACAAAATTTATTGCTATCATATCAGCTGATCGTTTTTTCACAATTTACTGGGCGAGTATTACTATGTCCTGGGAAATTCACATTCATGTTGACTTTATTTTTCCTGTCATAGTTTTATCTATTAGGAAGAGTGAACACGCTTTTGTGTAATAATGTGCAAAAAAGCTATCTGTACTCAAAGTATGGGGAACTTGATCAAATTTTGACAGTATGAGAAACTTGTAGAATGGTCCTTCCGATTAAATTATAGTCATTTGAATTAGTTATAATAAATCATTTTAAAACATCGTCATTAATGACTGAGCTTAATGACGTTTTGTGTACTGCGATTCTAAGTCTTTAAGGGATGGCAGAATCTTATATTCATTTATTCCATTCATTATGCATAAATATACAGTAGGTATACTGTTTGCTCAAGGTGTGAAAACAGTTTGAAAAATGCGAGGTGTTGATTAAAGGGAACAGTTATTCTAAAGAATGCCTGATCGTTGTATCAAATGTCTGTATGATACACATTGGCTTTAGCACATACACGTCGTGTATGTTTGGGTTAACAAGTTTTCAGGCAAGTTTTTAGTGTAACAGTGACTAACCTGCGGTGTTTTGTTCTTGTCGTTACAGATCGTCTGCCTCCACGACTGCCCAGAAGGCGTTTTCACCCTCGCCATGAACTACGTTGACAGATTTCTGTCTGTCGTTCCGATGGATTCCTCCAAATTGCAAGCTCTCGGCGCCACCTGCCTCCTCATCGCTTCGAAAATGAGGCAAACTACCCCCCTGTCCCCCAAACTCATGGAATTCTACACGTCTCATTCCTCTTCCGCCAGAGCCATACGCGTGAGTACCAGCATTAATATGTATTACGGTTCTCGAGGGCTGGTCAATAAAACAAATTAATCCTTACGTCAACGATTCGTTCAATTTATAAAACATCTTCAGGGCTACGGGAGACGATTTAACTTGAGCAACAGGCAATAGTTTCATTCAATCGGTTTCCACAACATGTGCATTTCTGTAACAACAATTAACAATCATCCCCACCCTTCGAGATGTATAAATTTAATGAAATGTCGGCGCATGAATAAACCTGTTTCATTGACCAACCACCGAGAAGCACCTTGATTTAAGGGGAAATGATTGAAAACTCTACTTAATGTTACAAACACGTGTAGATACATACCTACTATGTGACATGGATAGTACACAGCGATCATGGATCTCTTTACAGCCCTTCAAATTTTTTTTGAAAAGAAACTACAAATAAAATTTTAATCGTTTTTAAGAAGCAATATTTTTTAACAACTAATCTTTCCTAGACATATGTTTTGCAGATGTTAAACATGAACACTACTCCATATTCCTAGGTGTATGGTCTTTTTTCGGTTTACCACCTTTCATAAATATGTAATCACTAATTTTAAAGCACACAATTACTCACTTTTAATCGTTTGAACATATTCTTAAACATCTCCAATGATTTGAAGTCATCTAATCATTCTTTTGATACAATTCATACTCATTATCAATCTCTTTTTCATGCATCAACTTTGGAAACATCTTAACCGTAAACACCGACATATCGTTCAAAATCGCAATTTTGAGTAGAAATTGTTCTATTTCGCCATTCCTACAACTTTTCTTTTGATTTCATTGATATTTCTCTAATATGAACGTTAACCCTTAACCCCAACTTAACTCACTGTAAAGTTTTGGCCGTTTCGAAGTATTTTTCGCGTCTCAAGTGTTTTGACCCCTGCATTTATTGGATATTTCCATTGTTTTATATCGTACTTCCATGCTTGCCTCCCTACTAAAATGAACGCTTTCTGGACTGTTGCTACGTTAACACACACCATGGCCAATATAATTGTTAGTTTTCGGGCTTTTTCCGCTGGTTTGTACGTTCCTCTTGATAGATTTTGCCTTTTCTAGGAGTTACGTTTCCATTTCGATCGTGTTTTCACGGGCTTGCTCCCGACTGGCGTACTCCCTCCGTGAACATCTCGCTCGGCCAACAGCTGAGGCGGTACTGTCTGCCCCGTCGTTCCCTCAAGTTCAAGAGCGGTCTCTCCCTTCCTCCGAGCCCCTTCTCTAGCAGCTGGGGCAACCTCCTTCCTTTCTCATCATTGACACCTCTCCCCCCTCCGCCATTCAACTTGAATCACATCTTCAATATAATTCCGATATTGTTAATTACTTGGATGATTATCCGGCTCTGATTAGTATGGGAACAGTATCGTGGGCCTGTGGCAGATATACCTACTGTATCAACCGCTAAAAGAATGAATGAATAGAAACTTTATTCGCAAAAAGGAAGTATTTTCAAAAAGTTGCGCACGTGGAATATAACCTATAACCGTGGGGCTTTGTGCCGTTTTTGGGAAGTTGCGGAATTGAGCTTAAATATTCATATGATTGAGAAGTGATGTATAAATAGCAAACAAAAATTATTTTAACGAGTTATCAATGGATAAAAATCATTAATTCATTTTTACAACCACAAAGGAAGTAGTCATTCTTGTTCGTATAATTGCTTGACATAGGTATTTTGTTCTGCAAGATAAATTATCCTCAGAGAGTTTAGTATTTAAAAAAATAATTCTGATGATGATCGCATTTCGCCAGGTGATGATCTTATCGAAATAGGCAAATTGAGTTCTTCTACAGCTAGGTGAGGCGGAATGGAGATTTAAAATGCTCTCGTTTAGAAAGTGGAATGATTTTGAATATTTATGAAAAAGTTTGTATTATTAGCTAAACCAACTGTTTCAAAAACAGGGATAAGCTTCAAGACCCGTTCAGTACCAAAACCGGATAACCCTTAACATTTCAAAACTAATATTTCAATTCTTGATGTTAAGCCAAACATTTTAGTGCGGAATTCTTCGTCGTGACGAGTGAGGATTTCGCCTTACTTGAAATCTGAAGAAATGTGTGTAAGGAAGTGCTTAAGGCAGGTCTCGACTTAACTCCATTTTTCATCCACTTGATTTGAGCATTTCCTTAGTTAGTGACTACGAATTGTGCAAGTAGCCACCTCAGAGCTTCACTTGAGCATCTCCTTTCGATTGAGTGGAGACTATGAATTCCGCCTTTAATGTTCCGATACTCAGAATCTGCCGGGCAAAATGAGTTGACAAGTTTCATTTTAAAACGAATAAAAAACAATTTCAGTCTCAAACCTGGGTAGACAATTTTGTTTTGCGGTCATATATTTGTAGAAGGAGATTGAATTGGGCGAGCTTATCAGAATCCTGAAGAGATTTGGATATTATTCATTCTGGGATGGATTGTGTGAAATATAATTAAAAAGGCGGCAGTTTCCTTGATTTTATACCATAAAAAAGGATGTTTTGTTTGTGGGTGTTCTATTTAAGAAAGTGGTTGTGAAGTCTCTGAGTAAAATAGACCTTGTTAGCTTTGTGGGTTGAACGTTTGCTGTCAAACCGAAAGGAAACCACAAGTTGAAACGAATGGAATCTATCGACTCGGACATTCCCCGACGATGAAAGACGCCTTCCTAATCGGAATTCCTGTTCCGGCCGGATAGTTGTGTCGTTATATTCGTCTTCGCCCGATTAACAAAGAAATCAAGTTTGAACCCGCTGAAAGATCTTTTCGTTTTTCCTCCAACTCAGATCAATATTATCAGCGAGATGGAAAGAAGCTTATCGATATAACGGGAGTTATCGACCAATACAGGAAACGGGTTCACTGCGCGGCGATTCATCACAAAATCTTCTGCCCAAGGTTAGGGAGGTTTTTTTTTTCTCGAAATAACTTCCGATAAAAGCGCTATCAAACGTTCGAATCGAAGTCCATTCACGTTCTCTGTGAATAAAATTGGGTCAGATGAGGGTGAACACCCCAACATCCGAGCTATAACTCATCAATCAACTTTCCAACATTCTCAAGTTGATTTAAGTGTACGAAGTACTTAAATTCAACAAATGATCGGGCCAGTATAATATTATCCTTGGCCCTTACAGTGTGGAACAGTGTGGTTGCCACGGTTGCTCTTCGGGAATAACTCTTGTCATAAAGAATTCACTAATTGTTCGGTGTTTTTCTTATTTCTTGTTAACTATTTCTTTCAAGGTTACCTGTTTCTTTCAAATCCAGTAGTTAGAATTCCATTTCTAAACTCTTCAGAGGCGCTTGCATCGATCGAAGGCCACTATTACAGATTTCAGCTGAAAATAAAACATCACATTTTTAAATCGTATACACATCTGGAAAACGATGAGGGATATTCTACCAAAAGCGTTAGGCTAATGGAAGCTGCAATGATATCGCTGCAAGTTGAATATAACAAAGCCCAACTATTAGATTTCGGAAATAGGCCATAATCTCATCATTTCAGTGATAGAGCTATCCATGGCACATAAGGCTGATCCATACGGTTGTAATCCTGATTCTGAAATTGACAACATGTTGCCAAGCTGATGAAATACAGGGAAAAAATAGTATCTTACCAACGAATTTTGTCTCTCAAACTTTGATGGAGGCTGTTTCAGTACAAATTCTTCCGTCAATGAAGCAAGTTTGTTGGGATACGGTCAGCTCGTATGATAGGGGGTTCGTCAGCTCGTCCGGTTTCGTTAATCCTACCCTCCGGACGATCTGTCATATACCGCAACTTGAGCGATGTCAACTCGTCCGCTGACACAAATCACGCATTTTTGGAATCTACACATCTTGAAACACAAAGAGGAAAAATTTGCATATTACACGATTACAGCCCGACCACCAAAAACACGGACGTAGGTACCTTCCTTAATATAAAATCCAAAGTGATGTAGGTACACTTCTTCCCACATTTCACTCGAGGGGGGGCTCATTAGGGAACCGATCACCAGCTTGCTATAATCCTCTCGCATCGGACGAGATGACCTGTACCCAGTTTGTTCGTTAGATCACTAGTGGCTATAATAGGAGTGAACGTGCAAAATATAGAAGTCACATAGTTTTATGTGAAAACAAATGAATGTGATTGATCATTGAAAAATGAATATCAAAATCATGAAAGTTATAAAGGTATTGCAAAACAACGGGAGAACAGCAAATAGGTGACTACGGTTCACAGCAGAGCACAGCCAAGTTGGAGTTGATTGTGAATGAACCAGCAACACACATCCTGATGCTAGAAATCTGAAAATGATGATGCTGAAACAAAAATACGTGATAACAGAAATATACACATATATATGCATGTTCCCGCAAAATGGTAGCTGGGGGCGCTAAAATCGCATGAAGATGTAGGTAATATCCTAGATTTTGTCTTGTGTTCTCATGGGAGTTTCGCTAGACTTATTTTAGGTCTAAACGGTAGCCAGCGTGTCGTAGGCAATAACATCGTGAATCTTTAAAGAGAAAAATCATTGATTTGAGTTTCCTACTAATTCACGTTCCATTTAAAATCTTGCACATTCCATGATGTACCTGACATTATTCAAGAAGCAGTCGAATTTATACAAACCTCGTTGAAACCTTTTCAAATTTCCGTGCGATTCCAGCGAGTTCAATCTGCTTCACCGATCTAGATGGCTGTGCAGTCATGGCCTCCTCAATATTTTCGTATTGTGCATATCAGCATCCAGAAGAAATGGGCACCCTCGTTTTTATCAGTTCGTTCGTCTGGAAAACCGACAGATAAAAATGGTTTGCTCCAGTACGGAAACAGGGAGCGGAAATCCTCTCCGGCCTCTTTGTATCCTACAACGAGACAACCTTTCCACACTGGTGACCTCTAAAATGAATTTTTACATATTTAATTTCTAATCGGTGAGACGGTACGCAAAAAAAGGGACAGCTGCTTTTAACTTTCTTTTCCTCGTGGGGATTTTTTTTCTTCTTCTATCAAACGGGAACGACTTTTTGTTCGGAGTCGAACATTGAGAAGGAACTGATCTTTCACGGTTTAACAATAGGGCACAGGGAAGGTATTGTTAAGGCGTAGGGCCTAGATGACATCCCTACTGAACACCTGGATTTCCACGAGACCCCTGCATCGCATTCGGTGGAGTTGAACGTTTTCTTACCACGCCCAAGGCCTTAATATGCGCTTAGAACACTATAATTAATTAAGGGTTCGTTACGTTGGTATATAGCCTGAATAACATGCAAAATGTACGTTGAACTTTCGTATACAGCCTGAATAACTTCCAAATGACGTTTGCGTGGAAATACTCAACTATTTTATTTCCAAATCTGCATTCAGTTCATGCAATTATTACTTATTTCTCTCTCGGAGTTGTCTAACGAACCCAATATTTGATGGAATCATCAAAATCTCGTTCAACTACCTTGGAAGTTGTATATAGCTCGATGCAAAATTTCACATGTTTCATCCGGTTTTTTCATGTGTGTTACTCCACATCCATACAAAAGGTATTTATGGCCAGTTATATAACTGGGAATCTCAACATTTCAAGCTATTGTGTCATCCTTTAGCGCCCGGTTCCCTGAAGAGAGCCCCTCGTTTCATTATGTTCCCTTGCGGTTTTTACTGGCGGGGGTGTTCCGAGATTTTTTCTAAAGGGGAACCGCGCCTGCGCAGTCAACTTTTTCTTGTACTTTTTCCCCATCATCAACGCCTCAAACCTCATCCCCAAACTCACCTTTTCTACCTGTACCTTTAGCGCCCCTTTATAAAATCTACATAATGGCATTTCTTCTTTTTTTCCCCCAAGGAGAATTTTTCCTGGTAGGTGGGATTCCTTCTCCTGATTTTGTTCACGTGGATTATTCAAGTCATCGGTTCAATTTACACAACAGAAAACAGCTTTCTATTTCGCTCATTATAAGGATTTTAACATTTAAACCATTATTGCTAGTTTTATAACTGTCGTTAAAATAGTATATTTAGATTGGAGCATTTCTAGAATAACTTCCGTATGTAAGTTAACTTACTCTGAAACTCTTGATGGCCCATATCGCTCTTCGTAGGTTGAAATCAACCTTTTCCTGGAATCCAAGCCTTCTTGAGAATCCTACTACCTGCGTGGTAGGGTTTTTAGGTACCAACACGGGATAGGTTTAGATACAAAACTCTTCTCCATGTTCATCTCTTCTGAATGTTGAAAACTGACTGAAAGACTTATCGTTATCACGTGTAAACGTTTATTGAGTAAAGTTTGGGAGCCTAAAAACCTTAATACATCGATTTATTGGCACATTTGAAAACACAGAATAGAAAAAAAAACTCAGAAAACGGTAAATATATTGTTACTCACGCACTTATATCAAATAATTGAAGAAGAAATTTGGCTACCGGAAGAATAAAATAACACACACACACACACACACACACACACCCAACGTACTTACATACATACATATATATAGTTAGGGAAAAAAAGAAAATCAGATTTGTTTGGCAAAATCAATTTGAATTTTTGGCATATTATCAAATTGAAAATTTTGGCAAATTAATTTGAACCTTTGGCACAAATCAATTTTAAAATTTTTGGCATCTCAATTCAAACTTTCGGCGACCTACTTCGAGCTTTTGGCATATCAATTTATACTTTTCACTAACCCAACTAACCCAACATTCCATCCCATATAATGTTCAATAAATGTTTTTTTTTTTCTCTCACGATTGAAGAAGAAAAATCAAAAGTTCAATAGTCAATTTCATTTATGATAACACGGTATAGTTGAGGGTTTCGATATACAACTCTTTTCTACGTTCATCTCTTCTAAATATAGAAAAACTGACTCATTCACTAATCATTATCATGTGTGAACGTTCATTGAGTTCGTAGATGCAATTGAGTCAAGTTTTAAAGACTTAAAACTTGCGATAAAGGAAAAAAAACGTCCCGATAGCTTGACACAAACCATTAGCACTGCCCGCTAAGCCGTTGCCTTTTTTACGGGTTCATTTCCCCCTTAAACCGCGAAAAGGCCCGTTGATAACTATGCATTATCAGATTAGAAGTGTCGCAGGATGTGCGTTGCGGGCGTGTAAAGACAAATAAAGAACCTAAAGTCCTGTAGTTACGTACTTAGATTATTTATCGAGGAGATGGAAAAAAAAAGTTCTGAATATGACGTCATGGCGAGGATGGGTGAGAATATAGCGAGATAATCTTTTTTTTTTTGCAACGCCCGATAAAACGTATCTACACCCCGGGGTTCGACGAGATAAAGTTTCCGTTTATTTTCTTCGACTGTCTAGAATTAAATTAGAAATGTCGAAATGTATTCACAAAGGAGTGAGATATGCTTGTACTTTCTTCTTGTTAGTATGCACAGTATGTTTACAAGTAGTTAAGTAAATGATCCACCCAAAATTCTATTGGGAGTCAATATTTTGGGATTAGAGATTATAACTGAATTGAGCTTTCGGTTTATTCAAAAACCTTCTTCAGGGCGTACTACGAATGGAAGAAGTTCGGTAAAGTCTATGAATGACACACACACACTTATAGCTAGGATCGTTAATACCAAAAATGTGGGTGGAACCTAAGGGAAATGTACATAGCACCTTTTTAGAAAGTTCTCGCCTACATCAAGCGTAGAAGGAACATGAATCATACTCGTCCTCGTTGTATTTTCGGTCAACAATATCTTCTGTGTTTGAATTTCGCGACAAGCGAGTGGGTCAGTCGTTGAATTATTGAAAGCAATTTGAACTAGCTGAATCGCATTTCGCGGTCATTGCGAAATCTCCGTTCATTCATATACGACCCGATTTCCGCTCATTGCCCCGACACCGATTGAAATTTACAGTTTGATTCCCCTCTCATCTGCTCGTGAAATGATTCATTCCATAAAACGAACGTATTAACTATATTATACAACAGTATAGAAGAACGGTAGAAATTTTGAAGGACAGCTCGGAACCGTAGAGTTGAAGGAACAGTGGAAAAACTGCGGTTCACTTTTACCTGGGTTGGTTTCTCCTTACAGTTTCCTGGACGTTTCGTCTCTTTCTGCATAAAGTAGTGGGGACGACATCATCAAGGTTCAAATCACCTTATCGACTATATTTTGGTTCTAGTGTCGCTGGAATGTATCTAGGTAGCAAAGACAGACATCATTCTTGCTGGTAGCAAAGGCAGACATCATTCTTGCTATTATTCTGCATATCGGTTCTGATGTTGCAAGGTTAGTTGGGATGGTACGTTTGATTCTATTGGATTCTGTAAGAAGTTGGCACGTGCACAATTACTGCAGTCCTGTTACCAGAGTTTTGACGAGTTCTTGACAAATGCTGTTATGTCTGTATTCTGTGGTGTACATCGATTACCAGGAGGAATATCCGTATCGAATTCCACAGTTATTATTCCGTATCAATCCAACTATACCGTGATTTTCGCGTTTCTTCCTGCTTCACTCGGCAACAAGTTCCCTTATCTGAGGGGAAAGTGGAATTCATGGCACCGGCGAGTCGTTTCTGGTATTTGTCCAGAGTTTTAGATAAAGTTGGAACGCTCCGCGTACTTGAAGAAAAAAAAAAAAAAATTCCTAAGGACCCCGATAAAGGAGAGTACACAACGCCGTCACACATTTCCTAATGAATCCATCCATTTTATTTCGCTCCTGTAAACAAAAGATGAAACAGCGCTTTAGTTTCCGGATAACGTAGTTTGTTATATGAGCGGTAAACACTATAAAAGAAGTCTCTTTTATTATAGATAATTGGAATTCGTCTGTCGCTCGATTCAAGGTCGTTACTATATTGGATTTGTGAAGCAATTATGACCTTTCTTGGGAATCTTGCCTTTTATAAGTACCTATCTAATATCTAGATGGCAGTTGGTAGATATTTCCAAATTCGATATCTTACACATAGATTCTATGTTATCAAGAATATGTATTTATTGATTATATTTTTTGTTATTCACTCAAAATTTCGTCAATCAGCACCACATTTCCAGTAATAATGTGTAAATTATGCATATGGAAGGATCCTTTGGATGGTTATGATTCCATTCATAAGGAATGTGAATAAGGGATGGTGTTTGAAAATATTACATCCCTCTGAAAACTGTTGAACGTAATGTGGTTTGACGTACTTACCCAAGTTCATTGTCATGAAGTTCATTTCGTCAGAATAAAGTACGAACGAATAAGGGTTGCTAAATATATATGTGGACCCAACCCAGTAGAAGGTGACTTTTAGTTGCGTAGATAAGAAATGTCATTAGGGTGGTATTGTTAGAAAGCAGGTACCATAAATAGGGGTTATTAGGGGAAAGCGATGTGAATAAGAACAGAAAACGGTAAAGATTTCATTCTGACCATATGAACCCAATTTTTGGTCTATAACAGTCAGCTACACATTGTACTTTTCAAGAGAGCTTCCACAACCAAGACATCCATCGTTTAGTCTCTTCCTGATGGCTGGCAGGAAACCTGTTTTCACACCAGACAATTTTACCAAAATTGCCCAAATTTATATTGTTGATCGCCAGCGTCGTCCAACTGTAGAGAGCTCTTAATTGAATTCGATAAGTAACGAAGAATGTATTGAAAAACTCAATAGTAGAAGCTGACAGATCGTATGTCATTGACAGTAAGCAAAATGAGTAATTTTGCCCACGTGGGGTCAAAAGACCCTGCTCATATTCATGTTGAACCTGGTTTTAACCAGCACTTCCATTGCCTCGTTTCCAATGTTCTATTAATTCGGTATCAATCATTAACCCATACAAACGAAAATGTTCAGCATATATGAACCCATTAGGCTCAAAGCTTGTAAGAAGTTCTCGATCCATAGATTCATGATCCCCAGGTATGGGGCCTTGAATTCAATTTAAAACATTGCAACTGAAACAAACTTGACAACAGTATAGATTGTTGGGATTGGGAGAGGTCATTTAGAAAAAATTAGTAACAAAACTTCTATAGTACGGTGGAGAGCTGTACCTTCTTAAAAAACCGCTAGTTCTGACCCTGTTCTGACCCCTGTGCAATACTTCATCTCTCTGTGAGTTCCGTGACATGTCTCAGGTGGGGGGGTTCCGTGATATACCATTTGCTCTGTTTCAAGCGTAATAACTTGACTGGTACGTGTTATAAATGTCCGCAATCGGTTGAGGTGGGGATTGATTGAAAATTTGAGAGAAAATTCCGCGACAAGATTCGAAGGTGGAAGGGGGTGGCTAAAGGTTAACGCCCTGGCCAAGGTCTGTGGGGCCTTGCCTCGAGGCGGCATGCTTTTGGCAAATACCATCATGTCCCCCCCTCCGCCTAGCAACAGCTGGTGGGCGGGACAGGAGTGTCCCCCGGATGGGACACGTGTGACGGGAGGTGTCCCTGAAAAAGGCGATCACTTCAAACTCCTCTTGGAGTAGCGATTTGAAAGCCGAATGTTCCCTACGCATTTTTTGAACATTCACAAAAACGAACTCGCCTACTGCCGGACGAATTTTCTGGCTAATTTGCATCGATTATGACATCAGCAGATTGTGCCAACTTACTGATGGAGAAAGAAACAAGCCTGCTTGATATCATCCCAATGACTTGATGGAAGGTTGAATTGATAGGTATTCTGCCCTCTTATCCGCAAGGCTCAAATGAAAATTTTCATCAAAGAAGCAACGTAAAACCATAACTCATTTGTGTTATTTGAGACATTCCAGTTTTTGAGGCACTGCTTTAAGCATTCTGATTTCCTAATACTACATAGTTCACAAATAATGGCATGCAATTCCTGAGTTAGCAGGCCTGGAGATTGTTTTCACTCTTCCTATTAGTTTGAAATGTGCATGTTAACCTTCAAGCAGAGTAACTTCAATTCTAACGTGATTACACGAGACTTAAATCTTGTATTTTTTGAAATGACAAACCTTCAGCTACTGTTGGTAGCAATTGTGATGGCAGCTGATTATTGTAATACGCAGCTCATCTTGACCAAAGTTACATTTTATTTTGCCTTTAGGTGCAGTTAGTTACCTCATCTAATTACCATGACAACTTATCGATTTTGTGGTCTGGGGTTTTTTGTGTTGACAGAGTTTCGAGTTCCTCGTCTCGGCCAAATTGAAATGGGATCTTCTGGCGGTGACTGCTCCCGACTTCCTTCCACACCTCCTCTGCAGGATCCCCCTCCAGGAAGACCTGACGGAAATGGTCCTCAGACACGCTAACACCTTCATCACCTTGGCCACGAGAGGTGAGTCTTCGAATGGAATCTGTACCTAGCGTAAATTGGTTACCAGTCAGACATCAATGGTTCGAAAACGCATCCAATCCAATACTTGACAGCAAATAGCTTACATTGGACACAGCTTCGGTTACATTGGACTGGAATCTCGGACGTTTTGGCACAACCTTTTCCCGTACGTCGTGGAATGTGTTCAAAATCTTAGTATTTTGGATTAAAACAGTTTCATAAGATAGAACTATTTAGAGAAGTACTAACGCTATTATCAATATAATATCTCTGGTAAAATATCTTGCTCTGAAACTACATTCTATGGATCAAAGACCCAGATACACACCCATGACACAAATTCACATATCTATGAATTTACAAACAGCTCCAAATTCTGTTCAAATTTGCTCAAAATCCAAACGGGCATTCATGAAAGATTTTTTTCTTCTTTTTCATTTAGAATAGTTTGAAATGTATTTTTCACGATAAATCGCTAAAAGTTTTAGTCATAAAGAGTAACGAAATTCTTACCACGTATTTTATTGAACTAGTAGGTTGGTGTTACTCTATTTCGCTGTAATTTCAAGCTATATTGGACTGGAAACGTAGCTTTTTGAAGAAGCATCTCATAACCGAAATCTTCTCTTTGACCAAAGTAAATGAAAACTTTACATTCATCACGATGATTCATTGAGAAACAACATACAGGTTACAAAAAAATGTGTAGTACAGGGCAAGAAATCGCGTGATGCCAAAACATGAAGAAACTGCAGGTTCTTTATCAAAAACGGAAGAGTTCGGCCGATTGTTACAAAATTGGTCGAAGGCAGTTCCAATGTCACCGCATGGGGCATTGGGAAAACTTACTTTGGAATGAAATGTCTGTAGGTAATCTTTTTCAATTTCCTGTGTAGCAACACTTAGCACATTGCAATTGATTCCAGTTTTAGTCATCTCAGTTATACATACACATTTCAAATATTTCGGCTCATTGGAATTTGAGCTTTCAGGACGAACATATCACTACATTTTGGTGTTGATCGGACACTTGTTTGACGACAGGGGATATATTTTACGAGTTACCGGGAAATAACTTTATAACGAAACTCTTCTCATGGTATCATTCCCTTAGCAAAGGTTTCTATTTGCCAAATAACAGACAAATTCGGGGTTTTCACTGTTTCTAAAACTAACTTATCCATTGGCGTACAAATACGGTCTTTTGACAAGTCCTGTTCGTGGTTATTTCGTTATTGGATCGTGTGTACACTATATCGTGGGGTTCCGGGTAAAAGAGACCAAGTAACGTTAAATGTTGAATAAATTTTATTTCAAAATGAGCTTTTTTGTCATTCCGGTACTAAGGAACGTTGTCTACTGTATTGTTGCAAAAAGCGTTATCTTCAAATTGATGTTTAAAAAATACTTGA
Organism: Creontiades dilutus; assembly: GCA_031894815.1. Lineage (NCBI taxonomy): Eukaryota > Metazoa > Arthropoda > Insecta > Hemiptera > Miridae > Creontiades > Creontiades dilutus. Next base: position 250,297 of record JAVIWC010002139.1, read on the forward strand.
AAATAAATTTTACCTGCCTGACCCAAAGAGTTTCATGTGACCAAATGGCATTTGAACCCAACCACCTAACACGAGATAGATTATAAATGTACTCTCGCTGATGCATGTAAATGTTATCAATTGCCATTTGATCACTTTTACTGTGTAAGATTTGTAAGATTGCATAGTGGGCAGGTGAAAATGACCAATTACAGTGGTAGGTAATGGAGAACCTTTTCTTACAGAAATAGGTATATCATTGTTTTAGATGTTTGGCAACACGACAAATTAACGAAAAAAACTATTCAATTCCTCAATTTCATGTAACATGCGACTTTTTTTTCGAAGAATTGAATTGACCAAGTGAGTATAGCTTGAAACTCGAGGCAGGTAAAATTGATCAAATGATAGTTTCCGAATTAACAGGTCTTATTTAATTTGAAGTGAATTTCGAAGCACGATATCATAGGAGGGCACTACCTACAGGATAAAGAAAAATCGAAACGGTCGGATGAGACATCACACAACCAGTGTTAGTAAGGAGAAAATGGGTGAAACCTCAGATCACTCCCCCGTAAAATTTTGTAAATGCTACTTGGTCACTTTTACCCGGAACCCCACGATATCTTCTAAGCAGAAAGGTGATGTATGACGAGAGGCATCGTAAACCTTGGAAAGGGTGAAGTAGGTACCTAGAAGAACCCCGTCCGCCATATTGAAAATCTACTTTCGAGGTCAGCGTTGAGCGGTCGTGTTTCCATTCATCCTATCTCCAAATCTCCTAGCTAGGAAAGAAACGCCGTGGAACAGAGTTCACCGACCTCTCCGCCCCGACTCTCAAACCTTCCCGAATTTATCAATATTCGCTTATCATTTCTCCTCGCTCTTCGTCAACTTTTTCGCGAGTTCTAATTTCGAAATTTATACCGTCATAAAAGTCATTATTCCGAACTGTTCCCTTCGGCGCATCTGGTGAGATCGAGGAGTTTTTTCTTTAACCGTCTGCTCTCTGGCATCCCCCCATGTGTTTCGCACTGATGATCGCCATGTGCAAATTACACACTTGCTCGAAACGACCCTCCGACCACTTGCTAATCTAAAATAGAAGTCAAGTTTTCCCCGTGCTATAGGATAATTCATTATGTCAACTTAAGAATTTATATTTCAATGAAAACATGGACAATTAAGTACCTTTTGAAAACAATCTTCAACAAAATTGTGTAATTCGATTTCAACAATTTCTGAAAGGTTCAACAAGAAGGAATTGTGCATAATAATATGGCCCCGTGCTTGAAGATAATTCATTCTGTAAGCTTAAGAAGCTGAATTTTAATGAAAACATGGACGATTTGGTACCTACCGAAAACATTCTTTATAAAGTTGTGTAATTTGATTTCAACAAAGCTGAAATCATACGTAATTAATCATATTAACTCTACATTAACTTGGTAGACACACGTAGCACACATATGTACGGCGATCTTTTGTCGGTACTATCATGAGTTATTGAAAATTGTACTATTCTAAACAAGGACAAAAATTTTAGGAGCGAATTTTCATTGTTCCCAATTATTTTGGTACATTATTTTCAATAGTAGGCCTTTTGTGGTCGTATAGCAGTACAGTTTTATAACCATTTCAATGTGCGTAGATGCCAAATATGCATTGTCCGTGCGACCCATAAAATCCCCTGGAATTGGTGTAGAAATTCTTCCTTTCACGCATTGATTCCAATTGGACTCTAAGCTAGTCCTAGCTTCCTACGTTATCCTATCGCCTTAATTTCATAGATGCTTTGGCACAAAAATTGCCCCAAAACTTGCCAAAACACGTGGATTTTCGAGGCTTTTACGGATTTGGACAAGTAGGGTGTCATTTACTACTAATTTAGTATTTAAACTCGACTGATATTGCTTTCTGATCCCTAGAAATTCATCGATACCAAATTATCGCAATTCCTCAACCTAAACGTGACCCCCCAAATCTCAAAATAACACAAACAATCACCCATTATTTAAAAAATAAATGAACTCTTTATGCGTTGTTATTTTAAATTACAACAATAATACGAAACTGATATTCGTTAATAATATTAAACCAATAATTTTACGTTTCACCAATAATTTTTACGTTTTTATCATTTTGCTGCCTATGCAAATCGGTATAGCTTGATGTTTAATGATTTTAAGAGATTCGTTGGATGGTCCGGCTAACATGTAGTATTTTAGAAACAGCTTCATTCAAGTTCTCAGTTTCAAAAAAGAAATAGATAAAATGATGTAAATGTTGGACAAGAATTTTGAGAGAAAGTGAAAGTTATTTTTGACGATATTGACCGGTTATAAATAGTTATTGTTAACCAAAACCTTTGAGATTAATTTGATGTTGATATTTCTATTCGCCTTATTACAATGTGGGTCAATTGCATTTTTTGTGTGAATTGATATGTTTTCACTTGTCTATTGAGTGTTGAATAGTTAGCCAGGATGTGTAATTGAAAAAAGATATATATATGTAAATATGAGGGGAAAACATTGGGTTTACTGCGCGGAGATTATATAAATGGAATGATGTGGTTGGATAAGGCAAACGAGAGATGCGTTGCAGGCCTTCGGCCGAGGTGTGAGGATGACGGAGGGGAGGGGAGGGGTGGGAGTTCATTCATAACTATAGTCGTCAGTGGTTGTCGATTATATGCGTGGATGTGTCTGCGTGTGGGTTCGAGGGGAGGGCGGGAGGGAGGGGAAGTGTGTTGACGCTGTTCTAGGCACCGAGCAATACCCCCGCGCCTTCTCCCCGCACGGACACCGCCGCTGACACGATGTTGTTTCATTGAGAACTCCTTTTTGTTTCTCTCTCAAACTTTCAAAAATTTGATTGAAAAACTAGGAATTTTTTTGAAATTTTCACGACTTTACAACGGAACATGTAATTGGTTTAGGCCCTTTTACGCTAAACATTATGGAAAGAAAATTTCTCAAACGATCAACATCAAGATGTTCGGACACGATGTTGTTTCACTGAGTTTTCTTGGTGTTTCTCTATCGAACCTTCAAAAACAGAATCGAAAGAAGGATTTTCGACGTTTTCCCGTCTTTAAAACGGAACGTGAAACCTGACCATGTAAATCGGTTTAGGCCCTTTTACGCCAAACATAATCGAAGGAACATATCTCAAACAGTCGAGAACAAGATGGTCCGATAGCGGAGCACTTCATTTGTTTCATGTAAATTTACGAAGGCATTTTGTTTTTACTGGTTAGAAAACGTGCTTTTTATTCGATAATATAGTTCTCTATGAGGATCATTCCTAACAAAACGTAAATTTAGTTTGCTTTTTCGAAGCTAATCTCGAAATAGCTTTTACGGCTCAGTTTTTTCTACTTCAGTCAGTGGATACTTCATTATTTCTTCTATAATTAGAAACAATGCTTAAAAATTACTGAGTGAACCAATGACATGTGTATGTAAACCTCATGACCAGAAAGACTGAATCAATGACCCGAACTGTGCCAAAATGGCAGAAAAGGGACACACACCATACTGTAATACAAATCTTGAAATGTTTTATCGTTCGAACAACACGAAAAAAGAAGATACTGTTCCATTTAACAAAAATTAGATAACAATTTGGCATGGAATAAGTTATTTTCAATTATGATTCCTCAAAAAATGAAGTTTTTAAAAATGAACTCCTCCAATGATTTCGGTGAAGAAGATGGATATTAATATGATAACTTACGAAATATGACTCGATACGGACTGATGACGTGATCTATTGACACAATATTGGTAGGGCATACGTTTTGCAGCATTTTTCAAGATCACAGTATTTTGAGATTTTTCTGTTTTTGTGTTGAATGATTTTCCTGAAACTACTAATCCTGTATAAATTGCGGATTGATCCTGGTAAATGTTGAATTTGGATAGAGACTGTCTGTATGGAGACCTGGTGTAATTTCGTTTTTCGGTGTAATTTCCGAAATTTCTTATAAAAAACTGAATTCACACTTTTCAAAATGCATGGATCCAGAACAGTTAACAATTCCCTGTCTGAAAATATAATTAAAAAAAAAAAAAGATACATTTGAACATGTCAAATGGCATCTAGATACACATTTTGCTGAGAACGACCCTTAACATGATTTCTACATCGCACCAATTCCGTGTACTCCCACCTCTATTAGTTTTATCACAGTGAAGTGCGCAAGCGCCTAATCGCCGACATAAAAATATCCGTCCGCGGTTCGGTGTAACCGCAGAGCGGTCGAACATCAAAAGGCCGATTTCAGCTCGTTTCGCCGCAACCGCAAAAACCTTCGTGGGGGCCTTAAAAATCCCCCTTGCTTGGTTTTTCTTCACCGACCCAATACAGGTTTGTGACGACACATGCGCTGTTAGCCCGTCACTGGGCAGAATCTGGACTTTGGGAATTAATGCTTGGAATGCGCATAGTTGGAATAAAGAACTTGGATTCTGTGAGAATCTTATTGTAGATCTCTAAAATGACGAGTTTGTACGTGGTGTCAAATATCAATTCAAAAATGAAAGAACTTCATAGAACTGAAGTTGTGGAATCTCATTTCAATGAAGAAAACAGATGATGGTAACGTTGTCTAATTCCACATCAATAAAGAGTTACCATGTTATAAAAATTTCGACGGTTTTGTAGTCTTCAGTAATAAAACAAAGTGAACTGGTAAAATTGAGGTAAAAATTCAGCTCGTGTTGAATTCTTAGTGAGAATGTGCACAGTTGAGGAATTTGTCACCATGTCAGCATATTTGGATTTTGCACCAATGTCCGAATAGCTTGTATGTATTATGGAAGAGTTCGGGACAGAACACAGATCGCCTCTTTTAACTTCGTTTTGTGAGAATGAATAATCGTGTTACTGGTAGAATAAACTCATGTGGATTGTAAGGTTGCACGAATTTAGAGTGTGAAGTACAATATCAAAGACATCCGATAAGGCAGCAAAATTATGTCGAACCATTGGTCTGTTCCGAATGGAAATCCTGAAGCAACGGCCAAATAACTGTAATAACTCGTTATTTCGACGTGATTACTGCACATTTTATAACGGAGAGAATGCTTTTGTGTTAATCATCAATCATTCCAGCCTAGCGCCGTCTTTCGAATTATACTCAGCTGATTTGATGTGACCCTAATCGGTCTGCCTTCCTATTACAGAGATAAGGAAGTCACTTCTTCACGTTGTAGTCCATTCAGCGTGAAAATGTCCGAGATAAGATAAACAGCTGTTTCCGATATCGTTCGAACGGTTTGACGAAAGAGGCGTTCTAAAAACAATGTGATGAGACATTGGAATGATTTTTTGATTGTCGAGCTAACGCAGGAATGCCTGGCTTGATGCATCTTCTATATTGGATTAACATTTATATGCCTTCGTTTATTATACTTCAACTTTTTGCAAGATCATTTGCTGTACATACCAACTGCTTTAATATCTACTCACATATTCAAATAACCATTTTCGTTTTGATCTTTTGAACTATCCGTCCTATGAAGAAAACCTTTTTAGAACTACTAGATTCCATGGTTTGGTTTCATCCATTCTTCCACATTATTCGAACAATCCAAATTCGTTGAAAGGTACATGATTGTATCCAACACAGCAAATACGATATGGTTCACCAAAATAGGTCAAAATTAGGGTTTGAAAATCTCATTAGTTCTTTAGCTGGACAGTCGAGTTCCGTACTGGAAACGAGTAGATTTTTACCCGTGTGACCTACCAAGAAAGTTGGAAAAATCAAGTTGAATTGGAATTTACGTAATACTAAAATTCTGCTGAGGAGCATGAAATATCCAATCTTTTATGAGTAGAGATGCCACACAATGGCAGCCAACGCAGCAAATACTATTTTGTTTACTGAAGGAAGTCGTAATTCGGGGTTGACAATGGAATTCTTTGCTGGGAACGAGTGGATTTTTACCTGCGTAACCTACCAAGAAAGTTGCTACAGGCTTTACTGGTGGAATTGGAATTGATGTAATACTAAAATTCTGCTGAGAAGCATGAAATGTCCAATCCTTTTTGAATAGAGAGCTGCCATTGAAAGCTAGCAGCTTCAGGTGAATCGCAAAATCGGTGTGTGAATGGAAAGTTTGCAAGGAAATAGGTAAATACTTTCATGTTGACTTCTCCACAACCTGTAGCAGCATTCCTTGCTATGTAGACCACGGAATCCGACAATTACTTTTTGGGTAGATGCAAAGTTAACTGTGGAATAAATCGTTTTTAGAAGCTCCTCAAAAACTGCTAACAAATGTGAACTTTCGAATCAAAAATCTTTGCGCTGGGCCTGCGAGGGCTCATGAGGGTTGTCTCGGAGCGAAGTGGGTCATGGGCAGACCACATGGTAACTCACCACCCTTTCAGCCAGGATCCCCTGGTCAAGGATGGAATCCTCGCTAAAAACCCTTCTCGGCGTAAGTTTAATTTTCGGGGTCTGACGGGCATTTCGGCCTTTCGGTCGTAAAAGCTTTGCAGAATGCCGCTTCGACGCCATTCCTTTTAATTTGGATAGTTTTTGAGTAGCTTTAATCATCAATATACAATCATTCATGTATTTTTTGCGTTACTTTGGTTGATATGGTGACAATTTCATTGTTAAGTCATAATAATTTCTTCTGTTCTTCAATCGTTCAACCTTCCCCCCCCCCCCCTGGGAAAATATTCTGCGGGTGCCCATGATGGTTAAGATAATTTCTTCTGCCTTCAAACGTTCAAGGCCCGCCTAAACGTTTCAAATGTTCGCAAATTAATAGGAAGTCTTCACTATTTCGCCATATGACGGATGTTTTTAGTGATTATTTGGTTTCAAGTACGCTACTTTCCTCATTTTCATTAAAATTCGAAGTCAAATCTCATCAGGGAACTTTGTGAACTTCCTACTCTTGGGGTTTTATACGTACTACAGTACAGGGTGTCAGATTTGGAGTGGAGTGACGCATTACGTTGTAGAAAGAAAAATCAGTTCCGATTCCATAACCTTGAGTTTCGACGTTTTAATTCTTTAGGAGCACCTGACCGTGAACTATTCAAGAAGAATTGTGATTAGTTCGGATCAATTGTGCGGTTGGAGAGGCGTTTTTTCCTCTCTTGAAATGGGAACGTTTTTTCGGCAATGCGGACCCCCCAGAGTGTCTCTTCGACGAGATTTTTCAAAAAGGGCTCATTTATTTCGTCACGATTCTCAAGTCAAAAGAAATCGCGTTCCGAACAATACCCTAACGCGCCCGGCCAGTTAGAGGAGCTCTCGCGAGGGTTGTAGCTTATATGGCTTTGTACGTTTTACAGTATTGTCTGCGTTCGCGATCTCCTAGGCCGCTCCACAAAAGCCAGTAAATGAGAGCAGGTGGTCCTTCAATGGGAGCTGTACTTGAGGTTGAAGAGCACAAAAATGGACCCTTGTTATGAGAGCGTTTGCTAGAGCTTGCAAGATGGCCTAGGGTGTTGGATGTTGCGCAAAAAAAAACATCTTGTTCGGTGTCTCAACGGTCTAAATGTGTGTAACATCTGAACGAGGATACGTTACAATATGAATCTGTTACGTTGGCGATGGAGCAAACCTCCGTTGGTAACTGCTGCATAAGCATGGTTTTTGATAAAACTCCATCCTGATATCGAAACACTGTTCAAGAGTAACAGCAGATGTATAATATTTTGTTGTGGTGATTGTATCCATTGAGCATTAACAATAAGGACTGGTGCAGTAAGGTTTTTCAAAGTGTCGATAACTGCCACCTTCTGAAACACGTGCGCATATTCGAAACATGAACTGTTGAAAAGTGAAGGAAAAAAATATCAATGGACAGTGCGATCAAGTCTGTAACCGCCAAATCGTGAACGCTCGAGGGAGGAGATTGAGGGTTCCAGGCGTTTGAATGATATTTCGAGCCGTTGGTAGCTCGTCAGGTGCTGTTTATGTTAGTTGGAAAGCTCCAACTGCTAACACGTACCAATTGCGCGGGAATGAAGCAAAAAGACTCGAGGAAAAGACCGTAATCTTGTTAGCGGCTTCGACAATAGGTTCGAAGCGACAATGTCTGCCGGTGCCAAGAACCACAAAGAAATCTCGGGGTAAGTTATTGACATGGTGTGGATTTCAAAAGGTGTGATCATGCAGGCCGCGGCGCTTGCACCCCTCATACAGTGCGTCTTAACCCCCGAAATCTTGTCGCTAACAAGCTCCTTTCTTCCAGCACACCTGTTGATGGTGCCCTCCGTGAGATATTGTCCAGAATGCAGATGCCTCCAGTGAAAGCTTGAGGTATCATGGTAATTTGGTCGGGCCATGCGTCAAAACCTCCAGAACAATCCGTATGACGTCAGTCACAAATCCGTTAAGCCTTCGAAAACCCCAACATTGTTCGTCCAGCTGCATCATTTATATTTTTTAAAGAAATTGTTTGTGTACATAATTAGATAGGCCGTTACTCCGTTGGCAGGCAAACAATGCTCTTTCGTGGCGGTTTGTCTGGACATTTCTTAACCCTTTGACTCGAAGGGTCATTTGTGGAGCGAGGGTGGTGATGGTTTCATGCGAAACCAGACCGTGTTATTTGGAATTGAAAAGAAAAAAAAAACGCCCCAGCCGTACATGATGAATATCGTCTAGTCTTGTAGACGTCTCGCCTGGATACATTTAGATCGGAGGGCCCTTTTGCTCGCACAAAAGCTTTCCTGCCCTTGGGGATTTCTAATGCCTTCCATGGGGTTGGCAGGATTTTTTTTTTTGAAAAGAACTGCAACCCTCCGCAGACTGGCAACCGGTTTCCTGAGGACACTGAACTTAGGACCCAGGTTTCATAAGTGAAACACCTTTGTATCCGAACAACTTCTACCCCCTGCTCTTTGAAATGCTGATCTTATTTTATAGTCTGGACAGGAAACGCAGGAGATAGGCGTGTGAAAAACCGTCTCTTGACGCCGTCCCCTTATCTAAGGGTAGTATTTGCTCTAACCTCCCCTGTACCTTCTCATTCAAAAAAAGTTTTTTTATGTGTTATTTCAAGTTCCTTCCTTCAAGTTTTTCCTTAACCCCCTCCTCCTTTTGACGGTAAATCCAAAAGCAAACCCCGAGTAACGGAACCCAAACCCGTCTAGACTCGAGTAAAAAATGGTCTCCCCTCTTTTGACTAAACGGATCTTTTTTCTTCCTGAGCAGTTTCAATGCTTCATACAGACACCGACCAGACATACCAGACAATCGGCCAGGGTTTTTACCTGTCTAGTCGAACCGTCAATTGAAAAATTGAAAAAAAAAGAACTAGGTAATCTATTAAAGTTTGATTTGATTATACCGCAGTTCATAATAGAACCCGGCTAAAATGAAAACGGTATTTGTCTGTCGGTCTGTTGTGATAGATGATACCAGTCTGGTGTGTTAGGTAGGCAGTTAAAAGGACTCACAATGAGTTCATTCAAAACTCTCTGGAAAACGTGGTATCCAATGTTCAAAGATCCACCGCACAATCATACAACGTCTGACTCGGGTAACGTCACACTGAAGGAGTGCCACAATTTTCACGTCTTCACTTCTCGACGCAATCGATCGAGGTTGAAAAACTCGCATACATTTTTCTTCATCTCCATAATTGGAGATTTATTGCGACCGTCAAGTCGTTTGGCCGTCGAGCGAAATGTCCTGTCTCGGGATCCGACTGATTTGCCGATTAAGAAATTAATCAAATGCGCCTCAAATGATCGCCAATCTTCCAAAACCTTCGCTCTCTTAAGCTAACGACTTCTTTTGAAAAGGAATGCGAGAGCAACAATTACAAGTTTTCTGGCCGTGCCTTGGGGCATGATTTTTTAACTTGCATCAATTTCATCGTCATGGACGTTGCTACATGGCTAGTTTCATGATCAACAGTAATTATGAATGTAAGTCACAAAAAATATCATTGATGAGAAGAATTCGTTTCTGGAATCACTTGAAATAGATTTTGAAGAATCTTGCATGGATTGTGAGTATACTTAAGTCACAAAAAAGCAGTGAAAAACACAGCTCCCCCCAAAAAGTCAAGATCCGTGAAATAGACTGAACTGGCGCGAAAATTTCAACCCCTAGGACGGGGTGACTAAGGGAAGAAGAGGTGTCCACGGACTCTTCAATGTTCAAATTCGATCTCAGGAACCCCAAAAACATAGAAAACCATACCCCACTCGACTTGGCGTGAGAACTCAAATTTCAACCCCTAGGAGGGGGTGATTGAGGGGTTAAGGGGTGCCTACAGGCTCTTGGAAGTTCAAATTCGATCTCAGGGACCCCAAAAACATAGAAATCCATGCTCCACTTGACTTCCCAATCTCATGATTCAAAAAGAAGGTTCTGACACCAATTTAAGGGTAGTTTTTTGGCCATACCTCAAAATTTTGGGCGTGAGGGGATTTTTTGGACCTTGGATTCGAATTCAGCATCGAAAAATACGTAGGGATACCCTGGTCTACTTTACGGATCTTGACTTTTTTGTGGGGCTGTGTAATCTGATTTCTTTTTGAATACTTGGTTTATTGTTTAACTTTTTCATAGCCAGAGTTGAGTAAAATTGAGAATTTGGAAGTTTTTAGTGTCTCAGTGGCAATGGTGACTTGTTGAAAGCTAAAACGTGCCTTGGAGCATGATTTTTAACTTCCATCAGTTTAATTCACAAAAACATCATATTGATGGGAATAATTCGTTTCTGAATTTCGTTTCGTTTGAGAAGAATGGTTTTTTTCGGACTTGCTGAAAGCTAAAAAGTGCCTTGGTGCATGATTTTGTAACTTGCACCATTTTCATCGCCATGGACGCTGTTACATGACTCGTTTCATTATCATCAGTAATTGTGATTATAAGTCACAAAAAAACTCTGAATAGTGTGAATTCTTGTTTAATACTTGGTTTATTGTTAGCCCCTTCCATTTCCATCTGAGTTCAGTAAAATTCCTAGAGAATTAGGAAGTTTGTAGTGTCTTAGTGGCAATGTCTTTTTTTGAGGACTTGCGCAGAGCTTATCAGGCAGCTAACAAGTTCCTACTGACAAGAGACTTCTTTTATTTCCAAGCGGATAACGCGTTCAATTCTTGCAACGATACCGTGGAAAAAGTAGTAATTAAGCCGTGGATAAGATACGAAAAACGCCGGCTTACGGCGTAAGTGCCGCCTTGTCGCGGTGGATACGTGAAATTACACGCTCGGCGGACCGTATCCCACTGGCGCTTCCCCAGGCCTCCTGCTGACACCTGAGGAAATAATTACGCTCCCCGTGGAAAGGATGACATCGGGAGGGCCGACTTCTCGAGCTAAGAGGCGCAGATGGCGCGTGGTCATCCGTGCGGAGATCCCCGCCACCTTCTTCATGGAGTATTTTCTGTTCTGTTGTGTTTTTTTCTTGTCGGAAGAAGCAACTCGGAAACTAGCTCTCGTCCACTCTACCGTGACGACTTCCTGGGAAGCGCTCTCTGGGTCAGTCTGTCAAGTTTTGCCCTCTGCCTCGTTGATGATTATCTCCTTTGAACCTGCTTGCTCCATCGCCAGTGCACAAACTAACCAAAATACCTGCACCGTCATGAATAATAATTCCTGTTTTTAATCCACCATTTCCCACGCCAACTACAACATCTGACGCTCCCTCCACGACCCTAATACTAAAGTAATCCTTTTCTGGCGTTTAAATTCGTGCCTACACAATCTTCGTCATCTATTTCCCAGGAGAGACTCCCAAAAATATGATAATGCCTCTCCGTCCGTTCACCTCTCAAGGTCTATGGCAAGTCGTGTTTTGCGTACAACGTTAATAAGAAAGCCGTAAGAAACATCTTTGTTTTTTTCACGGCAGATAAACTGTGTCATCACTCAGCTTTCCCCTCCTCCGAGCTCCCCGAAGAGTATCTTGTTGCCGAAATTTGTCTCAAGGCCGAGGGAAGTTAATGACCCCCAAAAAACCGGGCTCCTTTGGCGACGTTTCCTATAGCTTGTTGGTGTAAAACTGCGTTTTGTCAGGGTGGTCTTTTCCTTCGATTATTTCAAAGCTGCTTCTTTTTTTCTTGAAGATGACTGACAAAAAAGTAAACGGAGCAACCTGTTTTGGGAGTTTCATATTTATTGGGACTCCTTTTCAAACAGCTCATAGATTTTGCACATTTCGGCTTTTCAACATAAATTGTGATTACCTTCAACATTAAAGAGTACCTGCGTGTTAATTTCAACTGAATGTCTCGAAAACTAAGTTCTTCTTTAAGTTGCACCATTGGTTTGATTCACAGAACTGCAGAACTTTAGCGAGTCCATTAAAGATTTTCTTAAAAATGGAGAAAATTCGTTCAACAATTTTCAATACAAGTTACTTCACAGTTAATAAAATATGCATCTCTATGCATTGCCCATTATGTGATCCCATTGTTGATTGCAACATGATCGATTGCTTTCAATCCCTACTGATGAGCTGCTTGTGTAGTAACATCAATGTAAATCCAGCAGAAATCATGGAGAACTGTAGAGTAAAGAAAATTTGAGAAATTATTGATACCAATTGCCTTCTTGGTTCATTGCGATTCATGTCACCATGTTTAATGGTTTGCATCAAACTTAAGCCTCCTTGATTAATAGTGACGCCTAAAACGACACAAACTAATGACGAATCATGGTTTTCTGCTGGAATTCTTGAATCTTATGGTTTCCTGTTTGTACTCAGAAACAGTTCCTGCTGAAATTAGATTCCCGTTGTGTAGAAACATAATTTCATCATTTTTTGAACTGGGCAAGTCCTGCATCTACATCTTTGATTTAACTGAGAAGTGCCAAATGCCAAAATCAAGGTTTTCAACTGGAATCCGTGAATTTTCTGGTTTCCCTGCAGACATTTCTACGAATCTGATTACGTATCTGATTTCTACGAAAAAAAACTCCTACGATTGCAAATGCCAAATTATTTCTATTTGTTCCAAAAGGTTTTAATCTAAGTACCTTGGCCCAAAAATGGGCAGAAGAATTTGGACTGGAAATCTCGAATTTTCCGATTTATTGTTTCGCCTTGAAAACAGTCCCTGAAGAAAATATCCCAAAAGCTGGCCGCATTAAAACAATCATAGAGCTAGGAATTTCACAATTTTTACACATGTAGAGTGTAACGCGATTAAATGAAAACCTAAGTTACTAAGTATGAGTTTTTCCGAAAGTTTTGACTCCTCGAAAATCGTCCATCATTGGATTCTGCTTTCTTTATAGGAAGTTTTCATGTTATTGAAGTTGTTGAAGCTTCAGATGAATGGTTTTTGAAGCTAATTTTTGTGCTGTTAATCAGATGATGATGAAATTGGACGTAATCTTGGTGATAACGATGATGAGCTTTAACAAGCTTCCATACTTTTACTGCTTTCAAGCTATCTGCGTTCATTTCTGCTGTTAACCTTCATTTTCCGTTGACATATCCATGATCTATTATTTTTTCCATGAATAGGCTTCTCTCAGTTGATCACCACCTGATTATGCGTCTTGGATTAATGTCCACGACATATTTAGGATTTTACTTTTAAAACTTATTCTCCCGTGTCTCGAGGCACAGCAGGTACCTTAAAGCACCCCTTCAGTTCAAATCGTACCTATCTGGTATTATTTATCAGCAGGGGTTTTTTTTTCGCCTATTTTGTTTCGGAGGAGTCGTGCGTTATCCCCCCTTGATGGGGCCTCAGAAGGTCCGGGATCCCAAGGTCCCCCCCTGAGACTCCAGGCCAAAGCACTCGATATGCCTCCTTTGTAGAGCCTCTTCGCACACACGAGACCGCGTTCATTTAAAGCCCCCCTCCACCTTTCGCGGTACCCTTTACTTCTTCCTCTTTTTGTTTTACAATTTTAAAACCGAAGTTCTTTAATCCCATCCCACGAGTTGCTGCGCGTATTATGGGACAAATAGGTTCCGTGGATACCAAAGATACCAAAACAATTACATACCGACTATACCAGATAAACTTAGGTAACTTCCTAACTACCTTACTCTTCAAAGCGAATAACCGCATTGAAATCAAGCAGAAAAGGCGTTACCATAACCAACAAACATCTGTAATTTTAACAAAAAAGCTGCATTCTTGAATCATAGAAGCCTAAATGTGCTTCAAAATCCTCAATCCATGAAAATCTCCCCTATTTTGTCAAACAATTTAATGTTCTGCGTTTGTATAGTGCTTATCATAAAATTTGTCAATTTTAAACAGTTTTTGGCTTTGCCCAAAAGTGTTTCCCTAGTTGCACATTTTTTGTGGGAAGTCAAGTTGTATGTAGTAAATGTGACCTTTGTTTACTCCAACAAAGGGTGTTTTTCTGGAAACAAAGCAATTAACCAATAATTAAGCAGAATTTAACTAAGCACAATTAACCAAAGCTGGTACGTACCTATTCTATCGGAAAGTCATTGATAACAGAGAAACCATTTGCCTTCCTAGCTTCTCCATGCGCAGAAGTGAATGAGCTCCTTGAAAGCAAGCAAAGCAGCTGTCAAGCAACTGTCAACACAATCAAGTTCAAGTTCCTCAGATAGTTCATTGACCCTATCAAGTACATGTACAACAGATGTAGTCTTGAATCACAGAACTGAAGTCGAACTTGAAAAGTGACAGCAATTCAAATTCTCCAACTCTAGGCATCAAAAATCCTCGTTCTTTGATAATCTTGTTTATTTTTGCTGCTTTATAAGGTCCTTATCATGGAATCTGTTAATTTTAAACACATTTACGCCTCTGGGTCCCTCTCATTATGCTTGCTGAATAGCTATCGCCAAATTTTACGTTTTTTGTCGGGAGTTGTCTGTAAGACTTGTACACTGCAATGGTGTTCGATTGGACCATGGAAGTTAACTACACCAATGACGTATCTCACAGAATACACGAAATATGTGCGAAGTATTCGAATACATTGAAAGTTCTTTAATTGACAGATAGATGTAAGGTTGATTGATTTCTATTTTAAATATCTTTTATCATCTGGAAATTCCTCACAGTATGCACCATGCAGATAAGCTTTAGCAGAATTGCAAATTTGCTGTTGGAAGTTGTTTTCTGTGTGAAAGAACCGATGTTCATTGCAATAGCGTTTTACTGGGCACTCCATGGTAGTTTACTGCACCCATGGTTTCATATAATGCACGAAATATTTGAATACTATAACAGTCAATCTAGTGTCATTTAGTTCTTCCACACCCGAGTTAGCTCGAGAGTTCCTCGGTTCCAACTCCAAGCTGATTCGAGACGATTTGCAATCCAGACGGTTTTTACCCGGTTGTCTCAAATGACTCGCCTCTCTCGCATCTCCCCTAACGGAGCCTCCCGTCCTTTTTCAAACTTGGAGAGGTCGTTCAAATGTGGGCAAATATTGTTCAAAACTCTTTAATTTTTTTCGGCAGTTCGTTAACCCAGGAAGCGGCCTTGCACGAATTGCGTAAGATGAGCTTCCCAAATTTTACAGCTTCTTGCAATAATTCTACGCTCGCATCTCTTTATTTGTCGAAACAGACAACATACCCTTGAATCCCTCTTTCCTGAATAAGAATTATATTGCACCACATAGATAACAATGACTATTTTGTACTGTTGATGACCATTTTGTCATAAATCCAATAATAGAACACATGGTTTTTAAAGTGATAGAAACCTACTCATATTTAAAGATACGTACTTTTTCAAGTTCACACATTACTACTAATAAAAGTCGGTATTTGTCATAGTTTTATGTTACTCATAAAGTGATCATTTCTTCATCGGATTCTTAGGAAGATCATACGTCTCACGTGGGAAATAAAATCATTAAGGACATTCCGCTAACTGCAAGTTGCCAGCTCAAGACGAGGAAATGTCTTCGGATCCAATCAACTGATGAACTGTGAAGTTTCCTGTAATAAGCAGACCTGCTATGAAATATCGTATTCTCTGAAGGCTTTCTTAAGAAATTGTCTCTTAACGATCCACCTTGCAGAAAACTCTCTTTTAATATTCCACACCTTGGCATTTCATATTGGTAATGATTCCTTCACGTTTGCTCTGACGAACTTGAATGACTTAGCGAATTCCTCCCTAGTTTACATTCGACTCTCGGGGGTTCTCCATTGTTCGAAGCTCGAAGTTGTTCCCTGCTCCGTCGTTTTGGATCCAACAGGTTGTCCAACATCGTCCTGCATCATTTTCGTGATTGAGTTTCGCATTCTTTGATGAGGCGGTCTTGGTTGAAAGGCCTGCTCGTGGCTTCTTTCTTTTTAAACCCACCCCTCCTTCCAACTTCCAAACAAGTTCTGAATCACGTTTTTAGTAGTCCTCCCTTTTAGAAATAACCACTTGAAGGCAGCCTGTATTGTTTTTCTTTTGATTCTTTAACGATCGAGCAATTTACGTCCCAAGGATGTCAAGCTTGACGGGAATGGAGAGGCGCTCGAAGGGGGACAGTTAAGAAATTAGTAAAGGACTTGCCCAATCTCATCGTCACTTATGTAAGCATCTTAGTACCCTAGATTGAAAAGCACTTGCAAATTAGTTTCATTCCTGGATGATTTCGATCTTTGAGTATGTGGATTTGTACTGTTGTTAACATGATTGATGCTTAACACGATCGATCTGTGTATCCAAAGATGTGAATTCCCACCTAATTCAATCTCTTTGAACTATTCAGGAGTTGGGAATTACTGATAGTTTTCATTGTAACGCTGGTATGCATCTAGTATACCTCCCTATTCGGCGAGTTCAAGCATCGGAAAGTGCAAACTATCCACATCCATCACAAATTACATTGACAAACGAATTTGCTTTGAATTGAAGGCTCTTTCTCAGTGGCTGTCATCATAGAATCCTTGGAATTGTCTGTTATGATGAGCATTTATGCAATGGGCTTGGAATTTCCCTCTATATGCATTCATTTTTTATGCGATTGTAATGTTGATTTGTACTGCTTTAGACGAAAGGTATCTTTGTAGATCGTTGTGTTGTTGCTGATGTATTTCATGAGTTTTCATCCCATACAACTTCAGTGACGTATGGAATTCCATTAGACTCTTTCTCAGTGGCTGTCATCATAGAATCCTTGGAATTGTCTGTTATGATGAGCATTTATGGATTGGGCTTGGAATTTCCCTCTATATGCATTCATTTTTGATACGATTGTAATGTTGATTTGTACTGCTTCAGACGACGTTGTGTTGTTGCTGATGTATTTCATGAGTTTTCATCCCATACAACTTCAGTGACGTATGGAATCCCATTAGGCCGATGGCACTTCCATCAAGATCTTGATTGCCAATCCCTTGATCAGTACCGAAAAAAAAGAGGGGGCGGTAGGGCTGTCCGCGTGTAAATAATTGGGCACAAAGGGAAGGATGCCGGCACTTTTTTACCGGCCACGTCCTTTGCCTTCTAAAATAAGAGTAGGATTTATGGAAATGTGAGGCCAGGACAGGGCAGGGGGTTAGGAGGGGATCGAATTCCCAGGGAAGACTGAGAAAGGCCGGGGAGAAGAGCCGCGGGGAGTCTGGATTCCTCTGGAACAGGTCTTGGAAGGGAAAAGGTATCTGCCTTCTTACCAAGGAGGACCCCCCTCAACAAAAAAGCCACTCATACCTCACAAGGCGCCTACCGCCTATAGCGGAGTGCAGGCCTTGTTTACCCATCACCTTGGCAACCCTCTGATACGCATCTCCATGTCTTCTCGTGACTTCTTCGCCTGGAGGAGGGAGTTCTGTTGCTTTATTTTCTAATTTTAATCCCGCCTGCCTTGGGTTAGGCCCTCCAATCAGAGCACGGGCCCCGCAAGGTCGGTTTCCTGGTCCTTTTTCACCGTGGGAAGCCTTGTTACCTGGGCCAGCTTCATTCATCCCCACCTTTTATACTGGGACCAGCTCTCCCGAGAATACATTCTCAAAGAGCGATAAATGCCTGGACTTTCAAGTCCAATTGACACCTTTTTTTCTCGTCTTCCTTTTTGAGGCTCCAGACCCCAAGTCGTGGCTTCCCCGGATCATTAGCATTCATAAATTAAAACAAAAGGAATCCTCATCTAACAATAAGAGTCCCCTCACCGCTCGTTATCTCAGCTGACTAGACTGTCTCACTTCTTTTTTTGAAGATGACTTCTGAAGTTGAATGACCTTCTACCCAGTGATACTGATGCCCTTTTAAACTTATTTCCATCACCTTCTTGACCAAATCACTATCTGCACAAATTGTTACATCTCCCTATCTATTACCCCTGTTTCTCGAGTTCATTAAACGCTTTTATCGTTGAACATTTATAATTTATTGTCGTAAGAATGACCTCATAAATCGCGTGTGTACTGAAATGATAATCTCTTTCCAGTTTATATCATTTGGCTAATCATTTCTTGCTTTTTACTTTCTTTAGCGAATCTTCTGAGATAATAGCACTTACATATTTGAAGACTTGAAAAACCTATACTCCTGTGGTCAGTTTGTTGCAAATTCATATAAAATCATTCATCAAAAGAAGGTTCAAGCTATGGAAACCTCATTAAACTGTAATTTGTGGTACAATCCTGATTATTATCATTGATTTCCTTCATTTTAACCTTGAATAACCTACCTCTTCCCTTTTATGGTGCCTGGGCTTCCCCCACATTCGTAATTTCAAAATGGAGATGCCACAGTGTAAAGAAGTAGTGTTGAAGAGGGATTTAGTACAGGAACATGAAGCTAAACAATGATGCTTATTTCTCGAAGTAGTACTTTGAAAACATCTCAAATCATTATTGAATTAATTAACTCCGAATAAGATGAACTACCCATTATATGAACACATGAAAGAACAAACTGCTTGGACAGCAACTGACTTTGGTAAAGATGCTGCCTGGTGGCCGACATTTTAGCAGCACAGATTCCCTCCAAAAAGCTCCATTCGTTCCTCAACCCTCTGGCTTGCTATTGCTCTCATATACCCTACTCTTAACTTATAAACTTTCATCTTGTTGGTCACTTCAAACATTTCATGTGTTGTTTCTTTCTGTTTCCAGAACACAAATTCTGCATGTACCCCGGCAGCATCATTGCCGGAGCTAGCCTCGCGGCGGCCCTCGTCGGCATCAACTGGTCATCAAAAGGAGGTTGGCCCCTCAGTCGCCTCCTGGACTTCCTTGGAACCCTCCTTCACGTCGAGAGGGTACGTATATCTACCTACTTCCATTCTCTCTTTTTCCATCATTATTGTTCTCCTCCAAGGATTTTAATCTGCCCGGTGAATACCTCGAGCGACAATACCCCCCTTTGTCATAAGTAGCTGACATTGTCCACTATTCAGAAAGGGGATTACGCAGTTGTATTCACTGGGTTTTTTAATCATATTGTCCCCCCGAAAAATTCCTTTCTCGCCTCGTCCATCCCTGGCAATATACCCTCACTGGGTCCGTGCGCCAATCTTTCTGGGTGTAATGCATTGTTTTTCCTTCTCATTCTAAGGGTGTTCTCTCAGCCTCAATAATGGCATATATTTTCAACCCCAATTTATCTCAAAGGTTCATTCTTTTCGTTCTCGCGTGAGAACTTTACGTGTTGAATGATCTCTCCACCCATTTGCTAACTGCGTGTAATTCCGTAATTATACCCTTCAAATGTAATTGACGGTGGAAGATTCTTTTGCTGATGCTTGTTCCGCCTTCGTATTTATCGTTTTGCAAATCAAATTGGTTTTGTTACCATACTCCCAAAACATGTACCTATCACCTGTAGCATAGAAACCTTTTCGTTTCTGCTGATGGATATTGCCGATTGGATTGTGACCTCCACCACAATCTTCATTCAAAAGCTGCTATGGACGACATTTTATCAGCAAACATGGAAATTCAGACACGTGTTCTCAACTTTGGCAGTTGGTGATAGTATCTTCGTAACAACGTTACTAAGCAAATCCTGTGGTTGTTTTGTAGGTATATATATTGATATTCGGGGAAAGAGATTCTTTATCTAGCTTTTGAAATGAATTAGTTTCGCAAATCAAATTGGTCTTGTTACCAAACTCCCAAAACATATATCTTTCTGTTTCTGCTGATGGATATTGCCGATTGTATTGTGATCTCCATCTGAATCTGAAAATCTCCTGTGGACGATGTTTTCTCAACAAATATGGAAATTTAGAAAATCGTGTTCAACTTTGGCAGCTGGAGATAGTATATTCGTAACAGTTACTTTGTAAATCCTGGCGTTCTTTTGTAGAAATTCAAATATTGAAGATATTCTTTGAAAAATGGAGAAAGTAGTTACTTTGTAGAAGGTGCGATTCTAAAAACGAAGTAGGTGGATACTAGGAGTTTGCTGTTTTGGTTTCAACGTTATCTGCTCATTGCTTTCGTGTTTGAAAGCTGTTGAAATCTTACTGTTTTTTCTGAAATTTTACTGAAAATTCCTTCAGTTCCCTTTGAATTGTTTCTACCTTGTCAACCCAAGGGTTTGATGCATTGTGTGTTGGATATACGCTTGCTGATAGCTTCATCTCATATCCAGAAACGTCATTACTGCTCGTTCAACGTTTTCTGCTGGTTTTCAAGAAGCTACAAAAACTGGAGGCGCTTCCTCCTTCGGCCCGAATCCGACATTTTTCAGTACCTACCCTCCCTCGGAGTGGCGTTCCAGCGCTGGTTCGGACCCCGACCAAGGACTCCCGGCCACGGCATCCTCTGAACTTCGCCGGTCTTGAAAATTTATGCCCGTCTGCGCCGCTTATTTCACTCCCATTGTTCACAACCTGTTTCCCGTCCAGTTCTCGGGCCTCAGTATAGAGCGACCCTCCCGGTCGGGAGGGCATTTGCCAAATAAAAAAAACCCACTAGCCTTCTGTGGGTTTCTACTTATTACGGCTTTTTTAGCTGAGTTGTATCTTCGTGTAACTCGAACGAATTACCTTCCCGTCTTCTTACTTTATACTCGGGAGCACTTGCTCTCAGTCAAACCTTTTCCCTCAACTCCTCATCTATATATGTCCTGAATTCCATGAAAACTGTCAATTCATTGCACGTTACCTCCAAAATAGTTACTATGGGTCAACACAAACATTCTATACAATGTTTTCAGTAGGTACCCAGTTATCTAAATTTACAATTTCTTTAGTCCGAAACGGAAACCAATTGAATATGAAAGAATAAAATACCAAATTCACCAGGGAACAAGTTGTTCCTTCATGAAGAGGCGCATCATAGCGATATGAGTTGCAAATGCATCTTTGAATGCTTGATTCCTTGATAATTTCATGCTTAAATACGAAGTCTACGTTGGAAACCAAATGTGTTTTCTTAGCGACTGCGCCAGTTTTTTGTCGTAACAATGGTGTTCTGACTCGAGTTCGTTTTTGAGGCTGTTAATGGCTCGAGAGCATCACATCAACAGTAGCTCTTAAGAATGGTTATGCATTAGGGTGTACTACACATTAAAGTACTGTGTGATTCCATGAATTGGTGGTTAATATGAGCACCACATTAAGGTGCTGCAGTCTAGATACACTCATCATTTCGATCCTCCTGTAATATACACTGTTTTCCAAAGCGCGTACTGGTACTAACAGGTCTGCTCATTCGTTGCTTACCACTGTATACCTCAGTACCCACTCCAAATCGATCTTGGTGTTTTTTCAAGGATACTCTGTATACTCCCGTATTCACTGACCAGTCTTGCCCTGGTTTGAACGCTGCAAGTCCTTTTAGGCCTGCTTGGCTATCTGAAAGAGTAGGTAAAGACGCTCCCACCTCTTATTCCTTGCCTCTGAATCTCCGCCACTTATACATGTTGAGGGGCTACAAAAATGGTTTCAAGATCTCATTATTGCATTAATGATAATGCATGCATTCAAATAAAGTAAAACCATTTCATGACGGTTTGTGGTATCATCCTCAACCAAAGTCATATTACGTTTTTATAGTTTACTAGTATAATGGCCCTGCTACGCAGGTTAAAAAGAAATAGGTGAATAACACAATGAGGGAGTATAATAACAATATGCAAAGTCAAAAAATCGTATATCCCAAATCCCCGAGGAGAGGACCACGTCGCTTGCCCTGGGAGACCACCCGCTGGGGCCCTATGGAGCAGGTCGGTTGCCCTGGGAGACGGGGGCGAGAATTCCACCCGCCCAGCGTTACCACGCCCTGAAACTTCGATATACTCTGATAAGCTCGTCTTTATATAGTGTGATACTGACCTGCCTATAAGTTTCTTGGCTCTTCTTCACTTCAAACTTATCTCATTTTCGTCTTTTTTCCTCTTTTCCAGGATTACCTCTCCAACTGCTTCCTCCAGCTTGAGGACCTCCTCAAGGAAACCCTCGACGAGAACAACTCCGAAGAAGCCCGCGACGCCTCCACCACCCCCACCGACGTGAACAGGGTCGATTTCTAGCTACCCCTACCGGCCACTCCCAGCTCCCCACAACCCTCTTGCAGCAAAAGTGAACTTTAACAATCACAAACTACAAGCTGTTTTTTTAAAAGTCTTTTAATTTTATTATTATTTTTTTAAAGATTCAACGTCAATGCCTCCCCTAAATCGAATGCCTTTTTCCATTCTATTCAATGAGGGCCTTGTCTCGTCCGAAATCACCAAGTTTTTTTGGATTTCAAATTTCATTTTTACGCCGTTTTCAATTTATTTGTAAAAAAGATAAATTCTAATAGACTTTTTGTGAGTTCCTCATCCCTATTCGCGCTACCCCCTCCCTGTCGCCCACTCCTCCCCCCCAATTTTCTTCTTAATTTTTATAGATGTATAATTTTTTTTTCAAGTCCTACATTGTGATAAAAACAATTACGTTTAATAGCCCCAATCCCCCCTCCCCTCCTCGTCTGACTTAATTACTTTTTTTTATTATTTTATATGCTACCCTAATTTTCGTAGGCGTTAATTTTTTTTCTTCATTTTTTTTCTGCGAATTTTTGTAACGGATTAAAAAAAATGATGGGGAAGGCAATACTATACGCTTGTTTACCCGTATTTCTTAGTTGTTTAGTAGTACGTTTCTCCTCCGTTTATAAAGAGAAAAAATAGTTTTTAACAAAAAAATATGAAACAAACCGCTATTTTTTTTCTTTCTGATTTGTATTTTTATTTAAAAAAAAAAGAAAGTCCTTTGTTTAGTTTGAAGTGGCCATGAAAAAGTGTTTATATTGAAGACAAAAAAAACATGAAAAAATAATCATATTAGTCATTTTGAGTCATATCGTTAATTTAGTTGTTAAGTCGGAAGAACCGCTATTGAAAACGACCCTATATGAGGAGTATTATTGTTGAGGTAGGCCTTAAAAAACAATTTTTTTTTTATTCCGTACTTTTAAGAGCCTCCCTTTTGCAAGAAAACTTCTGCGATGTATCGCGTTTGTCTCTTCAATAAAATGAAGAGAATTTTTACTGATTGTTCCTTAAACCGTAGGAAGAAAGAAACTCTTGAGTGACTGAAGTTTTCGTGTTTATTTCAGTGTAATAAAGTTTTTTTTTTTTTTGATTTTGTCGTGCTCGGATTCGTGTTTTTCTTTTTTTTTCAATTTTTACTGGCATAAAAGCGAGTATTATCTGCTTGAGAATTAAGTGTTCTGAAATTCGGTATTTCGCTATTTCATAAGAATGCCTTTTACTGTTTGATTTGTTGAAAAATAGTGAAGTAAGTCGCTTCTATGTTATCGATTATGAGATTTGGTTCGTTAACCAAGGGAACTTTTTTCTTTTTATTATACCTATACATTAATTATTGTGTTGTAATGTTTGGTTTTTTTCTTAAATCGCAAATAGGGACGTCAAGGGAATTAAAAAAAAAAAAAAAAGAAAAAGTGATTACCTAGTTTTTTCTGAGTTTTATTTTGAAAATGAAAACCTCAGCGAAAATTTGTTTTCAAATTCTTTAGAATATAAGAATATTGTGCCTTCGCGTCTCTGGCAGCTTAAAAGTTGTACTCCTGATTTTTTTTATTATCATTGATTATCATGTTATAATCTCTAAAAAAAAAACAAAACGAAAAAAAAAAATAATTGAAAAAAGAGAGAAAATATTTTGTAATTACCACGCCAAAAAAAGAGGTTTATCGCTGTTTCAATTATGGTTTCAAAAAATCATAATTCCCAAGAATTATTTTTTAAGTTTTTCTTTGTCTCCTTGTATAAATCGAAAAAAATGAATAAAAAATTTTATTTTATGAAACATTTTCAATGTAAAAGAAAAAAAATGTTACTTTTATCGAGTTTTTTTGTTATGTATCATAATGATGGATAATATATATATATATCGTATTCGAAGTAGTTTGTAGGTCGTTTAATTTTATGTCAAAAATGTACAAAGAAAATTTTTCGTGTATTATTTGTACCTTTAAGGAAGGGTCCGACCAGAATTATCTACAATCCGTGAAATGAAAATAATTGAGAATTTGGGAGTGTATCGCATAATATGGGGAGTGGACGCTGAAAGTATTCGTTTTTCTTTCATTAAATTTTCAATTTCATTGCACATTCGATAAATGTGATTAGACATACCGTTTTAAACAAATTTCTTCAGTAAAAAAGGCTGCTGTACTTAATTTGCAGACCGCACCTCTGTGTCAGTCAATTGTGTCGTAAATACGTAAATAATTGCAAATGTGTCATACATTGTTGATTAATTTGTCACGTCAAACTCACAAACAGTTTATAACGTTTTTTTTTACTACTTCTTTATTTAATTTCGATTTATTACTTTTTATTAACGTACGAAACTCTCCCAAATTCTCTCGATTAATCGGTTCTTAATGAAAATACAGTTATCCTTTTGTTTATATCTTTTTTGTCAATATTTTTTACCTCACCTTTTTTCTGTAACACGGAAAGGCTAACCTTGTTTTTTTCTTTTTAAATATGTATGTGTAAACTTACGCCTTTTTTTTTTAAATGAATCAACAGTCTGATTACTTAAGAGTGAATAATTTTTATGTTAGCGGTTTTTCTCCAAAGTACCTTGATTTATACTATGCGATTTATTATTCTGTTTTTGAGAAAAAATAAAACTTTTTTTTTTCTCTGTACTCACCGAGTTTTTTGTCCATTTTCTTCATAGCAGTACCCCAGTTCTATTGCAGCATATGCTGATGTTTTCCACCCTTAGAATGAAGCACTGCTATGGGTGTTGATCTACAAGATCCTTAAGTTATCAATAGTCTTAGCTGTTCGTCAATTTTCTTCATGGTAGTACATCAGTTACAATTCCTGGTTTGTTGATGTAATATAGTTGACATTTAGCAAATGGTGATGTGATGCACGTTGAAAATTAAACGCAGTCCAAAAGGTGTTATTCAACAAAATAGTCTTAGCTGATTGTTGATTTTCTTCATGACAGTACCTCAGTACCCATTCGGAGTTTAGTGGTGTGTTAAAACTAAGGAAATGCTGATTTGCTACAAGCTTGAAGTCATCAGCAGTCAAATAGGTGTTGATCAACAACTATAGGTTTTGTTGTTGGTCAATTTTCTTCATTTAACTAAGTGTAGTTCAACATGTTAGCATAAAATGAAAAGTTTTGCTCAACAATATCCTGAAGTTACCAATTATCCTACTTCTTCGTCTTTATCAAACTAAGTAGTACCTCAATGCAATTCCTGGTTTACTGCTGTGTTCAGTAAAACAGAAGTTCAGCATATGCTGATGTGGTGCAGGCTTGAAATGGACCGCCATCCAGTCAACAACATCCTGAAGTTGTCAACAGTTGAATAGTGCTGTTAGTCAATTTTCTTAAAATCAGTAACTCAGGTATACTTCCTGGTTTATTTCTTGGTTCAGTAATGCAGAAATTCAGCGTATGCTGATGTGCTGCAGGCTTAAAATGGACAGCAGTCCAATCAACAACATCCTGAAGCTATCAATAGTCTTAGCTGTTGATAAATTTTCTTCATATCCGTACCTCAATTAGGTAAACTTCCTGGTTTATTGCTGTGTTCACTTTAGTAGAAATTCAGCGTATGCCGTACCAACTGCTTGCTTAAAATGAACAGCAGTCAGATAGGTGTTGATCAACGACATCCTGAACTTACTATTTGTCCTAGTTGTATGCCGATTTTCTTCAACATACTAGCTATGTACCTCAGTTATAATTCCTGGCTTATTGCTGTATCTGGTGCAACTGAAATTCAGCATATGCTGATGTGTTGCAAGCATAAAATGAATAGCAGCCCAATCAACATCATCCTGCAGTTATCAATAGTCTTAGCTGTTAGTATACTAGTTAGGTATACTTCCAGGTTTATTGCTGCGTTCAGCATAGTAGAAATTCAGCAACTGCTGTTGAGCTGCATGCTTAAAATGAACAGCAGTCAAATAGGTGTTGATCAACAACATCCTGAAGGTGTTGGGAAGGTTTACCTATAGACTCCTCGAGATGTTGTTTATACCTCTAAACAAACTCATTGACCACTTGAAATACGAATAAATTTACTTCATTATATATCATTGGATTCGTTAGGAAACGAATTTTCCAAAAAGCTGCACAACTTAGTGATTGACGAATTTTTCGAGCCCTAATCGACAAATAAAATCACCATGTTTTTCAACTGCTACTGAAGATTGGTATGGGCGTACCTAAATATCAACTCTTTTAGAGAACAGATGGCCCAGTGATGTGTTGGTGTTTTTACGAATTCAATAAATTTCCTCGCGATACGTGACTATCAATTGAGTGGTTACATTCGAGTAAATTCAAGTTAATTCAATAACAGCATCTGTGAATCTTGTATAGAAAAAATCAACTTTGGTGTAATGCACAAGTTCCCTTGTTGATTTTGAAAATCCTATTGCATCCTTCGATCCTTAGATTTTTCAATATTAAAAGCAAGAAACTATGACCTACAATGAAGAATTTTATAACTGTGGTAAAATAATACACAACGGCGCACAGGGTTAGGAATTTCTCACAGCATTATCATGCTTCAACTGATAAATGATATTAACTTTCCCATTTATTTCTTGTAGTTCATCCCCATATTGTTACTGAAGCTTCAGATCTAATGCGTACGTAAGGTTTGAAATAAGGGTTGACGATAATTTGAAAACAAAAATAAGTGGCGATCTTTTAATTGATTCCTCCTGCTGAAAGCTTATTCAGATATCGTTTCATCGCTATTGGCCACAACCTTTGGTATATTTACTTTGGTGATACCAGAAAACTTGAACATCTTCAAGTTTATGAACTAGGGATACTAACGATCAAATTAACCATCTAACAATTGTCAACGAAATTTTTATTATAAATAGGTACCGAATTGATTTTTGTTTAAACTATATTGAAAAAATGTACAAACAATAACTATAAACCTGATAAAATACAATAATGTACATCTCGAGGGGGTCCGGTGCGTGAAAGGAATGGCCGACACGTGACCTGCGATGCATAGGGGGGCTTTGCCCCTTCGATTGCACTTGGGGGGAAGTTGGACACTCAGGAACCGTCGTTTACGCCAACCTGAGGAGCGCTGGGCGAACTGAAACATACAAAAACAATGCGAATTAGTCATGTGACGAACAAATCAGCTGAATCTTGAATGACAAAGTACAATACAACTATGTACAATCCATTTCTTACTCGTATGAGACTTTATACTCTCCAGCCTCCTGGGGAATGGGAGGCAGGAGCTCTTGAAAGATGCTGGCTTCGCAACACCTCTATTTGAATGCTCTCAATGGGTACTTCTACTTTAGATACCCATCCTAATGGACATCTGGGAGGTGGGAGAGCTCCTGTAAAACCTGGTCTTATTCCGTATGCTAACGAAGATAAACACCTCGGTATAACGGTCGATGCCAGGCTCAGCTGGGGAGCCCATGTTAAGAAAAAGAAGGGAGAACTCCTACTCAAATTCAGGAAAATGTACTGGTTAATGGGGAGACGGTCTAAGCTGTCCATCCAATACAAGCTAACTCTGTACCACCATGTCCTAAAAACTGTCCGGAGCCCAGTTATGGGGCTGTACAGCTCAATCAAATCGAGATAGCATCCAACGTTAGCAAAATAATGTGCTACGAACTGTTGTGAATGCACCATGGTACTTAAAAAGTGACCCTCTGGAAATGGAGGCCCTCTTTGGAAGAAATTAAAAATAAATATATAATATTTATATAAATTAAATATGAATGAGAGTTTATGGCAGAACCTAACTACCACGATTTTAAAGAACGGCAGCTATTACACCTTTTAACCATTAGTACCTCCTGTTGAGGATTATAACTACCAGTTGACCGCTCTTCTCTTCTTGACTCCAGCCGCCGTCCATCGAGGGGAACTAACAAGACCGACGTCAACCCCGAGGAGACCAGGGGCCAAGGGTGGCCGACCACCACGCCGCCGCCTGCATACGCCATACATCAAGGTACTGTGTTGACCCTCTCCTATTTCACACCAGAGTTTTGTTAGAGTTTCGCATTTCTACCCCCCAGTGCCCAAGGAATGAGGCTATAGGGGACCCAGCACGGGCGCAAACTCCATAGGCCCATCTGTAGAGCAGTTTCCCTAATATAACAGTTCAAACAGCCGTTGTTCTGAGTTTTACCGAAGCCCCTCGTTCCTAATCCTTGCACACCCCCTACATGCTTCCATTGATCTATTTACACCTAGTTCAGAGTATAGGGGTAAGATAGGGAGCGCTCAACGGCTCCGGCCCTGCTCCTGTGCTTCTCCCGTTATAGGTGCCGCCTCCAGGTACTTCACGAGCTCGCCACCTGATTCGCCAGTACAGGACACCAGAGGAGGTCGCCGGAGTAAGAGCATGGCCTCAGGGGCGCGGCAAATGCAGGACCTCGGGTAAGTTAACGCTGCCTGGGGGGAAGTCGCTGTCCCCTCCCTGGGACCCTCCTCAAATATATACTAATTCATGTTTCTATTTTCTAGTAATTGGGTTCGCCCGTTCATATCAATACATAAATGGGGTAATTTCAAATAAGTTGGTTCGAACGGCCCAAGTCTCATAACTCTACTAATGCAGAGTCAAACTTTTCGTTACTCCTGGGGTGACAGTTGAGGTGATTCAGAGATGTGCTAAAAATACCCACATACAGATGTCAACATAGTGCCCACAGAACAATGAAATAGAATGTGTAACGATGTAAGTTCAAAGCTTACCTCCCACCGAAGAACCAGTTGAAAATGCCGTAATCAACAATGCTCTCTTCTTGGTTACCTGAAATTGAAACAAAAGTATTATATTTCCAATTTACACTCACAATAACGTTCTCATCAAACAGGTTTTCTTGAAGGTTCGAAACAAAAAAGGCAAAATAAATGTAATATGCACAGGAACATTATGATCAGTAACTCTTGGGGATAGACGTTGACTATTACGAATAAATGAGTTGATTAATCGATTGTTATAGTTCGCCAATCAAAAAATTTCTTTGTAAAAGCCAATCATTGCTCGTCCAAGAACAACCTTGAGTGAAGACAAGCTCTATAAATCAATAAAATTAATATAAATTATAATAGAAATCTACACTCGTGGATATACAGAGAGTTCGGTATAAAAACTACGAAACTTCAGGGATCGATTAAGCAATTTGCAACAACTTTTACCCTATAACAATTATTGTTTTTGGTAAGAAAAAGAAGAATCACAGTTTTATTAAGTATTTTCGACCTTACTTCACTGAAATGGCTATAACTCTATTAACTTACTAGATAAATAAATTTTAAATTATACAGTTGAAAAGAGCGATACATGTTCTTCAATTTTCATTGCATAGAATTTTCTTCAAGTCACATCGTACATGGTTTTTTCTAGCATAAACGTGAATTGTTGTCAACCTTCAATGATCAACCACTCGCTGGAAAATGGGTGAGCTATACGATAAAAACATCTGAATTTCATCTCCATTCTAACAGTCCATTAAATTTTCATTTTAAAGCAACTTTTGACAGAGAAATTGGGGTTTGTACTTGGAAAAACGTTAACTTTTCCAACGAAATCAGCTGGCATGAGACAATGCCTCTGGTTTTGCATTGACTTTAAGGGGGGGGGATACAAATAAGTAATTTTTCTCACTGAATCGAATGAAGGCATTTCTAAAACTCTAGGAACGATATATAAATTATATATATAATTATTCTTAGAAAAAAAAAAAAAAAAAAAAAAAAAAAACATTTTTCTGCATTTTTTATTGGGATCACAACTTTTATTCCTTTAACCAACATCCCCCCCAACCCCCCAACTTCTTCTTTTGATTTTAATCATTCCGAGAGTTTTAGAAATGCGTTCATTCGATTCTAGTCTCCCAGGGCAACTCCAGGACTTGGGATATACGATTTTTTGACTTTGCGTATTTTTTTAATACTCCCTAATTGTGTTATTCACCTATTTCTTTTTAACCTGCGTAGCTGGGCCTTTAAAATAGTACCAGTATAATATTAGTTTGAAAATTAGGATATACGTATACAAATACGGAAAACTCACTAGAAGGACTTTCAGTGTACAACTGCATGTGCTGGACATGACGGGCTTCCCTCTCAGTTTGTACAACAGGGTCCTTCTTATAGCCAGAATGGAGCTCACTCATCCTTTAAAAAATGGAGAATTCAGACATTGTATCAGGAAGGTGAATATTAAGAGGTTTTGGTATAAAAGCTTAGAATTCGTAGCTAAAACTTCAACGTACTTGTCGTGTATGGGAGATTTCTGTGAATCCTCTTTCGATGGTTCGGCGCTCCTTCTCAAAACGTCACTTAACCTCAACTGGAGGGAGTCTCGTTCTTCGAGGAGCTATGAATCAAACATACAGGTTTTATACGAACAGTTTACATCAGAATTGGCCAAATCAGTATGATGATTATCGTGGAATGTGACAGAGGGTGTTCGATTTCGAGAAGCAAGATTTTTCTAACTGCTGAGTGAAGTTTTCAAGTAGAATTAGGTAGCCGAGAGGCATTCAAGTATCCATTTAACATGTAGCCCATCCCTTGTTCATTATTTCAACAGTTATTTCTGGAGACCCACTATTGGCGCTTGTTACCTCCGAACAGCACCCATGGCAACAGATATGTTTGATAGTCACAATACAAAACGCTGCAAATTCTTTCACTGGGGTTTATTATTCAATTGGCTTGCGTTCATGATTTGAATTTCTACCAAGCTTTGGAGTGTGCGTGTTTCTCAGGTGATAGAGCGATTATTGAATTTCAGGAGATATGCATACAGCACGTAAATCAGTTCTTAACCAAAATACCTATTTGGATTGATTAGTTGATCATATTTGTGTGCCTCCTGAAATTCAATAATCGCTCTATCACCTGTGAAACACGCACACTCCAAAGCTTAGTAGAAATTCAAATCATGAACGCAAGCCAATTGAATAATAAACCCCAGTGAAAGAATTTGCAGCGTTTTTTAATTTTTTTTAATGGTTATTAGAATGCTTCAACCCGTGTATCGGCTACAAAGCCTTTTAGGAGTTCACTCCATTATCCACATTACTACATCATTACGTCACTAGGTTACTGATATCAACACAAAAACAATAATAAACCAAAATATCGAGAATGTTGGCACCATAAATCGAGCCATAGATCGGGAATGGTTTGACCTATGGACCTGGGGAGGAGCTCATTCGATTCCTCGTGGAGTGTTCTTCAAAAAGAGTACAAATTTAGGCCGTCTTGACTTTTTTGAGGTTTTTAGGGATTTTACAAAACTTTGAGAACCCTTAAAGAGCACTTTAAATTAAGTGAGAGTGCTGGCTAAAGAATTGGGGCGTTGTCGGACCAAGATGGATTTTTCCTGAAAATTTCAGATCTTTTGCTCCAGCCGTTTGGGAGAAATCGTGCGTACGGCGGAAAATTTTTTATTGCAGTTTCGGATTCTACACCCTTTGAGACGTAAACCATGAAATTTTCAGGTGGGGTTAGCATTTTTTTTTCCAGAGCGATTACAATGGTTTATTATTAAATCTTCTAATGTTTACTTTAGAAGATAAAATTTCGATTTGGTATGGAGATTACAGAACAATTAAACTCTCTCAATGAAGTCATTCAAAATGGTAAATTGAGAGACCGCCATAGTAAGTGAAATAAAGTAATTAAACAATTATTCTATGATCCAAAACTTCAAAAGTGGCGGAAAGAACGTTTTCAGTCATGTTATCAAACACATCTGTTGCCATGGGTGCTGTTCGGAAATTATTGTAACCAAGCTATTTCTGAGGGGGGGGGGGGGGGGCACGTTTTTTATTTTTATAGATTTAATTCGTTGAACAAGTTTCTAGTAAAATGGAAAAGTTGATTACTTTCTAGTTTTGGAAATTGCAGTAGATATTTCTTTGTCTGTGCTCCTAAAATCAAGTATTAAAAACTAAAATAATTTGAGTTTAAAGTTAAAAGTAAGATTTTGTTAAATTATTTGGAGTTGAGAAGGGAGTAATGTATCAAATAACGAAGGTATATTGTAAATCGACAAACCTGCAAGATTTCCATAGTCAACTCTTCGATCTTGACATCGCGGGAGTGGAGGTGGTACAAAGCTTGGTCTAATTTGGCCTGGACGGAACGCAAATCCGGGTGCAACTTGCCCTGCTCCGAGAGAAGGAGCCGCTCTTGAATTTCCACCACCGCTCTCGTCAGCCTGTTGATTTCCTCATCTTTGTCTTCAATCATCGCCACGTACGTGCTCACATCCTCGCTGGTAGTTTTACTCTGCAAACTCTTCAATTCCTGGATCTCCGTTTCATATTTGGCCACTTCAGACAGCCGTTCCTGCACTAATCCCTCCAACCTCAGTCGCTCCTGCTCCAAAAACCCAATGCTGCCTCTCAAGCTATCTTCATTCTTCTCAAACTCAAACCCTTTGGACTCAGACACTGACTGCAAACACCGGATTTCATTTTGCAGCTCTAAAATTATCCTATCCCTGTCGCTCAATTGCTCCAGCTGATTTTTAATGGTTACTTCATAATCAGCTACTAGCGTGGACAAACTCTCAATTTCATCCAATACCCGTCTATTATTGACGGCATCTTCATCATTGATATTTTTGATATCTTCAAGTTTTTTCTCATAAGACTGCAATTTTTCTTGACAAGCTTGAATCTCTGCAGTTTTCTCCTGCACAGTCTGAATAAGCTGTTTAACTTCAACCTCTTTCTCATTCAACAACCCGTTTACACGAGCATTCGCTTCTTCCAAAACAGAAATCTGGTTTCTCAAAGTCTGAATCATGATAGAGTGTTCCGTTTCACTAGATTCACGACTTGCATCTAAATAAGTTTTCAAACCGTCCACTTCCGATTTCAGATTTCTATTTTCCTCCTGGTATTCCTTCAATTTCTCTTGGAGCTCTGCCACATTTTTATATTTATCCCTCAACGACTGAAGCTCCTGCGTTGCGTTTTTAAGAGCTTGTTCTTTGGCAGATACAGTGCAGACAAGATGCGCATTGTCTTCATCTCGTTCGAGTAGAGCTTTCTGAAAGTTTTGTTCCAATTCTTTCACCTGCTCGTCGTAGTAGGCCTTTTGCGATGACACCTGCTTTTCTAGCTCATGAACTTTTTTCCCTTGTTCTTCATCAGGGAATGCGTTCTGATCATCAATATGTTTAGAAAGCTCGGAATTTTGTTGCCATAGGTACGTCACTCTGTGCTCCAACTGTTCTTTGTCACTCTTCAAAGAATCAAACT
Source organism: Creontiades dilutus (assembly GCA_031894815.1). Lineage (NCBI taxonomy): Eukaryota > Metazoa > Arthropoda > Insecta > Hemiptera > Miridae > Creontiades > Creontiades dilutus. The sequence continues at coordinate 283,909 of JAVIWC010002139.1, forward strand.
CTCGACGAAGTCTAGAAATGTCTCCTTCTAGAACACCTTTTTGTTTCGTCAGTTCTTCAATAGATCCTGGTATAGTATCTACTCCTTGGCCAACATTTGAAAACACTTCATCAAAAGCAGCTGCTGTTCCTTGGAATAGCACAGAAGCACTGGCCATAGGAATCGATTCTTCTACCTTAGGCTTTTCAACAGCAGTGGCACGATTTTCAAGTTCTTGTAAACTTTGCTTCAAATTTTGAATCTCCTGTTGCAATTCTTGTTCCCTTACCAGTGCTTGGTTAATTTGTTCTTTCTTCTCCAATAATGACTTTTCCAATTCATCCTTCGCAACAGTCAAAGATCTGATTTTCTCCAAAAGTTCGGGATCTTGAGTTGGGGCGGTTCCCTGAAACAAAACAGCAGTAGTTTCAATAGGAGGCTCATTCCTTGCAGCATGTTTCTCAGTATTAGCGACAGCTTGTTCAAGAACTGTCAACGTTATCTTCAAATCTTGTATCTCTTGCTCCAGATCTTGTTCCCTAGCAAGAGCTTGGTTTATTTCATCTCTCTTTCCAAGTAGCAATCCTTTTAGTTCCTCATTTTCAGCTGCCAAGTTAATCAATTTCAACGAAAGATCAGGATCATTGGGTGAGGTATTTTCCGATCTCAATGCGTTTAGAGACCACTCCAGATTCTGCACCTGGTGGTTCAGCTCAGAACTCCTCTTTTGCCACATTTGAACTTCTATGTCTTGCCGTTCTTTCATATCTACCAGCTGTTCATTTGCGCTGGTCAGTGTATCCACGCGTTTGTTAAGCATATCTCTCTCTTTCTTGAGGGTTTCAAACTGCTTACTCAGTTCACTCATTTTCCCTTGTAACACATCGTTCTCACTTCTAAGTTCTTCCTGTAGAACAAGATCTAGATCTGAGAATCCACCTTTGGTCTCAACTTTGGCCTTTTCAGCTTTCATGTCCTTCAATTTTTTCAATACTTTTCTGTAGTTGACTTTCATGGCTTCCATTTCTTGGACAGCTGCCTCCTTTTCAGCCTGTAGCTGCTGAATGGTATTGGTCATTTCAGTTATACGAGAAGCCTCTTGTGGTTGAGCAATTTCCGCCTCAGGCATCACATTCTCTGATCCCATCCAACCCCAACCATCTTCTTCATCTTTGACATCAGCAAATGGATTTTCCATAGAGTCCCCAGAAGGTAACCTCCGCACGCCGGAATGTAATGGAGAAGCGTGACTTGACTGAACTGAAGGCTCAACTTGAACTCTAGAAGATTCTGGAAGATTGTTAACACTAGCAGCATTATCTTGCTGAGTTCTCCTCAAGTGTTCCAGTTCGCTCATTACAGACTGCAATTGCTGATGAGAGGAAGATTCCAACATGTTTATCCTACTTTCATACCCTTGCTTCATTCTCTGCAATTCTTCTTCCATTTGGGATAAATTAATTTGGAGGAAGCCAACCTCATTGCTCTTACTAAACAATAGCTCCTCGAGTTTAGCTTTTGAAGTTTCTAAAACTCCGATCTTCTCTTCATATGAACTGGTCAATTCACTCATTTCCTTAGCCAACAAATCATTTCCAGCTTGAGACATACGGATATTGTTTAAATCCAGTTGTGATTCATTAAGTTTGGCTCTGGTTTCCTCCAGCTGTAGGGTTAGCACCTCAATTTGTGACCTGAAAGACATGTTCATCCTGTCAGAGTCTTCTAACTTCTTCTCAAGATCACCAAACGCATCCTCTAGATCAGTCAGCTTGTTGATTAGAGCTTCTCGCTCCGACTCCAATAGAATCAATTTTTCGCTCTTCGATTCAAATCCTTCCATGGCTTCTTTGAGCCCACCGTTCAATTTTTCTATTTCATCTAAAGTATTATTATAAGCATTACGAATGTCACGTAGTGTTTGAAGTTCAGGTTGCAATTCATTCAATCGGCACTCTAGTTCGTTTTTCTCTTTTTCGAGAATTGAATTCCTCAACTTAGCAGCACTAGCTTCTTCCTGTGCTTCTTCTAGTTGCACTTGAATGTTGATGTACTGGTCCTTGAGCTGAGCTTCAGATTCTTGCAAAGTGCTGATCCTTTTTTCGACTTCAACTTTGTACTTGTCAAACGTAGATGACATCATCTCTGCTTCTTCAAGTTTGGAAATCATCAACTGCGCCCGATCCTTCAGCTCTCTATGCCTATCATCCATACCAGATTCAATTGAAAACATCTTCGTTTTCATATTGACAATGTCCTGCTCCAGGATTTCGATATAGTTTTCTCGTCCTTGTAAGGCTGATGTAACTTCTTCTAGACGATTTATCAACTCCGACTTGCTTTGCGACATTTCACTTTCAAGACCCATCAAGTCTGTGTAGAACTGTTCGTTTTTCCCGGCTTCTTTTTCATACAGCTCCCTAAGCATCTTCAACTCTTCGTTTGTTCCTGAGACCATATCATTCAAATGGCTTTTATCTTTTTCTAATTCAACAATTACTTCTTCCTTCGCAGCAATGATCTTCTGCAATTCATCGACAGTTGGTCCATCACTAACTGCAGCTGGAGGTACATATTCACTAGGTGGAAGACTGATACCAGTTCGGCTCGACCAGCCACTCAAGGAAGTGAGTACGTCTCGGACTTTACTTGGGTCTACCACTCCTGCGATTCTATCCAATGAAACATTTTTGAATTCGTTAATAAAAGCATAAAGTTCTGCAAGTTCGTTTTCGAGTCGTGTCGTTTCATTAAAAATTTGTTGATATCTACTAGCACTGTTCAGCACATCATGCTCAAGACAGCTTCTCTCAGAAGCGAGTATTGAACAATCATCTGCACGTTTATTGAGAGTAGCCTTGAGCTCCTCGATCTCACTTTCCATTTCCACACATTTTTTCTTGTACATGGCCGCCAATTTTTTAAGTTTCTGCGTAGTGGCATCAGGATCCGATGCACTTGAGGCACTTGTGGTGGCAACCGATTCCTTGGATACCGGCTTTTCAGACAGGGCTTTCGACAGTTTTTCATTTTCAGCTAGAGCCTTCAAAAGTTTCTCCTGAAGTTCCGCAGCTAACTTCTCATGATCACTCAAGTTTTGCACAGCAGACGAAAGTCTTCCTTCCAAATCAGCTTTGATCGTATCCCTTTCTGCAAGCAAGGAAGAAACGTGTGATTCGTTTTCTGTACCAGAAGCCTTGGATTCGAGCTCAAGCCTCATGTTTTCTCGTTCAGTGATCGCAGCATGCAGTTTGGCCTCCAAATCAACGCGCAGATTCTGAAGCTCACTGACCGTTACCGACAATACCCTTTCTCTCTCCTTGCAATTCTCCAATTCATTCTCCAGAACAGTCAACTTCACTGCAAGGCCATTACTGACATTATAGTCTGACAACAGTTCTGAGTCACCATCGGCCATCTCTTTAGCCTGCTTTGAAGTTTCGACTTTTTCTGCTTCCAACATTCTCAAAGAGTCCTGCAGATTGGAAATTTCCTTGTCTTTGGCAGCCAGCTGCTCTTCTAATTCGACAGATCTCATAACTGAAGAGATCTTCTCCTCAGTCACTTCTTGCAAAGCGCCTTTCAACTTGACGATCACAGATTCTTGTTCGTCTGACAGCCGTTTAGCAGATTCTTCCCCTACAAAAAAAGTAAATAAATGAACAAAATAAATTAACTATTAAACGAATTAATTAAACTATTAAAAAACGAATTGTTCGATATAATGTACAACTATCATAGTTAGATTTCACAGATGTAGAATAATAATTGACTAAATGTGAAGTAGGGACAGTCGCGTCCCTAACTCATTTATAGATCCGCAGGTCAAGACGACAACACCAAAACTTTGGAAGCAGAATTTGAGGCTCTAAATAGGTTAAATTTTTTAAATAAAATTTTGAAATAGATGCAGTTCACGTTACCTTTAATCAACAGAGTATTCTGTTCCTTGAGGGCATGAATGTTATTTAACAACTCAATCTTCTCTTTTTCTAAATTTTCCAGGAAGAGCTTGTTGCTTTCTGCAGACTCTGCAAACAAAGACAATATTATGACATTTTTAAGACAGACAATACAGTTTTTTTATAGTTAAGGAATGTGTATTATTTGTTAACAATTGTTTCCTAACAGAACGATTTACTGCCTAAGAAACCGAAAGATAATCTTTGGAATTTGACAATTGCCTGGATAAAATGTTTGTTTTTATCGAAGAAATTGAACTGCAGTTACGTTTTACTGCTGTAATGTGATTCTCGTTTTTTCCACTGCTCTCACTTCATGGATAGATCGATAGATGAAATCAAACAGTGATAAAACTGTTTTTGTTGACAGCTAATGGGTTTTCGCTTAACCAGCAGGATTCAAACGTATACTTCATCGCTCTTAAACAGGATGAAAAATTTACATTCGAAACTCACAACGACCCGAGCAGTCTTTACATGAATCTACCAGAGGTGGAAACCATTAATACTGTGTGAAATGAACCAAGCCAAATTTACAATCTTAAATTTTGATCGCTATGATCAAAAGAAACGGCAGTAAGAATTTATATTGGACACTAATTCCATTTCGTCGAAGAAACTCCAGAACTAAATCAAATTCAAATCATCCTACAAGATCATTTTTTCATCAACCAAGTCTCCCTCCATCAAATCGCTCATTGAATAGTTGATGCTAAATTATCTCAATGAATATGAATAAAGCTTTATGATTAAAAGACAAAACAATCAAAAGTGAGTTGAAATAATGACAGCCCCAACGATCAAGAAGTGTTATTTTATGGTTTCAGTCATAAATGCGTATAATTTGGATTTTAAGATGAAATTATGTAGTCAGGGGATTTTGAGGGTGAATTGTGAAATTGTTGACTTAATCAAGAATTTTGGTGCCTCTCTCACGATAAAACGGTCAGAGCCAAAGAAACACCACGGTGAATATTTTGTATTGCAACCGAGAAAACTTTGCTTCAAAACAACAGTTGATTAAAATACGTACGAAAAGAGCAACAATTAATAGAACGACAAAAAACGTTACAGGTTTGGAAATAGGGACGAAATTTCCAATTTAGCTCAAGCCTTCCCTTTGAATGGTATAATTAATAGAAGGTAAACCAGGCATACCAACTTTGTTTTTAATTTGTTTTTTAAAGTTTAATTTGTACGTATATCTACCAACAGAGATAGTTGATTAGTTTCTGTAGTGAAATTGATACGTAAGTCCAACTTGCACATCTTACAGGTCTTATGTTTTGAAATACTTTAATTCAAAATGAATTAAATTCATTCGATTGAAAATTAATTATGTAGAAAAGGATCTTAATTGAGTTCTAACAAGAGAGTTTGTTGAAGTCGCAAGCACCTCTTTGCACCGTAACGAAAAGCGAGGTCCCCAGCCGCAGGGGATCTATCACCATGATAGTTTTACCACAGAATCCGATCTAATTGTCCAACCAATCTACAGATTTCTAAAAGTATTGATTTAAGACATTTTTTTAATTTTCGAGATGCAAGCACACAGAACCTCAAACTGAACACAACACTGACCTCAGTATCAACAGTGTCCTAGCACAGTATGCATTTTCAGCATTCAGGATAGTGTATTAAACCAGCCTGCAATTTTTTTCGTTCCTGCCGCTATGGGTAGTAAGGACTCAAGTTCGAACTCAGTCACAGGTACCAATCTTTTTTGTTCATAACAGTAAGTACTACGATAATTTTGGAAAATTACCTCTTACAATAATGCTTCTTAACTGAAACCTCATTAGATCTCTCAGAATGTTACGTTATATCTCCCAGTAGTGTAAATTATACCAAACGTTACAGCTAACGATCCACAAATCACACTACACCATCAAACCGCCACCAAACTCAATCACATATTTCTAAGAAAAGTATCATGAACAAGCGTTACCTTTCAATTCATCTAGATCTACGAGTTGCAACTGAAGGTTACCTTTCTCCTCTTCTAACAGAGTAATTCTATTTTTAAGTAACTCGATATCTTCGAATTTCTTCCTTTCCTGTGAGGGGAAAAATAAACAAAAGAAAATAAATAAGTGGATAAACACAAGAAAAAGTCTAAAACTGAAAGAAAACGCGGAATAATTGAAGACAGAAAAATTATAACAGAAAGTACAATGGTTTATAACGATTATTTAGGAAGAATTAAAAGTCGAAACCAGGTGAACCTACCTATTAAAAACATATATACAAACTATGTTCAGAAAATCCCTGGAATGTTAAAATTTTGCGAGTTTGGAGAGTCCAGTTGTCAAATTTTTGTTTATTATGTTGGTATACATGCCCCTGATGTATGACACTATTTTCAGATGTATTATTGTTTACTTTTTCTGTAGTAGCTGCTAAGGTTTAAAGCGTTCTTAAGCTGGCCATTCACTAGCGCTCCATCCAGCCAAATGGCGTGGCACCGCGCCAAAATAGTTGTGTAAATGGGAATAACCACTGCGATTTCAATGGAGCGGTCATTGAATTGTCTAATGTCAGGTCAAAATGACCTGACAGTTTAAGGAGTTCCCACCCACCTCGGGGTTACGATCTCCCCCCGCTTGCAAGCAAGGCGGGAAACCCCCAAGTTTTTTTACCAACCTGCATAGTTGGTAGGATGAGCTAGAACATCCGCCCCTACCTGTGGAGCATTGTGCAAACAGGTACCTGGAGTGAGGTTCGCCAAACTCCAGGGACCCATGAAGTCGGGTACGCAAGTACACCGTTGGCGGTCAGCCGGGTTGGATATCCAGTCCAAAGTCCACCTCGCCACGCCGTTTGGTGGGCCCACCATACTCAAGTGAATGACGAATCCTTGCCGCCATGCCAGGCGGGATACACCATTCAAGAAACGTGCCAAAAATCTTCGTAGTTCATCTCCGTGGATACAAATCTGTGGATATCCTCTAGCTTTACATGAGGACTGATGCATTTCCTTATGCGAGCATCTTTTATCAAATAAGGAGAGATACTGAACGAAGTAGGAGGTACGACTCCTCATCCATTCTCGACTAATTCTTCTAATCAGCAGGTTCAAGTACCAGTTCGTTCAACTCGAACAGTTCCAGTTCGCGAACTGGTCTCTTTGAGCAGCCATTATTTCGCCCATTTACAATTGGGTTTTTTCTTCTTGATGCAGAGGCAAATAGCTGCGTAGTATAGAAGGGAATCTTCTTCGTCCATTACAACAGATTGTGGAAATGCGGAATAACACTTTCACTTCGGAGGTCAGATCAACACTGGAACGGTGGCGTGATGGTGAACGAGGTTAGTGAATTTCTGACGTTCTCGCCCCGCGCCATCCGGCCCAACAAATGAAGCACCATGCCATTTGGAGCTATAGTGAATGGCCAGCTTCATGAGTTCGGCAATTTTTGATAGTTAAGGTATAAAATAAAATTTAAAAAATGGATTAAACAATTTGTATTAAGTTTTGAGTAATAGAAGTAGAAATGGACAAACAGGGACAGTGTCACAATAGATCATAATGGTCTCAGGGACCAGGGGCTCCACCAATCTCTCAATGGAAAAAAAGAAGAGTTATCAAATTAAGAAATAATAAACCACTGTGTAATAATTTGCAGAATTTTTCTACAGCAATTAAATTTGTATATCTTTTGTGCAGTAAATGTTTATGATGGTTTTACACTTTGCACCACCAACTTTAATTGATGAAAACTATCCCATCAACAGGAAGGCTTGAGCGTGAATATAAATATGATAAGGATCAAATTTGGATTTAAATGCTCATTTTGATTGGTTGAAATTAGGGAGTAATAATCGAATAACTCACACAACTTAACTAAGTAGATAATGTTGAAAAATAGAAATATACAAATAAAATATCATGTCTTCTACCATAAATGTGGAATATCTATGAAATGATGGCATTCAAGGAGATTTGAATTTGATCTTTTATTTTGCTTCCCAGTCTACCTGTTGGTAGCGGAACCTTCGTTTTCACTTTTGAGATACCAAGTCTTTTTTCAAATCTTTTTCTACTCGCATTTCGAGTTTTAGATAATTTTGAACAAACATTCATTTCATGTCTGTTTGTACGTGTGTCCGCAGATGTAGCACTCCTGATTCCTATAGTTTTCATCCGATTTTGATGTAATCTTAAGGGAATGTGAGGTCCCCTATGAATTGTATTGCGAGTTATATTCTACATTTTTGGAGATTATCTAAAACATTTCAAAATATCTACATGATCATGATACCTAGACGAGAAAGCTATATGCACATCCCACTTGGCAGAATTTTTTCGGTATAAAATTTACCGGCACAACTAGTTATCATACCGTACATGTTAATGTATTGATAGAAACCAGGAATCGATATCTCCAATCTAATTGGAGCCCTCGAAATTCTAATTTATAACAAACATTCCCTGAAATAAATATTATAACTATACTTATTTCAGTACAATGATTGTACAGAAGCGCAATACTTCACTACAGAAGAGTGAGAGACTAACCTCGAGCAAGCTATCTCGTTCAGTCTCGAGTTCAGATATTCTCAGTTTGAGAGGTTCAACAGGTTCAGCGCTTTCCCGCTCCTGAAATGTGAAAATCAAAAACTAGTTATAATACAAATAAATAAAAGAGAGAGAGGGAGAAAATGAAAATCAAAAAGGAAGAAATTTCTGACAAAAGAAAGAGACTAAAAATTGTGTAAATTCACTGTTCAAACGATTTTGTACAAGGTGGGTATAAACTATGAAATATAAGGAAGGACATTTAAAGAATTTCTAATCAAGGGAAATGTAACAGCAGAGCACGATTACTACGATCTATTTTACAAATGCAATTGTGGGAGAAATGACTTTCTTACGGTACAAGGTACCAGTGTGGTTCGCACACAGCATACAAGTGCTGTGTGGTGTTGTGAACCGATCTTTACCATTTACAGAACCAACCAATCATTCATGTATATTGGCTGAACTTCTCTGTATAATGATAAATCTTGTCCGATTCAGAGCAAACCGTTTACTGAAGTCAAACATGATGCTATCCCATCACTAAATTTTTAAATTGTTGTTCAATGCTCCATTTTCAGAACGTCCTTCTGAAGCAAGGCCTCATCAGTACAGGGACTATTAAGTGTAATTAAGAGCATCGTCCTTCTGGGCCCCAAGATGCTCGGCGCTTTCTGTCAAGCGATAACCCAACGAGGTGAACACGGAGCAGTATAGCTGGGGACAAGGTTCTCGGCTACACGTAAGACAGATTCAGGCTCCCACCCATCATCTGACCAGCTGCAGTTGAAACCAACGAACCGATTGGAAGCATTCCATTCCGACTTCAACAAGCAAAGTTAAACACCAAACCCCAACGTGCACGTTGTCGCTATTACATTGGCCCAAGTTCCGGCAGATTCTCAAAATCAAGTCTCAAGCGAGGTTAAATGAAACCTCTGTGTTAGTCAAGTATGAAAACGTTGTCATGATTGGTACCCAGTTATTATCGAAATGCAGCATACATATATCCATTGGAGATTGTTCAACGGAAGTTCGTGCGTTACCTTGCATTCAAACTGAAAATACCAACGGAGCAGGTTGATTTTAAGCATTGGGCCAAGTTCAGGCAAATTCTCAAAATCAAGTCTCAAGAGAAGTTGAATGAAACCTCAGTACTAGTCAAGCATGAAAACGTTGTTCACGATTGGTACCCAGTTATTATCAAAATGTAGCATATAGCAGGGGGTTCAACGGAAATTCATGCAGTACCTTACATTCACTGAAACTGAGAGGTGGCAGATACTACATTTTTTCACAAGCTAGTGAATGGAGTTCTCCAACCCCATCGCTTCTCTCTAAAGTCAAAATAAATGTGCCTCCCTACAGAACTCCCCAAGCACTCTTGTTCCAGGCGCCTTTTACACCCCACAACTACCTTATGAATCAACCATTGTGTAGTTTGCCTCGTGAGGTGACGCCTTCCTGGAGTCTAGTGACTGTGACATATCAAATACCTCTTCCCACACCCTGAAGCATCTGCTGGCTAAGATTCTCTATTAATCAGGGGTGCCCACCAGGGGGGTTATGACAGTCTGCGTCATAACCCACCCCTGTATTAATGATTTGTTCCCCTTTATTGTATTTTTGCATCCTTTCTTGTCTCACTGTTTTGTTCATTGGCTTCTGATCCTATTGTAATATCATATTGTAATTTATTAACTCGTTTCGTATTATCCTTGTATATTAGCTTTTGGTAGAACAGCAATAATGGTCCTTAGGTGTTTGCATTATTTAAAATAAAAAGTAAGTTAACTAATGCGCAGTAGGCTTACAGAAAATTTAACGCTGAATGTCAACAATTAGAAGATAGTAATTTGGAGCGTTATATCTGTTTATTCTTGTCAGAAACGTTTCGTCCCGCAGCGGGGACTTCCTCAGTCTAACTATGTATAGCTACTAGCATACTTTAGGCATTGACATGGTGGTGGCACCACACATCTCTTGTTGTTTGTTACTTTTAGCTCTGTAGTTGACGTTAAACTGTTCACTCCTCCATGTCCATGTACTCAAGTTGGTCATATTGCTTAGTTGTTTGATCTCAACTGCGTTAATTGGTTAAACAATTTTGTTTTGTTATAAAAATCAAAAAGGGGAGAGAGGAACTGTTCCTGTTGCTGTTCTAAGCAATATGACCAACTTGAGTACATGGACAGGGAGGAGTGAACAGTTTAACGTCAACTACAGAGCTAAAAGTAACAAACAACAAGAGATGTGTGGTGCCACCACCATGTCAATGCCTAAAGTATGCTAGTAGCTATACATAGTTGGACTGAGGAAGTCCCTGCTGCGGGACGAAACGTTTCTGACAAGAATAAACAGATATAACGCTCCAAATTAAGAGATTCGGAATGAATGTGGTCACTCCACTACCCACACCCACTATTAGAAGATAGTAGTTTTTGAGGTTTTTTCAAAAATTTCATGCTTATTCTAAATTTAGGCTTCTTCTAACGGAGACAAATTTACCTTCAAAAGGGTGTCGCGTTCATTCCGGATGGTTTTCAGTCTTTCTTTCAGTTTGATGGTCATCTTATTCAGATGATCAACGGACTTGGTAGATTCCTCTAATTTGTTTTGAAGCTCCGAGAAAGAGTTTTTCATCGTATCGTACTCTGTTACTTTGTCTTTAAGATCGGAAACCTCAGCTTCTTTCTCATTCAGCCTGGGAAAAATGGGAGCCGCCATTGAAAGATCAATTCATTAAAGAACAAATCAATAAATTACACTGCAAACTGCATTTGACTAGATAAATGCTATACTGGGTAGGCGCAAAAGGTTAGAAATGAGACGTAAATATTGGTATTGAGTATTTCCAAAAAATAATAGACTGAAAGTGTATATATTCCTTGAAAGAAAAGTTGAATATTAAAGTTTAGGTTTGAGTACATTTCAAGGTTTTCACTTTGGTCTTGGTGACTTCATTTCAGACTGCCAAGAAAAGTGAACATAGAACGTTATTCTAAAAATACTAGAACTTAAATTTCATGACTTTGTGAACATGTACACTAAGTCATAGAGGAAGTTGCTTGCAGTAGGGATTACAAAGGAATCTGTGATATATTCGAATGTTAATTAGTTAGGTGCCAGCACTAACATAATGTAATGATTAACATGGACAAGGACAGTCATATTGCTTTTCTTTCAAATGAAGAGTTCCTCTGAATAAATCTGGGCGAGTTGGGATTTCACCTCAGGGGCTCATTAACTAGAGAGTGATGATACAGGGCTAATCCCTTCCAGCTAAGCCATTCTTTGGTATTTCACCTAGATGGGGAATGAAAAGGGAATATGGACCTTGAAATACCACCTAGTGCATATCAATCCTTCCACTAATACATAGATTAGTTGTTCAAATAGTTTGGAATCGGTGTAGTTTGGTGAACTGGATGGACGCTGTGCACGCATCTCGAAAATAAAAAAATATCCTACATCAACCCTTCGAGTAAAATGTAGTTGGAAAAATAGATTGGGATCTGTGTTAGAACTACGTAGATTCTCTGCGTTTTGTGTAAAAACCTGCACTATGATGTTAAAATGTGTAAACCTTCAAAAAATATATATTGCCATCATTCTAGATTAGAAAACTATTTCTCTTCTATGAGTAGGAGAATTGCTCCTCTTTGCCTTTGTGGAGTGGATTCCAATGGTGACGGTAACATGATATTAATGCATTGTGCGGAACCCCACAGTGTCGGTAAGACAAAGTTAATGGTTGCTATAGAATCCCAAGGTATTCGTAAGCCAGCCAGAACTCATAAGGAGGTGGAATCCCAAGCCGCCTTAAATCTACTTTAAATCAGTTCTTTCCCAGAGAATTCCAGTAGGCAGAACATCAACAAATCTTACGCTAGCTCCAACTGTTTGTTGAGGTCTTGGTAAGTCTTCATTTTCCCTTTGAGAACGCCCTCGAGATCTTCGTACTCTTCTTTGACTCGGGCGAGCGTGGCTTTGAATTCTTGATCAGTAGTCATCAGTCGGTCAGTCATGCTGTTGAACCTCACTAACAGTTCAGAGTAGCTATCATTCTTTTGACTCAATTTAGAGGTTTTATCAGTTAGTTGCTCCTGAAACATGTAGAACACAATCCATGAGACGAATCAAGATATTACTCTTTTCTAAAGAGAACATGGAAGGGAAAGAGGAATACGCTGAAAGATATTTATAACAATGGAGTACTCCAAGAATTCTACTTTGTTCTGAGAAACAAAAATGTAAACTAAAACTCAGTTTTTGTTAACTCCATTGACCAATTCCTAAGAGGTTCATGATGAATTAGAATACAATCCATGTCTTTGGGTCACATAACTTGACAGAAAAGTAAAAGAGTAAAGTAAAGTAAACAAGGAATTTCACCTTGGATTTTCGTCCAACTACCCGGAGGTGTCGCAGACGTCGCCAGCCGTCCTCTAGAGAGGATCGGAACTAGATAACTTGACAAGTTATGCCAGTGAAATGGGCCTCGTACCAATTAAGCATTACTTCATATTAAACTGCTCATGCAGCCATTGTCTTCGAAATCATTAAAAATAGTGACAGAGATTTGTTACCTGAAGGGATTTTACAGTCTTTTCCAGCACGTCCAACTTTTCTTGGATTTCAGGGGGTATTTCAGGTTCTGGGGCAATCTGGGAAGCACACAAATAATCAAATCCATCATAAAAGCCTTCATAGGTAACGAGGTAATAGGATATCTGACAGAAAACATCCAGAAAATGGTGATTGACATAAATTAATCTGCTTTAACCAAACTTACTAGGCGGGCGCTAAGCTCGTGATTTCTTTGCTCGGCGATTTGAAGCTCATCTAGATCTCTTCGTAGCATTTCATCAGCCGCTTCTTCTTCTTCCAGCCATTGCCTAAAATATGATAAGGAAAACCGCTATAGAAATTTAGATTTAAAGGTTTATTATTTCTATATTACATAGACATCTCTAAGTTCGGTTTTGATAAAATTACATTTAGATAGAAATAATTTATAAATATTTTAAACTCCGTAAATAAGAATAGGAACAAAAAACTAAATTACCCCTTCCTTTTATAGTGGAATTTGAAACTGAAATGAGTTACACAGCTAGAAAAAGATATTAATTGAACGGAAATCAGCTGCAATATATTGAAGATACAACAATGTATCACTATTAGCCCATCTATTCACCTCGTTCCATAATTAAATGTAAATAGTTCTGAAATAACTTTCAAAACTAGACCAAAATTCTTAATCAAACAAAGAAGAACCAAGAAAATTGACAGCACAAAAACATCCATAGGAGAACACCTTAATCTCATCTAGTGAAGTTTTTCCCCTGAGAAGCGCTCATAAGATTGCAAGAGCAGAGAAGAGGGAAGGCTTAGAGAAAAATTATTGAGGGCGAAATGGAGGCCTTTTTCTCCCCTTCGTTGAATATAAATAAGATGGAGGGCTACTGCTCTGAATTCAAAGCTGTTTCCCAGTCAAAGTATATGTGCCTCCACAGTCATGTTGGATTTGAATGGACTCACCCTGCTACGCTTGTTTCAAATACAAATGACCAAGCATTGGAAAAAAAATGAGTGCCTCCTCTTGGATTCGAAGGTGGAGCTATACACTACGAGATATGTTACCACGTGAACTAACTTACTCTTAATTGAGCAAGCACAGAACAAAGTGACATTAATCGGGTTAAGTGGCTACTGATGGTATTCACATTAAAGCATAATCCCATGTTTAATATCTGTACGGTTCTTTTAGCCCTGAAGGAGTTCTTCATGAAAAATTGACTAGGGATGATAGAGCACTGTTAGGGACAATAAGTAGCACAAAAACAACCATTGACAAACACCTTAATCTCATCTAGTAAAGTTTCCCCCACTTTCTGAGATGGTCATAAGATTGCAAGAGCTGTGAAGAGGCTGGCAGAACACCTGGAGGAATAATTAAGAGCAGAATGGAGCCCTTCATCCACTTTACGATAATAAATAAGATGGAGGGCTATTGCTCTGAATTCAACACTGTCTCCCTGTGAAAGCATATGTGCCACCCCACAGTCAAGTTGGGTTTGGAAGGACTCACAAAACTGTGGACTGCTTTGCCTGTTTAAAACTCAAATGACTTAGCAGTTAATTCTAAATCAAGTTTTAGTGTTTGATTCCATCTGATTTAATCATACACACTTTTATATCTGACTTTAACACGAATAGAATGGCAAAGAGATCTTCATAACTGATTTCATGAGAAGTAACAACAAATGAAGGATTCTAATACATGTACGTATAAATACCATAGGTCTGAACATCCCTTAACCACACTTATGTAGCTTTAGACGTCCCTAATCTTGTTCAATGTTTAAAAAATCCAAAAGGAGATATCGCCCCCGAATATATATTGAGGCCTACCCCAGGGAGAGTTGAAAGGTGCTACTTGAGAAAAAAAATTGAGTGCCTCCTCCCAGATTCGAACTGTTGACCTTGACATTCTGAAACATATGCGCTCCCATTTGAGCCAACTTGCACTTAATGAAACAAGAATAGTCAAAATTGATCAACATTAATCAAGTTAAGTGGCTATTGATTGTCAAGTCCAAACAGCATGTTCCCATGTTTAACTTGTGAATTGAAATATTAAACCTGAGGTGTAGTGTGTGCATTTTACATTCGAAATAGTTAAAACACTATTTAACCCAAGAATGCTAACATGATAGTATGCTGAACCAAACGGAATATGCCAACAAGGAGTATTGTTTTACTCCAGCCTGATAATTTGTTTCTTGTGGATGGAAAATTAATGAAAAACAAGCTATGAAAGAAATTTCCCGGCGTAATTAACTGTTGAAATCAATAAAACAATAGTAATGGGGCACAGTAAAACAATAGCAAAGTATAAACAACTTTTCAATTTGTAACTGAATAAGTTTTCAAAAATGTTTTTAAAAATTATCATTCCAAGCAATAAAACTGTAATTTTCTCTTTATCTAATGAATCTTATTGATAACATGGAGTATTTCTCAATCCCATTACTTTCAGAAACCAAACGTAGAGGTTAGAAAGTAAATAAATTTACCCCTCGTTGGGTCACAAATCCAGAACGAATAGCTGGATTGGTAGTGTGGTAGCTGTCAACGAAACGCTTGAATCTAGGGTTAAGCACCCCATAAGCAACATCACATCTAACATCAACTGATCCGTAATTAGCCATTTTGCCTTTGGACCTCTCCTAGCCCAGTATGACAACCAGGACACGTCTGGTTGGCCGACCTGAGAAATCATTAATAGCTCTCCATCCTATATCTTATTTACACTCAAAGACGCTTATAGAACGCTTGAGAAGTTCTCCAAGACAATTATGGCGGCATTTATTCCCTGTGAAAATTTTTTGCCAATGAGATGAAGTTACAGAACCCCCTTCCCCCTGGTTTTTCAGTTCGCTGTTCAGTGGCAAAATAATTGCTGTTAAACTTAGTTCACAGTTTTTCACAGATGGGAGTAGAATCTATTCAGACAGACATACAACACTGTGGCTTGTAGATGAAATATCATAGGGAACATGGATGGAATGGTGAGAGGGCCTCGTCAGTTTGTAGTTAGCTGTCATATATCTAGGCAAACAAAAATGAAATCCTGGGTGCAATTGGATCATTTTTCTGGATCCTTGGAGGAAGGTCGTAGTATGGATCCCTAGGCCAGCATTTAATCATATATTATTTATTGACTGAAAATTGGAAATGGGTAATTGGTGCACTGCAATCCAAAGACGCTGAATATTCTTCAGTAAATAAGCAAATGGTCACTCACTTGGAGGACTAATATAATCATTACAGCCCAAAAATCAAGGAGTAGTTACAAACCTGGCTTCTTCAAGTTGACGTTTGTGTTCCTCATCTAGGAGTCGAAGTTCTTCCGACAGAGGGCCAGTGTCTACCCAGGAGTCTCTCCGCTCGCCGTCATCTTTCCAAGACTCATCCGACGTTCTGCTTTCTTTATCCTGAGAAGGCAACAATATTTCGATTGAAAACAAGTTCCGTAATGAACGACAAATCAATCTTTTTCATTATCACCCATCAAGTCATTGAATTTATTGATCAATTTGAATTTGTGATACCACTGCGCCCCCTTGAGCACCATATTGTTCTTGTGCCTGTTACTTCTGCTCCCTTCCAACTTTATTCAAATATTATAATATCAAAGGATATTACACATTGAATTATTTCAATTTGAAATTGTGATATGAGCACCATATTGTTCTTTGTGATCCATAAGCGATTTTGGAAGAAATTTCGGTAGAAATCGAGAATAGGTAACCCCTTCCTGATAAGACTGTCGCCATATTGAAAAAACGGGACAGTAGACCTTTATGGTTCTACAGCCAGATCATTTGAATGATTCATTTTACACATTTAAGTACTGAAGATGAAAAATTGCCTATGCAACCTACAAATATGGGATTCTAGCTTAGAGGAGGGGAGCTAGTGAACAGAGATGAAAGCTACAGCTGGGGGGGTTGGCAGGTACGCAAATGACCCCCTTGGGCGGACGGAAAAGTGGTGATGCCGGGATAACAAAGGGCGGAAGGAGCCCACCCAAGGTTAGTTGAAGGAGTTTTGAGGTGAGGGGGGGGGGGACTGTCGGGTTGGTCGCTAAGAACTGGATTGTACTCCTGTTAATCATTTAAATGATAAAACCCGATGTCTCCTATCAATATAGGTCCACACTTTTGATGTGTGTTCTGTCTAGTTACCTGGTCTGGATGCTCGCTTAGCCCGCATCTCAAAAACAAAAAAATATCCTACATCAATCCTTCTAGTAAAGTATAGATCAGTTGTACAAATAGATCAGAATGTGTTAACACTTGTGTCTCTGCGTATTAAATAGTACTTTTATCGCTATAACAGTCGTGAGAATCACTCCATAATACACGGCAGTGGTATCGACATATATATCGATGAAAGTACACACCGATACACGTTCAAATGAGCCTGATAAGAGGTAGGGGTTACCTATTTTCTACTTCAGCCAATTTCAGCATTGGAAATTACACTTTTTTTGAGAATCATCACCCATTACAGAAATGTTCAAGTTATTGTGAATGCTACAAAACAATTGCCATATAAATAAACCACTGAAAATTTAAATTTTCCCTCCAAATTCACTTAATTCTCTTAATTAATTGTTGCTTCCGAGTCTACTAAAGTAGCGGAAGCATTGTTTTCACTTTCGGATTGTGAAAATTTTTTTGTCTCCAAAATCAAAAATTCCACTTGCATTTTGCGTTTTAGACCTTTTGAACAATTTTGGTTCCGTGTCTGTCTGTGTGTCTGTCTGTCAGCAAGCCAGTTGGAGTTACGGAGGAAAACTACACGAAGTTATAGTCCGATTTTGATGAAATTTTCTATCGATGGCGATTGTGCATGGAGGGTGAACAATGGTCCCCTATTATTTCATGACCCCCGGATCAATAGTAGCCTCTGCGCATGCAAAAACGGAAATCCTTGTTACGCGCATCCTCCTTCTTGACATTTCGATGAAATTTCCAGGTTTGTTCGGTTTTGATGTGTAAATGGTCCTCCCCAGTTTCATGACCCCCCGGATCACTTGTTCTGCGCATGCGCAAACGTGAAATCCGATTTGATGATGATAACCCCGGGAGTTCTTGACCGATTTCGATGAAATTTCCTTTTACGATGCTGGAATTAAACTCCCAACTCCCTGGGGAAAATGCATTACGAAAGCAGGAGACTATGTAGAAAAGTGAAATATATTTGGTTTTTATTTTCTATCGAATTAAATTTTTTAAACTAACAAGTCCCGTTTATATTTGATCCACCCTCGTATATCGATGAAAGTACACACCGATACACGTTCAAATGAGCCTGATAAGAGGTAGGGGTTACCTATTTTCTACTTCAGCCAATTTCAGGTTTGGAAATTACAGGTTTTTTGAGAATCATCACCCATCACAGAACTTTTCAAGTTATTGTCAATGCTACAAAAAAATTGCCATATAAGTAAACCACTGAAAATTTAAATTTACCCTCCAAATTCACTTAATTCTCTTACTTAATTAATTGTATTTTACATGTAGGTACTAACCATTTTCAAAAATTAAAAATTATATAGGTCTTATTTATGGAGGTACCATAAATTGAAAAATGGCCAGTTTTGAGCGATTTAAAAATTTTACTGCCTAAGCCTCTCTGTGTGCTGCCTTGGTGGGTAGGGCGGAACTTTTATCACAGTCATGAACGACTAATTTTATTCATGTCTATTTTTGTCATTTTAATATTTCTAGTACTCATGGACTTCATTCCCTATGATTTGTTCATGGCACTTGAGATGAATTCCGGAACTCTTCTGAACTGGGATGGATTGGCTCTGAACGTTCCAGACCTTTTTGAACCTGTAGGGCCCTGGCCGCCTCTCAAGCTGCTAGGGAGGAGGTTTTCAAGAGCAAGTAGGAAGAAACCACCTCCTTGGACCACCCCTCTCCACCGGAGAAGGACAATGGCAGGAAGAGGAGTGGGACGACGACCGGACTAGGGGACTTGTTTCCCCTCTCCAGTGGGAACCCCTGAAGACAAGAGGAAGGGATGTACTGCAGGGAGGGAGCAGCAACGTTACCTGGGCCCCCTCAACCAGACCTCTCCAGCCAGAAGTTTCTTTGCTGCAAAGTCATTAACAACTATAGTGTTCCGTCCTTTGTGTGTGACAGTTGGCGTGGGAGACGAGGTAGAATTCTTACCCTGCATTATTTCAACATCTTGTATGAGCTAAACCCCCCTGTGCTAATTGTATGCCAACTAGTGAGGCAGTAAAGTCAGCGCTAAAGTCATTTCCCCCTGGTCCCCATCAAGCCAGCGCTCATCCTAGCTCGTGAGACCCCCATCACCTGTAAGGTAGTGCTAGCTCTCGTTATTATTACCCCTGCTGCTAGTAGGTTGTGCAATAGTAATATTCAACCCCATAAGGGTTTGTGACCATTCGGGCTCACCTTAGCATGTTCTTACTTTCCGCCGCCTCATGGCTCGATCTTAGCTCATTGAGCTCACCAGCCAGTCAGAAGATAATATTAGTTGATTTTCCTAAGTGTTTGCACTCTAACTTTATAGCGTTTATTGAGATTGTTCCTTTTGCCTTAGCTCGTTGTAAGATGACATTTAGCTCGAAGCTCGTACTATAATTTCCATTGCTCTTGATTTTGAAGTATATTGATTTTCTTTTGTATTTGCACGTTCTGAAATTGTATAATAAATAGCTCGTTATTAGCTCGTCTAGCTCTCTGTTCTTCCTATATTTTCTGTAACTTAGGGTTGGATCTCTACTTTCCTTTCAGCTTCCTTCAGGAGTCCTCGACCCTTCAGGTCAGCTACCCCAAACATTAACGCTCGTTGAACGCTTAAAGCTCTTCAAGCTATTTTAGCTCTCTCAGCTCGAGGGCTCTGGTGTAAAAGGGGCTTACAAACTACTTTCGACAGTGCAAACAATCGTATAACTCCAGACACGAACAGTAAACGTTCCACATAAAAACTCATACTATTCAGTATTATCACTTGAACACAATCAACTTCCATGCACTTGATTTATTTATTAAGTTTCACCTCGAAATACACAAGCGGTACCAATGAAACTATCCTCCTGACACAAGAGATACAGATGTATGAGAAACCAAAACGGATGCCTTAATTGTTTGGCAACTAAAATCATTTTCCATTGAACCACGTAAGTAAAGAAAGAAATTAATTCCATCATTTGATGTCTGAACGTGTGTATCCAAACACCATTTAAATTAGAAGACAAAATATCAGTTTTATTTATTTATTCTTAATCATCATTAGCAAAAAAGAGTGTTTATATGATATCCCTATCAGTTGCTGATTTATCAGAAATGACCACCTACCTCGCTAACATCACTGGACAGATTAACTTCCAGCGATTCTGAAAGATCTTCCATTGTATTTGTGACAGATGGTGATCTGGACTAGGTCATGAGCAGGCACATATTTCTCTCTCGATCACACTGTTGATTCTCGCCCGAAGAAAGTCCATATCATTTCTTCTCTATAGAAAACTTATTTTTAAAACCGCGAGGGACGATTTTCACGGAGATAATTGTCATAAAAGCTGGAAATTAATCTATTAAAAACTGGTAAAAGCGCAGAAATCTGGAATTGACGAAGATTGCGTATCACACGCCTTATCAAAAAGTGTCACTCTCCACAGCCTTTTTAATGCTAATGCCACGCAATCCTAGTTGAGGATCAATGACGGCAAAATTTAGTTGAGAACTCAAGATTTCATTTAATATTGCATTGACACTGTAATTCTTAATATTTTTCTATATATAATTCAATATAAAACTCTGATTTCCTCTTAAAGAAAATCCATGTTAATCAATTTTGCTGCAAGAAACGAGCAAAAAATTAGTTCCATCCCTTCATAAGTGCCTACCATTGGATTGGAAATTTCATAACTTTCAAATTAATTGTGAATAATATATAGTTTTTATCTGTGTTTTTGTCAAAAATGTCATGTTATTATTATAAGGTTTGTGGTAAATGTCTATTCTCCGGCACATGCTTACAAATAAGAATCACATCAACGAACAGAAGAGGGAGAATAGTCAACAACAATAACAACAACCGCTTCCGATTCTAACCTTATTTGTTGAACATGGGAAAAGAGTGGAGTGAATGTGATTATTTTGATGTCAAGTCCGCAAGGGTATAGTTTTTTCTATTAATTACCTTATTGAACTGTATAATTACGTGGTTTTATTTGCAGTTGGAGTTTGTTATTGTGAAAGTTCGTGAACTGTATTCTGGAAGTAGTTATCAATCTGATAGTTCTGTTCAGAGATGGAAGTCAACGAGCATGGTGAGACGTCATCACCTGCTGGTGATGTTGATGTAAGTCCTATTGTTGAAAAGAATACGGTGGTAGAACGTGATAATAATGTTGTTGGAAACAGGAAAAATAAAAGAACAAGAAGGGAGAGGGTTGTGGTTGCACAACTTGGTTCAGATTCCGATGACGAGGAAACGGTAGTGCTCAAAAGGCAGAAGATCAAGTTACTGGATGAAGAACGCGAAAAATTGGAGAAGCTGGTGCTAGGGGATGGTTCTAGTCTTCTTAGTAGGATGGGCCGTACGGAAAACAGACTGTCACACGCGGAGGCAGATTCTGGGATGGAAGAAGAGGTTGGGAATGAGTCGGAATATTCGGACACTCTGGGAGACGAAAGAACTCCAGCTTGGCAAGATGAAGACGACAGAGACATCGTCAGTGTCAGGGATGTGTTGCAACTCAGACGAACCCATAAAGTGCCTCTAGGCCTCAAGCCCACCTCGGACTATCAGAAATACCTCAGGAAGAAGTTCACGGATGTCCACGGCGAGCCGTCCTGGGCCAAATTGGATCGAAAACGGACTGAAGCTGTCGACCCCGATCTCGCGATTCTTAGAAGCAGCGGTCATATGATTGAGAAACCGAAATACCTCACCAGAGGCGTCTTGGAAGTCAAGAAAATGGCCAGCTTGAACAGCTCTTCCAAAAATGAGGGTATCATCAAGTCTGTGCAGTTTCACCCTACTTCGGCCGTGGCGTTGATCGCTGGTTTGAGCGGAGTGGCGTCCATCGTCCAGGTGGATGGCTCAGGCAATAATCAATTAGCGTCCGTGAATTTCGAAAAATTTCCCATAAGCTGCGCCAGGTTCTCAACCAACGGCAAAGAGTTCATCGTGGGTTCCCACCAGAAATCGCATTTCTACTGTTACGATATGATGGCCGGAACAAGCATCAAATTCCCCATGCACCACAACACTGGGCAGTCGAATATGAAGAAGTTTGAAGTTTCGGGCGATGGAAAGTTCATCGCAGTGGTCGGTAGATTTGGGCAGGTACATCTGATGACAGCCAGTTCGAAAGAATGGATCGGAACGCTTTCTATGAACGGAAGCGTTGAAACGTTATGTTTTAGTCAAGATAGTAAAACTCTGTACACATATGGAGATCAAGGTGACGTGTATGTATGGAATGTTGGCGCTAGAAAGCTAATTCATAAGTTTCACGATGAAGGCTCTATTAAAGGAACTTCCATAGCTGTTTCTCCTTGTGATACTTACATCGCTACAGGTTCGAGCTCTGGTGTTGTGAACTTGTACGACGCTAACCGCGCTCTTCAAGAAAATAATCCCATTCCACTCAAAGCTATCATGAACCTAGTCACATCAATTACCTCGACAGTCTTCAATCACTCGTCTCAAATACTCGGCATCGCTTCCTTCGAAAAGGAAAACTCCGTCAAAATGGTCCACCTCCCATCCATGACCGTATTTTCGAATTTTCCATCATTTTCTTCACAGCTACACAGAATCCAAGATATTGCCTTCTCACCCAACAGTGGGTACTTGTCGTTGGTGAACAATCGGCAGAACGCTTTCCTCTTCAGACTTAAACATTTCGGAAATTACTAAGACACAGCTCTCAACTTACCAACCTGTTGTCTGTTATCATAAGATGAAAAATGATGCTACCATCAAAATGGCCACACAACGAACGTTCGTTTCTAATGAATGTTCACCATTTTCAAACGTAATTTGGTACCAGGATTTTGCAAGAATCATTTTCTGCCTTCATATCGCTGAATGCAGCATTCAGAAACGATCACCAAAGTACACATCTTTACCGATATAACGCGTTAATAAGTACTGTAAATTATGCATTGCCAGCAATTACTGTATTACCAACTTGTACTTCAGATGGATGTTCATCCTAAAGGTTTAATATATACCTTTATCTGTTTTCTTGAATTCGTTGTTTTTATCCCTAAGTATTCCAGTTCAACAGCAACAAAAAGTCACAGTTGTCAAAATGTGGGTTTTAACATACTTCAACTTTCACCACTCATTTTTTGAAATTTTTGCTGCAAGGTCTCGATACCAATAAACAGAACGAAAGTTGAAAATATTTAAATTTAAAAATCTATTCAGACTGCCTCAAAATGAATTTATGTTATCATACCACACTAGAACAAGAGTTTCCTAGTTCCAAGCTTTTGGTTTTTATTGTAGAAGCTTAGGTTTTCTTGGAAGAAAAGCTCCTGGTTTTTCACCAAGATTTGGAAAATCCATAGCAAAACTTGGGTTTTGCTCAGATTGTTCCAAAATGGATTTATGTTTAAAAGACACAGCGCAAGAACAAGGGTTTCATAATTCCAAGCTTTGGGGGTTTTATTTTGTAGAAGCTTAGGTTTTCTTGAAAATTAATAAAAACATTTCCTTAGCGGAAAAGCTCTAGATTTTTCATTTGGTTGGATTTATATTATGATCATACCACACTGGAACAAGAGTTTCCTAGTTCCAAGAAAATTAACAAAATTATTTTCTTTTTGTTTTTTGGAAAATCCTAGCAAAATTTGTAGAAGGGTTGCTTAGCTTTGGGTTTTTCTTGTAGAAGCTTAGGTTTTCTTGAAAATTAACAAAAACATTTCCTTCTCTGAAATTGGATTTATAATCATCATACCACACTAGAACAAGAGTTTCCTAGTTCCAAGCTTTTAGTTTTTTATTTGTAGAAGCTTAGGTTTTCTTGAAAATTAACAAAAATATTTTCTTGGAAGAAAAGCTCCTGGTTTTTCACCAAGATTTGGAAAATCCATAGCAAAACTTGGGTTTTGTTCAGACTGGTCCAAAATGGATTTATATTTAAAATCTTTGGGTTTTTTATTTTGTAGAAGCTTAGGTTTTCTTGAAAATTAACAAAAACATTTGATTAGCGGAAAAGCTCTAGATTTCTCATCAAGATTTAGGGAAAATCCATAGCAGAACTCCGGTTTTTGACAATTTCTGAGAATCTGCAGGTAATTTAAACCTGCGGCATTTAGGTAATTTAAATTTAATTAAGAAAGTCCAATACTGATATCAATTATCAACAAACAGAACTTGGCTAGAAGTTTATTCATAGGTCTAACGATTCTGAACAAGGTAGTTTCAAACAATGACACATGAGGGATCAATTTTACAGAATTCGAAATTATGAGAAATTTTATTTCTGTGGAATATGATTTCTATAATCCAGTTTATACTCACGGTTGAGAGAAATCAACTCAAGCCAGCTAATAAGGCCCTACTTAGTACACAAGGCCTATGTGAAACAATCTTTTCGACAGAACAAGTACCAACCACTTCAAGTTTATTGGCAGGGCTTCGTATTATGTCAAGGCAAGTCCAATTCAAACCGAACCGCGGACCCTGTCATCTCTACTTCTCAAATTGTTTTCTGCGCTATATTTTTTTATTGCTTCTTCAAAGTAAAGCGTGGCATTTAATTTCCCAAAATTTTTCACACATGTAACAAACTCTAACAAACTTGAAAAAGAGAAAGCTCAAGATAGGTAGGCCTATGTTTGTTACTACCTAATACTTCTGTAAAAATTGAGGTTTTTCATAAACAACACACAGAAGCTCAGGTTTTTGAAAGTTTATGAATCTGTTGACAAGAGATTTCGGTAATTAAAGTTCAATTTAAAGAAAATACATATACTGAAACAAGTTATCAACTAACTGAACTGGCTTAGAAGTATGTTCACAGTTCAAACGATTTTGTACAAGGTAGGCACAAACAATGACATATGTGGGGTCAATTTTGACAAGATTTCTAATTGTGAGAAATTTCACATCTGTGGAACATAATTTCTATGATCCAGTTTATACTCACGTTAGGAGAAATCAACTCAAACCAGCTAATAAGGTTCCTACTCAGTACACAAGGTCAATTTACAAGGCCTATGTGAAACAATCTTTTCAGATAAAGTACCAACCACTTATTCATGTTTATTGTCAGTGCTTCTCCCTGTTATGTCAAGCTTTCTCCCACTCAGGACGAACCGCTGACACTGTCATCTTTACGTTTTAAATTGTTTTTTGTGCTCCCTTTTCGAATTGCTTCTTAAAAGTACAACGTGGCATTTGATTTCGCAAAATTTGTCACACTTCTACTTCGACAAACTTTAAAGAAAGTTAGTTCATGGAAGGCCTACGTTTGTTAATACCTATGCCTATACAATAGTTCTGAAAAATCGAGGTATTCCATAAACACCACACTCATTTGTAAAAAACTAATTAAGAATATATTTGTACAAGTTCAAATGAAATCTTGGAAATACATTTTCCGGTAGCTACGTACATCTGTTGGTTGAATTTATAATTTTATAAGCAACATTATGAAAGAGTAGATATTTACATGAGGCGAGCTATAATAAACAACTTCAGTACTTCATGCTCTTGATCTTCTTCCTTTCATGATACACTGCGTCCTTTTGGACTGAAAATAAAAGAAAAAGAGGTGTCATAAACACTGGTAGGACGTTCATTCAAATTAGGTATCTACTTGATAATCCAAAACGGGAATTCGGTGGTTGACATCTTATTGGCAAACACAAACGAAATTCTAGATGTTCATCAATAAAAGGAAGGTAAGATAAATCCATTGGGGGGGGGGTGTTGACGCAAATGTCATTGAAATTTTGGGGGGGGGGGGTTTAAAGTTTTAAATTGAAACAATGTTTAACGTGACGACATTCAAAAACATATATTACATCACTAGATAGAACGTAAATAATAATGAACCTAGTAATTAATTTAAATATAGTTTGTTTTTCTATCTGAAAATGGATAAATGACAATGACAGAGTTTAAGATTTCCCAGAGCACATTAAGAGTTTATGGATCACTGAAGGATTTTTGAGATCTTGCAGATGATTGATGAATTTTCCTAGCTTGTGTGCTCTGAAAGTGGATCACACAACATTACTTTCCTTAGCAATTACTAGTTGTTAAAGCGGAAAGAGCAATGAGAAGAGTTGAAATTAACAAAAACAGACTCAGATCAGCTATGGGAGACTCATGGTTGTCCAATCCAACCCTCATTGTGATAAAAAAATCACTGGGGTTTATTATTCAATGATTCATGATTTGAATTTCTAATTAGCTTTGGAGTGTGCGTGTTTCACAGGTGATAGAGCGATTATTGAATTTCAGGAGATATGCATAGAGCACTTAAATCGGTTCTCAACCTAAAATACCTATTTAGATTGATCACTTGATCATATTTGTGTGCCTCCTGAAATTCAATAATCGCTCTATCACCTGTGAAACACGCACACCCCAAAGCTTAGTAGAAATTTAAATCATGAATCATTGAATAATAAACCCCAGTGAAAGAATTTGCAGCGTTTTTTCAAGTGCGATTACTAATATAAGCGATTAATATTCCATTTGAAAATTTTAAATTTGGTAAGACGGAGCATGAATATCAGAATGCTTCAACCAGTGTATCGGCTATAAACCCTTTTAGGAGTTCACTCCAGCATCCACATTCACTACATCACTAGGTTACTGCGATGAAAAAAAAAAACAAAAAACAAAAAAACGCTGTTGTGTTTGTTTTGATCGCAGTAACCTAGTGATGTAGTGAATGTGGATGCAAATGTTGGCACCATAAATCGGGCCATATATCGGGAATGGTTTGACCTACGGACATGGGGAAGGGCTCATTCGATTCCTCATGGAAAGTTCTTAGAAAAAAAGTCCAAATTGACTTTTTTTGAGGTTTTTAGGAAATTTTACAAAACTTTGACAACCCTTAAAAGGCACTTTAAATTAAGTGAGAGTGCTTGCTGGCTAAAGGATTGGGGCGTTGACAGACCAACATGGATTTTTCCTGAAAATTTCAGATTTTTTGCTCCAGCCGTTTTGAAGAAATCGAAAAGAAAAATTTTTATTGCAGATTTGGATTCTGCACCCTTTGAAACGTAAACCATATAATTTTCAGGGGGGATTAGAATTTTTTTTTCAAGAGCGATTACAATGGTTTATTATTGAATAATAAACCAATAGTTTATGGATACGAACTAAAACTAAATTAGTTCTATTCAGTTCCATCTAAATTAGTTCTTAGTTTCCGCTTTAGTTCGAATAATTTTTTAGTAACTAGTCCCAACTCTAGCCTAGAGTAACCCATTACATTTCCTGCGACTACATCTATTGTGGTATACATTGGATATCGTTGTGAACCTCTTATTTGTTGATCCGCATGGAAAAATTAAGAGCTTCTAAATGCATAATCAACTTCAGCTCCGTTTGTCATGAGATGATAAATTTAATTTTTTCCCATTTAAAATTTGAAATACACAGGTTTTTGTTAGCTCTGCTTGATATAGGTAAGCGTCTACCCAACTTATTACACCATTATTAGCTTTTTGGAAGTATTTTAGATTTGTATGTGGGTTTTTTCTGGATTCCCATTACTGCTTATATGAATGCAGCATATTTCATCGATCTCAGATGGTACACTTTTTAGATATCTATTTAATAAGTCGAACAGTTTCTGAGATTCACTCACTATAAGGGTCGAAGAATATGACTTCCAATTTATCAGCCGTCCTCTCTCTGATTCGCGTGAACTGATG
The DNA here is from genome assembly GCA_031894815.1 of Creontiades dilutus. NCBI lineage: Eukaryota > Metazoa > Arthropoda > Insecta > Hemiptera > Miridae > Creontiades > Creontiades dilutus. The sequence continues at coordinate 311,847 of JAVIWC010002139.1, forward strand.
ACCGCTCACGAGGCTCTCCATCAAAACCATCACGTGTCTGAAACGACAAGAGTAAATTTATTGTTTATTATTGGTCACATCCCAATGTTGTGCAAATAAAGGAAATGATCTCCAGCAGGCAAAACTGTCTATTGAATTTCAACTTTCGGAGAATCCATCCATCGTCCATTTATCGTTTGCTTTGGAATGTCTCCAAAACATATGAAGCTATTTTTTCCGGAATTATTATAATATTTTTATTGTAGGTGTCCTTCGGCCTTCGGAAGGGGTGGGGGTAAAGGTTTAATTCAGTTTGCTAATGCTATAACAGGAGTTGGCAGGGAAAGCATAATGCAGTCTCCACTATTTAAATAAACCGGAGCATTATATTTCTCTAAAACTTAAGCTTCATTTAATTAGAACTTTAATTGTTTCACTTATCATCTACCCCCACTACTAAAGGTTCTTCGGCATAATGAGAATGATGTGATATAATGAAAGGTAAAACTCACTTGCTTTTAGCCTTCTTCAACAAAACATTAGTGAAAAACATCTTGCTAAACTTAATCAACAAAGTAGAATATATTCTATCAACTTATATTTGGAATTACTGAAGAAAGAATCTTATCAGTGTTATACTGATAGTGTTGATTCGCGTTACTTCTAGCTTCATCGAACGTTGCGGTGGTGGTTCTCTTCTTCTGTAATGCCGGACAGGGTTTGGTTTATTTATTTTTTGTGTGCACCTTTGTAACCTATCGCAATATTGAAATACCCCGTTCATAATAATTTTCTTTTTTTATTATGCTTTATTTTTGTGAACAAATACAATTTAACGAAAATCCCACAAGACGAAAGGTCTTCCAGTATTGCTAAATTTTCCTCGTATGAGAACCACAATACAACTTTGCAACAAAAGAATTCAACAATTGTTCCGAATAACGAAAATGTCTGTGTGTCTGTGTGTGGGCACGGAATCCAATACATGACAAAAAACACATTCCGAAAGAGAAAACATTTCACATATGAGTGATATAAAAAAATATGCATTTAGTAAAATATAATTTTGAAATATAATAAGGTTTTTCTTAGGTCTAGAAACGAACATTATAATAAAATAACAAACTTGAACAACTTTGATAATTATGGTGGTTTTATGAATTGGTAACCCAACCCTTGACTAATTTTAATTTGCGAACAACGAACCGTTCATCAAATATACAATCTGGTAAGGCGTTAAGTAATTTCGGGCCAGCATAACTAATGTGACTCTGAGAGACTTGAAGGCACCTGTGAGGCACAAAATATCTATTTGGATGTCTTGTGGCGTAATTAATTGGTTCGGGACGTAGCAGGAAGGTTCTTTTAAGGAAAAATTTTATGACTTGGAATTTGAATAGTTGTTGTAAATCTAAAATTTCATCAATTAAGGGGGATAAACGGGAAATTTTTAGTATCAACTTTTGAGCTGACTGAGCTGCCTTCAAGTGACTCGGTAATTCTGAACCCCATGCAGTTACAGCATATGCTAAATAAGAGTGTACAAAAGCTTGGTAAATTAGTTTGAGAAATCTTTTGGTACATGTATTTCTAAGTCGATAAAAAATATAGGAAGAATTTTGAGAAATATTTCAGCTTACATGTGTATACCTAAATATTTGACTGTTGTTTTGTTGTTTGCTTTTTAAATGCTTTATTTCCGCAATAAGAATACAACATAACGAAAGATCGACAAACATTATACGGCTTGAGCTGTAAAGCTATAAGTACGCCATGGTTTGCGGTTTTTTCCCCGTTAAAGAGGTACCTGCTATATAACATATTTTCCTACTATATTAATTGCCTAAATTACTCAAATACTTTTCTAGATTTAATATCATGCTTCATATTAACGATCTCATGCTTTATATTTAATTTTCTTTCTTCCATTATTAACATGAATCATTTTCTTAACCACATATTTATAACATTTATTTCAATAAAAAAGAAATCCCATTAGGACGGTCCCCATATATTAACCTTTCAACATTATACCCAGATTGTCAAGAGTGTTCTTCATCAAAAATTTCGTATCAAGACGCTAATTGGGGGGAAAAAAAATAAAACTAAATAAATTAATGAAAAACAACTTAAAGACTCAAAAATTGAATTGCTCCTGTACCTCATGGCATTTATAACAAACCAACCTTTGCTTCATCCAATTTTTTCCATTTAGGGCAGCCATTTCCACACTAATGAATCTAGATCAAAAAAGTTTTTTCTTAGATTACCAAGAGTAGGGCATCTCGCCAAAAAATGGATCACATTTTCATCTTCACCAGTGTTACATAACGAGCACATATGCGGCTATCCATCTTTTACAATTAAGATTTAGCATTTCGCATCTAGTTTTACATATTATTTTCACTATGTGAGTTCAGCTGTTAGTTGAACAATGTCCTTATACAATAAATGGAAACGTGCATTCGTGGCGTTTACATTTTTCTACGAAAGTGTCCTTCATTTTCCCCTTTAAACACTCCCATTGCAGGGGTATACCCTTTGGATTATGCAATTCAAGCACCATGCCATGTTTTTCCTCCAGATCTTTACAAACCTTGTACCAAGAAACTTTATATTTCATAACTTCTAGTGCCACAATCTTCGTAACCTTGAAGGTGGGCTGTTTAGCACATTCACCACGTATTTTAAACAAATCCAAAATGTACTAGCTGTTCAACAGCCTCAAGGTACACAACATAATGTTATGCTACGAGCTTCTTAATAAAGAATTTTTGCAATTTTTCAATGTATACATACACCCATACCCGAGAATTGACTCAGATATTTGACTGAGTGGGTTTTTTTTTCTTACAAGGAGCATTCAGTAAACAGCAATCGAAATGACCAATAATACTAATCCAATGGGGGCATCCCTCTATTTTTGTTTTTTACAAATGGTCCCTGGTTCATAATAATGATCGAATTAAATATAAATCAGATGATAATGAATCTTTAACTTTACCTGGGTAAGGTGTTCTAGAAGAAAAACGTAGCCTTCAATATAAAACGTATAATATAACTTTAAAAGGCGATCAGATCGAACATAAGAAATGCGCATTCGATAATTATCCGAGAGCGAACGAAACCCCGTGAAGTAGGGATGTCAAGAAAATATCGATAGTGTTCCGTCGATCAGACGAAGAGGTATAGGAATCGGTCACAAACTTCCTTAACGGCCAGGCGGCGGAGTTCTTCGTAGAGGGTTTTCAAAAGTGGATAACTCGAGAGCAAAAATGTATAGAAAAATCTGGCCACTATGTAGAAAAATAGTTTAAAGTACAAGCTTTCAGATGGTGTACTCCTCGATTATAATAAAAAATGCCTTACTCCTGAAAAAAATGTGGGAACCTTATTTTTTACTTGACCCTCGTACAAGATAGGATTCAGAGGCCTTAAAAACATGCGCAAAAATTTTTCGCAGATATTTTCGTGGAAATATGACAAGTCACTTTGAATTTCAAATGACCTTGCACCTGATGTGATGAAGGGTAACCAACCCACTCACCGTAATCAGCGATTTGAAAACCCCCAGAGCACTATAGCGTTTTTCGTGTTTTGGTTTATTATTCAATAATAAACCATTGTAATCGCTCTGGAAAAAAAATTCTAACCCCCCTGAAAATTTCATGGTTTACGTTTCAAAGGGCGTAGAATCCGAATCTGCAATAAAACATTTTCCCTCCGTCCGCCGTACGCACGATTTCTCCCAAACGGCTGGAGCAAAAGATCTGAAATTTTCAGGAAAAATCCATCTTGGTCCGACGACGCCCCAATTCTTGAGCCAGCTCTCTCACTCAATTTAAAGTGCCCTTTAAGGGCTGTCAAAGTTTTGTAAAATCCCTAAAAACCTCAAAACAAGTCGAATCGGCCTAAATATTTACCTATTTGAAGAACATACCATGGGGAATCGAATGAGACCCTCCCCACGTCCGTACGTCAAACCATTCCTGATGTACGGCCCGATTTATGGTGCCAACATTTGCGTTTTTTGGTTTATTATTGTTTGTTTGTAACCTAATGATGCCGATAGCGTCGAGTTGTAGTGAATGTGGATACTGGAGTGATAGCCGATGTTGATACTTGTAGTTTATAGCCGATACACGGGTTGAAGCATTCTGATATGCATGAAACGCTGATGATATATAGGTAAGTATTATTCAATATTATTAGTGGGGTAAATAAGTATTCTTTCTCTGGGGTTTATTAAAATTCTAACCCCCCCCTGAAAATTTCATGGTTCACGTTTCAAAGGGTGTAGAATCCGAATCTGCAATAAAAACGCTGCAAATTCTTTCACTTTGGTTTATTATTCAATTGGCTTGCGTTCATGATTTGAATTTCTACTAAGCTTTGGAGTGTGCTTGTTTCACAGGATAGAGCGATCATTGAATTTCAGGAGATATGCATGGAGCACGTAAATCTATTCTCAACCAAAATACCTATTTGGATTGATCAGTTGATCAGATTTGTGTGCCTCCTGAAATTCAATAATCGCTCTACCCTGTGAAACACGCACACTCCAAAGCTTAGTAGAAATTCAAATCATGAACGCAAGCCAATTGAATAATAAACTCCAGTGACAGAATTTGCAGCGTTTTTTCTTATATCAAATGTTGGCCGGTGTAATTCAGCCCCCAAATGTGATTTTTGACTCAAGTTCCAACAAGTAGCTTCGTTCAGTGTTTACGGAGCAAAGCTCAGAACAGCGGAGGGTCTGATTGATAAAAATTTGATTTTCGGATTTTACATATCTTGAAATGTAAAACAGCAAATGTTGAGGGGGCTAACGAATTTTTTTTCTTGGTCGATCACAAATACCTATTTATTATTTCACATAGCATCTCTTGTTTACCTCATAACTATTTTCAGAGGGGGTGGGGGGGGATACTCGCATTTTTTTAAAAAATTTTCCAGAACTGGAAGCTGAAAATTGCCCTTCTCCTGGGAAAGATCATATCCTACAAGGAAAATCGTGCAGAAACCCTTTTCTTTTTTTCAACCTCCTGAGCCAATTTGGACTTTCCCCGCCTTTGGCCGCGAGGGAGCAGAGGATCACGTATTCTCTCCTCCACCACCTCCGTCCCTTATAATTCAAGGAGAGCCGGTTCGATTCTCAGAGAGGCCCGGTCTGGTCTCCATTTCAGACGCGGAGGTGACGGCGATGCCAGCTCATCCGGGACAACCCGAATAGCGGATTCAACCAGGAAAACGCAAACAGAATAAAAATCATTGGGTGATCGTTCACAGCGGCGTCGCAAGGTAGGCTCCTGAAAATGCTACGCTCACTTCGCTCCAAGTTCAACCACTGACCTAGGGTAAGCAATCGCCATTCTTAATTCGGCAAATGTTGATCACTAATACTCCTGCAGATTAGACACTTACCACATAGTATTATGTTATATTGCTTCCGAGTCTACCTATAGGGAGAGGAAGCGGTGTTTCCCATTCCGGGAGATGAACAATGTTGTTTTCCAAAATCATAATTTTGAGCATTCGCAACAACTTTTATTTATTTTCTGTCTGTCTTTCGGTCTGTGTGTCCGTAGACCATCCTAACTTCTTCTCATTGCTACAGTTTTGGTTTATTATTCAATAATAAACCATTGTAATCGCTCTTGAAAAAAAAAAAAAATTCTAACCCCCCTCCCGAAAATTGCATGGTTTACGTTTCAAACAGTGTAGAATCCGAATCTGCAATAAAAAATTTTCCGTCCGTCCGCCGTACGCCGTACGCACGATATCTCCCAAACGGCTGAAGCAAAAAAGCTGAAATTTTCAGGAAAAATCCATGTTGGTCCGACGACGCCCCAATTCTTGAGCCAGCTCTCTCACTTAATTTAAAGTGCCCTTTAAGGGTTGTCAAAGTTTTGTAAAATCCCTAAAAACCTCAAAAAAATCAAGGCGGCCGAAATTTATACTCTTTTTGAAGAACACTCCACGAGGAATCGAATGAGCCCCTCCCCAGGTTCGTAGGTCAAACCATTCCCGATGTATGGCCCGATTTATGGTTCCAACATTCGCGTTATTTTGGTTTATTATTGTTGATGTAGTAATGTGGATACTGGAATGAACTCCTAAAAGGCTTTGTAGCCGATACACGGGTTGAAGCATTCGGATAACCATAAAAAAACGCTGCAAATTCTTTCACTGGGGTTTGTTATTCAATTGGCTTGCGTTCATGATTTGAATTCCTACTAAGCTTTGGAGTGTCCGTGTTTCCCAAGTGATAAAGCGATTATTGAATTTCAGGAGGCACACAAATATGATCAACTATATAAAACATTGTAATCGCTCTTGAAAGAAAAATGTCTAACCCCCCTGAAAATTTCATGGTTTACATTTCAAAGGGTGTACAATCCGAATCTGCAATAAAAATTTTTCCGTCCGTCCGCCGTACGCCGTATGCACGATTTCTCCCAAACGGCTGGAGCAAAAAATCTTAAATTTTTATTTTATTATTATTGGGAAAATCAATATTGGTCCGGCAACGCCAAAATTCTTTAGCCAGCTCTCTTACTTAATTTAAAGTGCCCTTTAAGGGTTGTCAAAGTTTTGTAAAATCCCAAAAAACCTCAAAAAAAGTCAAGGCGGTCCAAATTTGCACTTTTTTTTTTTTTTTAAGATCTTTCCATGAGGAATCGAATGAGCCCCTCCCCAGGTCTGTAGCTTAAACCATTCCCGATGTACGGCATGATCTTATGCTGCCAACATTTGCATCCACATTTACTACATCACTAGGTTACTGCGATCAAAACAAAAACAACAGCGTTTTTTTTTATCGCAGTAATCTAGTGATATTGTGAATGTGGATACTGGGGTGAACTTCTAAAAGGGTTTATAGCCGATACACGGGTTGAAGCATTCTGATATGCATGAAACGCTGTCAATTCTTTCACTGGGGTTCATTATTCAATTTCATTCATTTGGCTTACATTCATAATTTGAATTTCTACTAAGCTTTGGAGTGTGCGTGTTTCACAGGTGATAGAGCGATTATTGAATTTCAGGAGATATGCATAAGCACGTAAATCGGTTCTCAACAAAAAATACTTATTTGGATTGATCAGTTGATCATATTTGTGTGCCTTCATGAACGCAAGCCAATTGAATAACAAACCCCAGTGAAGGAATTTGCAGCGTTTGATTGGGTTATCCACTAACTTCTTTTTTCCATTAGCGGATAATCCCCAATGTATGTAAAAGGGAATCACTCCACTTTTATTAGAGTTTCGTTTGTTACTTAATTTCGTTCCAGATGTTATAATTTTTGTTCAACTAAATTTGTTGTTCGTTTCATTCATTTACCGTTGAGACTTGAAGACAACGACTTTGAACATTTTCTTTTCAAGGTAAATTATCTATTATTTTCAATCTTGTAAAACAAACTTGTAATTTCGGATTCGGGTTGTAAACTAATTAATAAATGTCTTTTCAAGGAGAAAACACGGTTGATCGTCTACCTAGTCATTATATATATCAAATATATGATGATGAAATATTTAGAAAGTCCCTCTGAATTGAGGCTTCGTTAATAGAGCGGAGTCCATTAGAATTGACCCAGAGGGGTAATAGACAATCCACTCAAGCTCTTCTCTTACAGCTTATATGTTATATTTTCACCAATAACATCCAATTTTCTGATAAGTTTTCGCACCGTCTCTTAAATAAATTATCTAATTAATTTTCATTTTTAATTGAGTACCTATCAGTTTTCTTCTCATCTCTAGATTAATCACATAAACTAACTATCCGCTGTGTTTGTGTTGGAGCAAGTGAATCGAGGACAATTCATATCAACAACTAGAAACCAAACAGGGAGTAATTACTTCCATTACAGGCATCACTCGTTAATATGTATACCTTAATTTTTCCAAGAATGACTTCGCCAGTTCCAGTCCAATTTCGACTACATTTTCACACGTACGAACTTTTTTGACATTTCATGTCCTTGCTATGGCACACAACCAAATTGTCGTTATGTCACGTTACGTTACGTAACGAAATATGCTCAATGATTATTATGATTCGTAGAAGTGATGTAGGTTGGTACCTATATGTTTATAGCTGAAATTAGGCTATATGATTATTATGATTTGGCTGGTAGCCTCCTTAGGACGTGAACAATAAGGTGCAGAGGGTTTTGATCAACTGAGTGGCTCCTGAAGCTAACTTCTTTCCTATCAACCGTAGGAAGCTGAAATTTGTCTCGTTAGGACGTGAACAACAACGCTACTGGGGTAGGTGATGTAGTCTGGCTCGAATACACAGAAGAAAATAACCCAATGTGTTGCAGACTCGTATGCAAGCATTTATGTATGGATGTAAATAATAAATAAAAATATGAGTTTAATTTTTGTTTTCTTTATATTGAAAAAAATGTAATTCACAGAGGAAGACAAGATTGCTAGAAGATGGAAGGGAAGAAGGAGGGAGGGGAAAGACATGAAATGTCCTAATGCGTTGCAGACTTGTATGCAAGAATTTTCGTTTCGCCAAGTTCTAAAGTTCTCATTCTATATGAAATGTCTTCAAATTGGTTTGGAAGGTTCTCAGCTTAGTGTTGGGAGTTTTAAAATTGGTAAAGATTGATTTTAGAATTTAAATACTATTATTCAACCTGAATACGTAAATGATTTGTTAACTGACTTAACGTAGGACAGCTTGATCGAGCTTGTGTAACTACTTTTCTTACGTAGAGTATTTTTGGTATTCTTTATGTCCAATTTTTTGATCAACGCAGTACACAATTAAAATCAATTATTCAATTGGATGAGGATTGATACCTATTATGACACTAATATTACCACTATTCGATTCCACCCGGATTTGAACTTTATAGCTTGAACAAAAATCTGACTTAATAGAAATAACAAAATATTTGGAATATAAGAAAATATAGTATAATACCTAGTACGGTATATTACAGTGCCTAGTACCACTAAGTTACGTAGGTAACTACTCAAGTAAATATAGAACGATATTAAGTACCTATCACCACAAAGCTATGTAGGTAATCATTCAGGTTCATTCTCGAATTCATACTTACTGGAAGTTCCAAGAAAGGAATAAATCGCCTTGGGGTTTCCCAAGTTGAAATGTTAATAACTGTTTCTTTTTTTCCTTATATCTTTCTCGGAGTTGTTTTCAGTTCAGATCTTAATTATCATGCGTTTTTTTTTTCCATTCTTCAATAGATTGTACCCATTATCAGATTCCACCAATATCGGTCAGTCGAATCGGATTTATTGAGGAGGAACTCGGATGATATTCGCCATCGTGTTTGAAGCGAAACACATTCTACAATAAGGAACACATTAGTTGAATACGTGTAAGTAACTTTATCATATCGATATCTCTTCAATTTTGATAATTATATTGATAACGAAACGTATTGTAAAAGGTTCCTTGAGTTGAGTGTGAGAGTTAAGAAAAGTATTGAAATCATCCTGGACACACGTTTGAAAGCCACCATCAATAGGAAACGGAATTTGGTTTTGTAATAATCATATTGATTAATTGATTTTGAGTGTGATTAATGTTGATTTTTCTAACCAAATCTGTATAACATTGATCATGAATTTAGAATCATATTCTCGATGTATAGCATTTCCAAGTCAGATTCAACCTTTTCAGCATTTTTAGGGAAACTATTAAAAATATGAACAAAATCATGTTTAATTAATGAAGGAATTCACAAAAAATATAATTTAAAAAACGCTGCAAATTCTTTCACTGGGTTTATTATTCAATTGGCTTGCGTTCATGATTTGAATTTCTACTAAGCTTTGGAGTGTGCGTGTTTCACAGGTGATAGAGCGATTATTGAATTTCAGGAGATATGCTTAGAGCACGTATATCTGTTCTCAACCAAAATACCTATTTTTATTGATCAGTTGATCATATTTGTGTGCCTCCTGAAATTCAATAATCGCTCTATCACTTGTGAAACACGCACACTCCAAAGCTTAGTAAAAATTCAAATCATGAACGCAAGCCAATTGAATAATAAACCCCAGTGAGAGAATTTGCAGCGTTTTATATGGTTATCAGTATACTTTAACCCGTGTATCGGCTATAAACCCAAAACAAAAACAATAATAAACCAAAATAACGCAAATGTTGGCACCATAAATCGGGCCATACCTCGGGAATGGTTTGACCTACGGACCTCGGGAGGGGTTCATTCGATTCCTCGTGGAAAGTTCTTCAAAAAGAGTTCAAATTTAGGCCGCCTTGACTTTTTTTGAGGTTTTTAGGGATTTTGCAAAACTTTGACAACCCTTAAGGGGGCACTTTAAATTAAGTGAGAGAGCTGGCTCAAGAATTAGGGCGTCGTCGGACGAACATGGATTTTTTCTGAAAATTTCAGCTTTTTTGCTTCAGCCGTTTGGGAGAAATTGTGCGTACGGCGTACGGCGGACGGACGGAAAATTTTTTATTGCAGATTCGGATTCTACACCCTTTGAAACGTAAACCATGAAATTTTCAGGGGGTTAGGGTTAGAATTTTTTTTTCAAGAGCGATTACAATGGTTTATTATTGAATAATAAACCAAAAGGAATTCACAGGAACGGGGGGTGTGAGGACGTGCAGGTATGAGATATACAGCGATGAAATCCTTTGATCGAAAGTTAAGAGGTTGAGACGCGATATTGGTAGTCGAAAATACTGTTTTCACCGTGGGGGGGGGGGGGGGGGTAGTACGGAAGAATTTGACATAGCAACATGTTATACTTCGATAAACCCCGCTACTTTTTTCAATTGAATAATTCACCATTACTATCTAATTCTGGTAAATTGAGGTTCACTAGACATGAAACTAGACAAACTGAAGTTCACAAAAATCACCTCAACATCAAATTTTTGTTAGAATTTCTGAAACGACGAGCGTTTGAAAATGGGGGGGGGGGGGGGGGGAGGAGTACCGAAGAACACCCCATGTCTATCAAATAGTACCTAAAGAAATGATAGAAGTTTTTCATTAAAACAAATGTGGATTTTTTATAAAACATGATTTTGTATTATCTATGTACCTTTAGGGCTGGTGCGTATTTTCTTCATTTCCCTAATAATGGTGAAAAGGTTTAATTTGAGTTGGTAGTGGTTGAATTTGACTATGAAATGCTATAGTTAACATTTAGCGCTAATGATATGATAAGTGTAAGTTTTCTGGATAAATGGGTTTGTATACTGTTTCAGACCCTGAAGGGAATCGCAAAAATGAATACGATCATTATTCTGCTCTGTGCTGAGCTATTGATTTTCGGTCGGTCGTACGGCGAAACCAGCGACGACGAGCTCATCGCAAACGCGTTTCCAACTTCAACAAATAGCGGTGGATTCGACGACAGTAAAGGTGGCTGCAAATGCATTCCATTTTATCTCTGCCAAAACGGATCTCAATTGAGGGACGGATCAGGACTGATCAATTTTAGGTGAGATAAATCATAATCGTATGCTATTTTGTAATCTGTAAGGCAGATAGATCGGTATTTGAGCACTGTAGTGTTAAACACACTAGGCGAGTATAGATCATTCCTTCATTTTGCTTATTTACGTGGACATGGGCGCCGACTTGTCCAAAACTTTGGTGGGGCTCGACGAGGCGGGGGGTTGGGGGGGGGGGGGTATGGAATTTGACGAATTTCCAGCTAAAAGTAGCCATTATTAGGCCCTTTTAGATGCTTAAAAAGAACACTATTCTATCCTGAAAGTAAAGTGAATTTGCTAAAAAGCTACTTTTTTTATTTTGTGATGAGTAATAAACAACGTTAATAAATCAAAACGGGTATAAAGTTTAATGATACACCAAACAATGAGTAAAATGAATAAATCTAGAACTTCTTGATGGTAATTGAGAACAGGGACGTAACCAGCCCGTATTTCACCCGGGGCAAGAAATAAATTTGGCGCCCCCCCCATAGACCCGATATCTCGTGACTCATACCATCTTAATATACCAATGAACCAAAATATAAATATACGAATTTCGTAATTAATTTGATTTATTCACAATGTATAAACTCTTTTACTAAAAGGAGAAAGGCTTGGTAAGTAAGTGCTCAATGTAAAATACCATATAATTTTTATTAAATTTAACAAACTAATAGATGATAAATAAATTTTTGTACGAAATGGAAGCCCTAAACAAACTTTAAAATGAAAATTGGGCTTTTTTTGCTGCAAATGTTTTAATGATACCATCAAAAATAGTGCTGAAGCTATTTTTTACTGTATTGATATGATGGCCAAGTTGCTTAGTCGTTGTTGTCCAGTCAAGTTCCTGATGTAGTTTTTTATTATCCTCAGTTTTCTAAAACTTCTTTCGTTCGATGCTACACACACGGGTATTGTAAGAAAAATTCTCAAAGCTGTGGTTATATTGGGATAGGCGTCATGGAGGCCGTTTTGGCAAATATAAACCAAAAGTTCGAATGGAGTAGACTCACCTCGTCAACTGCCCTGCATAATAGTAAATGAGTAGTTTCCCATTTATTTTCTCATGAAATATGCTACAAAAAACTCTCTACTCCCCTCTGGATTTCAATGATGATTTTATACAAAAGGAGAAAATTACTCCAACAATAACATATGAATGTTGACTACTATGATGAAGGTTGGATAAATATACTTTAATATAACATAATGACAGGACTGAAGAAGTCCTCATAGTGGGACGAAACGTTTCCAAGAAAAATAAACATATTATACGCCCCAATTTGATGTCTTGAACAATTTTATGAGCCTAAAGTTTTTTCAATTTACTAAAATTCAAAAAATTTGGAAAATGCAGAAATACTTACCAAATTCTTCAAAATTGCAACCTTATGGCACCACACTTTTTCATTAGGCTAGAATGGTCAAACTTCACAAGCTGCCATTTGGGTCGATTTCACAAAAACAACAAAAAAAAACAAAAGAAAAAAAAAGACTAGGTACGTCCACACGATTATCGAAAAGGAGTTTCAGATCTCCTAATTCTTCCAATACTTTTCTTTTCTTAAATATCTTCTTTTTTTAGCAAATTCTCTAAAATCAGTTGTGAACTACGTTCAATAATATCCTTTCCCATAGGTAGTCGGTTGAGATAACATAGCAAATTGAACATTCAATAATAATGGTACCTACTTGTGATCACATCAAATTAGAACCAAAAGTACCTACTAATTTAAAACCAAGAAGTTAAAATATGGAAACATCGTTTGAGTTCAAATCTTAATTTGTACTAATCTAAAAATATAATTTTTCATAAAATTATTGTCTATTTTATTGTTCATTTATGAGCTATGCCTGCTTCTGACTTTGTGTAATATGCAGATTTTTTTCAGGGTTTATTATAAAAGTCTATTTTTATTAATTAAATTCAGGCAGAAGACCGTCTGCGACGAAGATCAAAAATAAATATCAACGGCATGGACCATTGTAATCGGCAAAAGTATTCGAATACAAAAGTAATCAAATACACTTGTATTGTGTTAGAATACTTTTGGAGATTAAAAAAGTATTCGAAAAAGTAATTGCATCGCGCAAATACAAAAGTAATTGATTACTCTCGTTATCAGATTACTTTTACGAATAATTTTGTAATCGTAAAAGTATTCGTTAATCAGGGACGCCTATCTCTGAGAAAAATGGACTGAAAAAATCTTCTTTATCTTGCACAGTGGTAAGCCTATTTGTTTGACGTGTAATAATCCATTTCAGTGATGAAATTCTACAATATTCGAGGGCCTTTCACCCTCTGCGGGCCCAAACTTGCGACGCCCACCTTAGCTTGGGTTATATTGCTTCCGAGTCTACCAAGGGAGCGGAAGCATTGTTTTCACTTTCGGAATGTGAACATTTTTTTTGTCTCCAAAATCGAAAATTCCACTCGCATTTTGCGTTTTAGACCTTTCTGAACAATTTTGGTTCCGTGTCTGTCTGTGTGCCTATGTGTCTGTCAGCAAATCCTTGTTACGGGCAAAACTACACGGAGTTATAGTCCAATTTTAATGAAATTTTCAGGGATTGTGCGGGTTGGCGTTTAGATGGTCCTCTATAGGTTTCATGACCCGCGGATCAATAGTAGCCTCTGCGCATGCGCAAACGCAACTCCGCAGCCACAAACATAACTCCGGGGGTTCTTGACCGATTTCGATGAAATTTTCAGGGATTGTTAAGTTTGATGTGTAGATGGTCCCCTATAAGTTTCATGACCCCCGGATCAACAGTAGCCTCTGCGCATCCGCAAACGTGAAATCCTTGTTACACGCATAACTCCGGGAGTTCATGACTGATTTCGATTAAATTTTCAGGGATTGTTCGGACTGATGTAGCTTTAGTCAATAATAATTTTTAAAATGATCTATACAGTCATGTTATGGATACGAGGAAGCAATGTGCCACACTCACTTGTTTTCGTTTCCCCTCCAACCGTGTAACATGGTGAGGTGATGGAATGGAATATTGCCCCTTCCAAAGGCTCTGATGCGGTTTATGCCCGCAACACTCAGATAATGACCGTGAAGCTAGAAGACGGTTTCCAGAACCAGGATGGGGGGACTAACCACATACATCACAATCGCGATTCATGAATTTCTATTGGGCTGTCGTGTACCTAACATTTTGATATTAGAGAGTTACTCATCACACATATTGGTTTCATATAAAATAACAAGAAAGCTGTGGGTATTAACAGATGAAATATCCAAATTTTCACAGGCGTATCACTCCGACGTGCGATTGTGAGTGCTTGGACTACACACAACGTTGCTGCTACGTTCCGCCCGAACGGAAACCGAACGTCGTAACTACTACCCCATATCCAGACGATGTTACCACGACGAGACCCATCACCACCAAAAAGCCCACGTCCAAGCCCAAAGAGACTACGACCAAACCACCAAGGAAGCCATTGTGTGGGATGCGGAGGACTGACTTGTTCGAAACCAGAGTCATGGGAGCGAGAAATCAAACCAAATCAAGCGAGTTTCCCTGGATGGTAAACCAACTTTTTATGAAATTTAATTATGCACTGCGAATTTATTTACAAACGGACAAGCACAATTTACAATCAACAATTCATTCATACGAGCGGTAAATAACATGAATTAAGAAAATACGACGTGCTGGGGGAGGGTTACAAAAACGTGCAGTAGGGGGGTTTTAAACCGGAAGAATAATTTCAATTAGCTGAATTTGACGGAGGAGAAAGAGATTGAGAATTTTAGTGTCGATAGGGGACTATGAAAAAATCACAGGTGATAGAGCGATTATTGAATTTCAGGAGATATGCATAGAGCACGTAAACCTGTTCTCAATCAAAATACCTATTTGGATTGATCAGTTGATCATATTTGTGTGCCTCCTGGAATTCAATAATCGCTCTATCACCTGTGAAACACGCACACTCCAAAGCTTGGTAGAAATTCAAATCATGAATCATTGAATAATAAACGCCAGTGAGAGAATTTGCAGCGTTTTTTTCCAAGAGCGATTAGAATGGAAAGATATTCTATTTGAAAATTTTAAATTTGGTAAGACGGAGCATGAATATCAGAATGCTTCAACCCGTATATCGGCTATAAACCCTTTTAGGAGTTCACTCCAGTATCCACATTCACTACATCACTAGGTTACTGCGTGTGTTTGTTTTGATTGCAATAACCTAGTGAACGCCCAAAAATCCGACTTTGCTTTACATTTCCGATCGCTACGATCGAGAGATCAACGTTTCCTTTGGGTTTATTTTTAATTGTAGCAATGGGAGATCCTGACAAAAAATTTGAAACCAGTCCGAGCGAAAGCGATTAAGAATTTTTGGGCTTCACGCAAACATACACACATAGTAATGAAGATCATACAAGCTGAATTGAATGCATCCCTACTTTTTGAAGTCGGTAAAGAGGTGTTTTAATAGAACGTAAGGCCACAAAATATTTGATAAAATACGTCAACCCTTAACATTATGTGAATGTGAAATGAAAAATACATGTATTTTATACAGGATATTACGATTAATTTGTTTTAGGTGGCCATATTTCAGACCGGAGAAAAGAATGGTCAATCAGTGAAAAACTTCATGTGTGCCGGATCTTTGATTCATGAGCGAGTTGTGATGACCGTCGCTCATTGCGCTAAGGAGTAAGTTGTGTTTGGCGTATTAACAACCCTCGTTAGTGGGAACAGATCTTAATAGTATTGGTGGTCGGGCACACTAAAATCGGAGGTGTTCAGAACCAGAGTAAACACCCGTGAAGAACTTCTAGAAAGAATCTTAGAATATAGCCGAGGGATTTGGCAAGTAGAGAGGGCAGTCGATGCAATGAATAGGAGAGTAAGACCCTGTTTGGAGAATTGAGGAGGGCACTTCGAACAGTATCTTTAGCTGTCAAAAATTCAGAAAGTATTATCATCATTTTCAGATTTTCTAAATAGAAGATGAATATTAAAAATGCTGTTAATCGTTATCATTTTATGAGTTACCCAGACCGCGCGGAAATGTCTAAGGGTGATCGAGAGTGTCGCCTTGTAGTGGATTCAGCGTGAAACAATGCTTAAAACTTAATGTCTAACTCATTTTTGGTTTATTATTCAATAATAAACCATTGTAATCGCTTTCGAAAAAAAAAATTTTAACCCCCCCTGCAAATTTCATGGTTTACGTTTCAAAGGGTGTAAAATCCAAATCTCCAATAAAAAATTTTCCGTCCGTCCGCCGTACGCCGTACGCACGATTACTCCCAAACGGCTGGAGCAAAAAATCTGAAATTTTCAGGAAAAATCAATATTGGTCCGACAACTTCAAAATTCTTTAGCCAGCAGTCTCACTTAATTTAAAGTGCCCTTTAAGGGCGGTTAAAAATTTTGTAGAATACCTAAAAACCTCAAAAAAGTCAAGGCGGCCTAAATTTGGACTTTTTTTTTGAAGAACTTGAAGAATATGAAGAACTTTCCATGAGGAATCGAATGAGCCCCTCCCCAGGTCCGTAGCTCAAACCATTCCCGATGTATGGCCCGATTAATGGTGCCAACGTTTGCGTTATTTTGGTTTATTATTGTTTTTGTTTTGATATCAGTAACCTAGTGATGCGGTAATGTGGAGACTGGAGTGAAACGTTGCAAATTCTTTCACTGTAGTTTTGGTTTATAATTGTTTTGGTTTTGATAGAGGGAGGCACACAAATACGATCAACTGATCAATCCAAATAGGTATTTTGATTGAGAACAGATTAACGTGCTCTATGCATACCTCCTGAAATTCAATAATCGCTCTATCACCTGTGAAACACGCACACACCAAAGCTGAGTATAAATTCAAATCATGAACGCAAACCAATTGAATAATAAACCCCAGTGAAAGAATTTGCAGCGTTTTTTTATGGTTATCAGAATGCTTCAACCCGTGTATCGGCTACAAAGCCTTTTAGGAGTTCACTCCAGTATCCACATTACTACATCACTACGTCACTAGGTTACTGATATCAACACAAAAACAATAATAAACCAAAATAACGCGAATGTTGGCACCATAAATCGGGCCATAGATCGGGAATGGTTTGACCTACGGACCTGGGGAGGGGCTCATTCGATTCCTCGTGGAGTGTTCTTCAAAAAGATTACAATTTTAGG
Organism: Creontiades dilutus; assembly: GCA_031894815.1. Taxonomy (NCBI): domain Eukaryota; kingdom Metazoa; phylum Arthropoda; class Insecta; order Hemiptera; family Miridae; genus Creontiades; species Creontiades dilutus. The sequence goes on from JAVIWC010002139.1 coordinate 329,481, forward strand.
CCGCCTTGACTTATTTGAGGGTTTTAAGGATTTTACAAAACTTTGACAACCCTTAAAGGGCACTTTAAATTACGTGAGACAGCTGGCTCAAGAATTGGGGCGTGGTCGGACCAACATGGAAATTTTCAGGGGGGGTTAGAATTTTCTTTTCTCAAGAGCGATTACAGTGGTTTATTATTGAATAATAAACCAAAACTACTTCAGGAGTCATTTATTGTTGCAAATTAGTTGTAGAATCGACCCCTTGACGGAATCAGGCCTGTTTTCTAGAGACCCTGCATATAGGAAAGTCCTTCCAGCAGGGCCGAACCTCTTCTCTATCTAATATCAACATTATCATACATTCACATTGACAACAACATTCTAGCTGAAACTCTTTCATTATTGATGTGCTAAAAATGAGTTAACTGTTTGTTCATAGGCTGAACCCGGATACAGCTATTCTACGTGCAGGAGCTTGGGATCTCAGTTCCAACGATGAACCTTACCCGCATCAAGATCGCATTGTTTCACAGGTTTGAACATTCCTATACCGACAACTGTATATTAACACTTAAAGCGCCACGTGTGTCAAATTGATTCAAAATCAAGTTGTCAATCTGATACAATCTTAGTTCATGCCAGGAGTCAAGTAATTTTATTTCCTCGAATATCCAGTAATTTCCCTCATACCTGTTAGAGGTACAATCGTTTTATATTGCGAAGGGAATTTTATATTAATTAGGAGACATTTTCTAACACTAGCTTCTTTCAAAGTGAAATCTGTTGATTTTCAACTGTAAACAATAGATTGTGCGACAAAAAACACAAAATCCATAATAGCACGAAATTCTGCATTGAAATCACTGATATAAGTAAACAGAATTGAGAAGAGGGAGTTTTGCGATTTTGAAAAACAAAGTGCAGCGGAGTTTATATATGAAGACTTCTAACGTCAAGGATAACATCAGGGTTTTGCAGGCATTAATCGCCTCAACACTTGGTAGGGGCAACCATCACCTCCCACGTTGCACTTTTCACGTTGCAACTTATTTCTGTTGCATATTCCATTGGTTTTTACTTCATATTCTATGGCAGATTTGAGGTATTTGTATTCCATAGAAACCCGGTCTCTACTCATGACTTAACTAATGGAAAATATTTGCAAATGTCCCTGTGATTACCTATGATTTTAATGAACTCTTTTAATACCAACTCTCCTTCATGATATCTGTTTTTTATTGGTTTTCACTGCATACACCATGGCAGATTTGACCTATTGGTTTATTATTCAATATAAAACCATTGTAATCGCTCTTGAAAAAAAAATTCTAACCCCCCTGAAAATTTCATGGTTTACGTTTCAAAGGGTGTAGAATTCGAATCTGCAATGAAAATTTTTCCGTCCGTCCGCCGTACGCGCGATTTCTCCCAAACGGCTGAAGCAAAAAAGCTGAAATTTTGCAGGAAAAATCCATGTTGGTCCGGCGACGCCCCAATTCTTGAGCCAGCTCTCTCACTTAATTTAAAGTGCCCTTTAAGGGTTGTCAAAATTTTGTAAAATCCCTAAAAACCTAAAAAAAAAGTCAAGGCGGCCTAAATTTGGGCTCTTTTTGAAGAACACTCCACGAGGAATCGAATGAGCTCCTCCCCAGGTCCGTAGTTCAAACCATTCTCGATCTATGGCCTGATTTATGGTGCCAACATTCGCGTTATTGTTTTTGTGTTGATATCAGTAACCTAGTGACGTAGTGATGAAGTGATGTAGTAATGAAGTGATGTAATAATGTGGATACTGGAGTGAACTCCTGAAAGGCTTTGTAGCCGATACACGGGTTGAAGCATTCTGATAACCATTAAAAAAAAAAAACGCTGCAAATCTTTCACTGAGGTTTATTATTCAATTGGCTTGCGTTCATGATTTGAATTTCTACTAAGCTTTGGAGTGTGCGTGTTTCACAGGCGATAGAACGATTATTGAATTTCAGGAGATATGAGTAGAGCACGTAAATCTGTTCTCAACCAAAATACCTATTTGGATTGATCAGTTGATCATATTTGTGTGCCTCCTGAAATTCAATAATCGCTCTATCACCTGTGAAACGCGCACACTCCAAAGCTTAGTAGAAATTGAAATCATGAACGCAAGCCAATTGAATAATAAACCCCAGTGAAAGATTTGCATCGTTTTTTATATCATAGTTATTCGGTCTCTACTCATGACTTAGCCATTGGCCCATAATTGCCAATGTCTCTCTGATTGCTTATGATGTTATTGAATTCATTTAATACCAACTTTCTCTCATATTTTTCTTGCAGATCATTTGGCATACGGGTTTCAACAGCCGGTTTGTGACTAACAACGTTGCTCTTATCGTCACGACGACCCCGTTCAAGTTGGCCATCAACGTCGACGTCTTGTGCCTCGCGAAACCGGACGACGAAGTTTTGGACGACTCGTGCATCGGAGCCGGTTGGGGTCGAAACGAATCCGGTGAGACACCCGATACCAAATCTCAAAACCCCGAACCCCCTCAAAAGACGAAAGTTCGCCCGTACGTCCTGGATTTGGATTTCGGAGGCGGCGTCACCTACCACTTAGAGCGTCGTGAGGGAGGAATTAAAGACGTCTTCTCGTTGGATGTTGCCCCCATCGGTTTGCCATTGCCGTATCAGACAAGTCAGATTTCGGTCTCATCACAGCGAGCTATCCCACCGCCTAAACCTGTAAATCGAAGGCAGCCGATCCAAATGAATCCAACAGGACAATTCAATTCAAGTTAGTTACATATATCTACAGATCGCGGCTATTTCGACTGAGCATTCACCAACTTCCACACGCAATCATCCACAAAAACATTTCGGTTTATTATTTTCAATAATTTGAAATGACCTTTGTAATGGACCAACAACAAAAATCACAACCCTCCCTCCTACAAACGTCGTTGGTGTACATTTTGAAATATTCAAATACAACCAAATTTGGTTCACAAATCCACCAACAATGCCGGATGTGCCAGTATTGAACGGCATCTTGATCTCTATATCTATCGATATCTCAAAAAAATTTAGATGTTTTTGTTTGATTTTGATATGAATTAGTTTCGTGAATCGAATGAGACCAATCCGGTCGCTGTACGATCATCCATTCGGTCACAAATCGCAGATCTGTCTTCAATTGGCTGAATGCTTAAAGTGGCTGTAGAGGACTGTTTCAAGATGCTAAACAAACGTACTAGTCACATCGCCGCCTCTGGTAGAGTTTTGCTTAACTTGATCATATATATATATATAGCATTTCCAAATCTAATTCAACATTTTCCAAACCAAATTCAACATTTTCCAAACCAAATTCAACATTTTACAAAACAAATTCAACATTTTACAAAACAAATTCAACATTCTAAACATTTTTAACGAATAATTCGTTAAAATTATTTATTACGAATAATAAAATGAATTATTCGTACTGGTGATGGATAATGCGCAAATTCACCGCTCTACCGGGATTCGACAACTGGTCTTCAAGTGCATTCGATGGAATAAGTCAAATGTTTCTTCCACCTTATTCTCCCATGTTGAATCCAGCTGAGAGTGCATTTTCTAAAATTAAGACCGTGGTGAGGAATATTCTCAGCGAAGAACGATACCATGTCTTACCACGTGCAACTGAACGGGGAGTAGCGGCAATAACTGCTCTGGGCTATGACAGCTCGAATGATGTTATGAACCCTTTGCTTCTTCTACCAACGGTGGCAGCCGGCCAACCTTTACACTAGTACTAAATTTCGTTAAAAATGTAATGAATGTTGAAGTTGTTTTGTAAAACGTTGAATTCGTTTTGTAAAATGTTGAATTTGGTTTGTAAAATATTGGATTTGGTTTGTCAAATCAAATGTTGGATTTGGTTTGTCAAATGTTGAATTAGATTTGGAAATGCTATAATTTCCAAGCCAAATGAAACGGTATCTTCACATTTGTGATTATTCTGAAAAATAAGGGAGATATGCCGGTTTTTGTGGTTTCAAATAGCAGGTAGTAAAGGGGAGCACCACATATGCCATGTGTACCGAAGCAGGAGATTTTTGGCGTCTAAATGCCAAATTTGTTTACTTTTCCTGACCATTAGCTTCAGATAAGAAGTAGAAGAAGTAGTTGAGACGACAAAACAGTAACTTTGGACTGTCGTTATGGTAATCTACGGACTATTCGTAGGGTAGCTTAGGGATTTTTAAAATCAGTAGACAGGGTTGCCACAGCCCTAGTAATATGACAAACGCCGCTGGCCGACTCACATTTCCAAATTTCGTTGAGGTTCTGATGGATAAGATGGGTCTTTTCCTGAAATGATTACGTCAATAATCTCAATTAAACTCTGTCGTGTAACGTCAACGCCCTTTCGTAAAATACTTTGATTTCATATTTTGCACATACTTTTATCTAGTTTATTTTGTGACGCCACAATGTCATAGGAAAAGTTTATAGCTTCCGAGTTATAAGCGAAAACTGAAAAGATGTTAACTTTTTCTTACTTGATCTTCAGATTCGGCACCTCAAAATACATGACGAACCACTCAGAAAAAACTACATACTCCATTTCTTGCTTTTTATTTCCTGATTGAAATGATAAAACTACCGGACTACACAAGAAAGCAAAAGAATTCCAAATACCCCTAGAATTTAACGTGAGGTAGATGAGGCGATATAATGGAAAGACAAGATTGACAAAATAACCTATTTCCTCAAAAAAAGATTTAAACGATGGTTTCGGATTTTACACCATCGTCAGTACAAAACAGAAGTTGTTCTATAGTGTACTGACGACGGTATAAAAACGCTGCAAATTCTTCGGTAAAAAAACCCCAGTGAGTGCACTCCTGAAATTCAATAATCTGTTCTCAACCAAAATACCTATTTGGATTGTTCAGTTGATCATATTTGTGTGTGAAATTCAATGATCACTATCACCTGTGAAACACGCACACTCCAAAGCTTAATAGAAACTCAAATCATGAACGCAAGCCAATTGAATAATAAACCCCAGTGAAAGAATTTGCAGCGTTTCATGCATATCAGAATGCTTCAACCCGTGTATCGGCTACAAAGCCTTTTAGGAGTTCACTCCAGTATCCACATTACTACATCACTACATCGCTAGGTTACTGCGATGAAAACATAAACCAAAAAAACGCAAATGTTGGCACCATAAATCGGGCCGTATATCGGGAATGGTTTGAGCTACGAACCTGGGGAAGGGCTCATTCGATTCCTCATGGACAGTTCTTCAAAAGGAGTCCAAATTTAGCCCGCTTCGACTTTCAGAAAGTTCTGTTTCTGCTTCCTAAACTTAATCCAGCTACTTTTCAGACATCCTTCTGAACATTTATTTTGCATTACTCAAGCAATTTGGTATTGTAATAAGAATTTGCATAATTTATCGTATTCTTAATATAAATGAACGTGTCTAGGTGCTTTTCAACAAGGATTGAGGTACGTTAAGCTGCCGATGGTTCCGAGAGGCGAATGTGAAGCGAAACTGCAGGAGACCAGATTGGGACCGTATTTTACCCTGCATGACAGTATCGTGTGCGCCGGAGGAGTTAAAGGAAAAGACACGTGTCGGGTATGTGGTCGTATTATTGCATATTATTGCCTTATTATTCCCATACATCTTCTCAACCTATGGTATTCAGCTATGGGGATGCACAGCTAAAAGTAACTTGAAAATGGTTCAAACATTCCAAAATAATTTACTAAGGAGTATTGTGAATGCTCCATGGTACATTCGTAATGATGACCTCCACAAGGACCTCAATATCGAAAGAGTCACCGATGTCATCAAAAGATACGCAAGGAACTACGAAAAGAGGCTTCTTGCTCATACCAACCCAGAAGCCATTAGGCTTCTCGACAACTCCCAAGTAAACCGACGCCTGAAAAGGACCAAGCCATTGGACCTTGGATGCTGATGTGAAGCTGAAATGTGGTGTATTGTCAATGGACTTGCACTCGTATAAATATTGCGGAATTTATGTGAAGTAAATATCTAGATAGTTGCCTGTATATTACCTCAGTTGTCACTAGTTGCTATATTAACAAAGAAACGCTCTATAAAAAACAAAATACATCTTCCCAGTTGACAATCAACTTTACCCTCTCCAGATTTATTTTATTTAAATTTTAATTTTTATAGATACATTTCTTACTTACCAAATAAACTAAAGTTCTTCCCCATAAAACTCCTTTTTATTTTTGTTTTTCTTCTCAGGGAGATGGTGGTAGCCCATTGATCTGTCCGATCAAAGGGCAAGAAAACAGATACCAACAAGTTGGGATTGTTTCTGCAGGAATCGGATGTGGAACCGACATTCCAGCTATGTACACAAACATCGCCTTCCTCAGGCCCTGGATCGACCGACAAGTGACGGAGCTTGGGTTCACGCCAGCCTACAATTACTGAAAAGACTGGAAAACCGATTTGTAAAGCGATTCATTCAGTTGTTAAATGGAATCGGGATTGATGACTAAGACATGTTATTTTCAAGATTCGGTTTCTCATCGCTTTGTCATCAAGAGCTCACAGCTGCTGTTAGCCACTTTTCCCAATACCCCTTAACCGCAAAAGCGTGACAAAATTCATACTTATTCATCAGGGTTTGTGAAAAAACGAAGAGGTTTGTGATGGGGGGTTTGTCCTAATTGGTATGGTAGTTCTCCTTCTTCACGCCTAATTCATCGAACTCGACTGTCAAAAGTGACTTTTACTCATTTCAATGTCTTCGATTATGATTATGTTCCTATGCGGCATCCATAAGCCTCAAATACTATTCCAATTCTTCCATACCTACTCCACCATTAAAAGTCTTACACTGCTGTCATCCTCTATGGAATCATCTTTATTTCCTACTCAAATCCAATTACTTCAAAATATTTCAGTCCTGTACTTGCTCACGATGGCAGTGAGCATATCATATTTCAGTTATCATGTCACATCTTCCAGGCCCTGGTCGAGCCTTCAACACTTCAACAAAAGTTAACTGTGATAGATTCATGCCAAAAATTATATATTCAAAAGCCCTTTTTTCCCAATTATGTGATATTTCATGAAGTACCAGTGTTACTGTATTATACCTATAGTGATTATTCGAAACAGACACTTCGTGTAAACATGTATGACATTCTAAAGCACGATTCATCAAACCCTGATTAGCTCAATACAAAAATATATGCAATTTGTTGATACTGAGGTGTCTGCATACAATTTCCATCAAGTTGGAAGGAACCAGTATTCAACGTTCTCCAGCAAAATCATTCGAAATGTGGTAAATGACGCTGGTAACCAAAATTTTGAATGTGAGGTTGTAAGTTGGTGTTACGGAATCGTGCACAAGGAAAAAAGTAGCTACCAAACTACCATATAGGGTTACTCTTTTATTTTAAAATTGTATATTCTGAATTTTCTTCTGTAACGTAGGCTAATAATGCTCATTGAGCTTCAGAAACGGTTGTGATATTGGAACAATCTGAATAGGCACTAGGATTTCGGTATCATATGCCAAATCGATTTTTCCAATGATTTTGTGATGAATATGGCTAGTTCCCCTTCCTCGTTCCTCGAAACTACTACGCCAAAACATTTTGGTATCTGGAGCTTTTTAGCTTCGAGGGTATAATATGGGTATTGCAGCTTAATCGCCTCTACGTTTGGAAGGGGTACTCTTTCCATTCCATCACCTTACTGTTACAGCTTTCAAATTATTTGACAAATTACTGTTATAGAACTGATGCTATTTTGAATCAGAATACTATCTCTCGAATTGTCCGCTGCGTTGTGACATTAACTTCATTTGATGTATGACGTATTTTACTCTTATTACCTTAAGAACGTAATAAATAATTTTTTAACTGGGTATCAATCCTCATTTTATGACCTAACACGCTCTTTGACTTTATCATTAGTGAGAATGCTAGGGAAACATTAACACATTATCAGGAATGTATTTGCTCACGACCTCTAAATCTAGGGTTTCTAGATTAGAAGTAGATTAGATTTATAATGATTCTCTTTTCGGTTAACGTTAATAGAAGCCGTTGACACCAATGAGCACTTAATCGAACATGTGATGACTAAAGGTGGAACTCAGGCTTCTATTGGTTCATTATTCAATAATAAACCATTGTGATTGCTCTTGAAAAAAAAAAAAAAAAAAAAATGAATTTAATCCCCCTTGAAAATTTCATGGTTTACGTTTCAAAGGGTGTAGAATCCAAATCTGCTATAAAATTTTTCCGTCCGTCCGACGTACGCCGTACGCACGATTTCTCCCAAACGGCTGGAGCAAAAAATTTGAAATTTTCAAGAAAAATCAATATTGGTCCGACAACGCCCCTATTCTTGAGCCAGCTCTCTCACTTAATTTAAAGTGCCCTTTAAGGGTTGTCAAAGTTTTGTAAAATCCCTAAAAACCTCATAAAAAAGTCAATTCGGCTTAAATTTGGACTTTTTTTGAAGAACTTTCCATGAGGAATCGAATGAGCCCCTCCCCAGGTCCGTAGCTCAAACCATTCCCGATGTATGGCCCGATTTATGGTGCCAACATTTGCATCTACATTCACTACATCACTAGGTTACTGCAATGAAAACAAACACATGAGTTTTTTTTTGTTTGATCGCAGTAACCGAGTGATGTAGTGAATGTGGATACTGGAGTGAACCCCTAAAAGGGTTTATAGCCGATACACGGGTTGAAGCATTCTGATATGCATGCTCCGTCTCACTAATTTTGAAATTTTCAAATAAAATATTTTTCCATTGGACTCGCTCTTGAAAAAAACGCTGCAAATTCTTTCACTGGGGTTTATTATTCAATGATTCATGATTTAATTTCTACTAAGCTTTGGTGTGTGCGTGTTTCACAGGTGATAGAGTGATTATTTAATTTCAGGAGGCACACAAATATGATCAACTGATCAATCCAAATAGGTATTTTGGTTGGGAACCGATTTAAGTGCTCTATGCGTATCTCCTGAAATTCAATAATCGCTCCTCACCTGTGAAACACGCACACTCCAAAGCTTAGTAGAAATTCAAATCATGAATCATTGAATAATAAACCCTAGTGAAAGAATTTGCAGCGTTTTTTCTTCTTGATTTTGATTATTCAGCTTGGAAATTTAAATCTCTTGGGCACCTCCTACTCATTGGCTGATGATACCATTTTGTACGAGGGTGATGCTAAACAGTTATTCAGATTGCCAATAGCGATATTTATGAAACTTCCAAGTGGCCGTGCAATCACATTTTGAGTGGTGAACTTGAAAATAACCAAACATTCATTATTTTCAAAGTCGCCTTCCAAAAAATTATTCAGCACTCCAATCAAAGTGGACGCTTGCGGTTCAGATGACATCTGGACTTCATGCTCCTGTCATGTGCTGGAACGGGTTCAGTCCTCAAGGTACTTGGGAATGATTATTGACAAGGAACTCGGGATTGTCAAATGTCAGCTGTGACTCAGAATCTTCGTTTACCATTGTTGGGGCTTCTCCTAATATTTAGTGTGTTTTTAATCATTTGAATAATATCAGTTATGATGGGATATGTTATTTTACTATTAGAAGAAGAAGAAGGGACTAAACTACTTTGATATTTTCCATTTGGTTTCATGGTGTTCGATCCTCTGACTTAAGCAACTCCCCCTAGCCGCGCAGGGTATTTTTTATAGATGTAAATTGATTGTAAACTTGTTGATAATTGATTGATTATTTGAGTGCAAGTGCAAGCATTGTCGTTAAGTTTAAATTCCGAATAGTAGGGGGAGTCAATACAAATTGTAGTAATAACCTATTTTATATTAATTTTTTAATGGCTCTTAATGAACGAACCACCCTTTCTATTTCCGTTGATTGTGGAGAAATCAAAAAACTTGTCGGAGTAACCTCCCCTTATTTTTTTGCAAAGAATTCAACCATTGCATTTTTGCGCATCGCGCATGCGCGCAAATGCGCGCTGCGCGCACCAACTTTGTTTTTTCAAATGGAACCCCGCAATTTTTATTGCAGAATCGGATTCTACATCCAATTTTATGGTGGTTTAATGAAATCAAGCGGTTCGGTTCCTGCGCCCAGAAGGATACTCGGGGGAAACAGGAATGTCATGGTGCCAAATACGTTTGAATAAAATTGATCCACTAGAGGTAAACAACTTGGATTTATCGCGGAATCGTCCCGACAGGATAATTTAGATACTAACCCACCTGCCTAAAAACTCATCTAACTAAAAGAAAAACGATCAAGGGCCAGGATAAGGTGATTATTCATTTTTTTTAAACCACCACGTTTCAGGCGTAGGCAAACTTTAGGCGCTTCTGGACGATCCTGGGTGCGTCCAAAAAAAAGGTCGTCCAAGTAAAATGTTCATAAAATTGGATATAGAATCCGATTCTGCAATAAAAATTGCGGGGTTCCATTTGAAAAAACAAAGTTGGTGCGAAAAATAAGGGGAGGTTACTTCGTCAAGTTTTTTGATTTCTCCACAATCAACGGAAATAGAAAGAGTGGTTCGTTCATTAAGAACCACCCTGTATTGGCTTAATTAGGTGAATCTTTCTTTGTTGGAATTTGTGATCTGTTCAATCAGATAGTAGTGGAAAGTATAATGGGAAGATCGTATTTTTCTATTGATCGAGATTGATATTAAGTTATGATGGAGGTCATACACCCAGTGAGATGATGGCTGTTGCTTTTCCCACCCGAACCATACACAAACTATACATAGAAAGGCCTCTGTAAAGCGTGCATCACGTACCAACATTGTTGATTATTCATCCTCAGTAATTTTCCTGTACATGGTTTACAATCAAATAATGCAGGTTTTAAAAGGTTATTGGTGCTGGGGTCGGCAATCCAAGATTCGCATCGTCCTATGAGGAAGATTGTTCAATAAAATACAACCTTCCCAACGACCATTCGTTCTCAGTCGCATTTACGTAATTGATATCATATCACCATCCTTGAATCGCGTTCGATTCAAATGTGTTAAATGAATCTTTTAATGACTCACCCCTGATTATTATTCTAAAATGTCGTCCAAATAATTTTGCGATTTCCTCGTTCGAGCGAAGGAGAGGGGGTACGCATTCTACATCTTCCCCCATAAAGTAATGTTTAACCTTGATATTCGAAGAGATCCTTTACTCTCACATCTGCGGCCGGTGGACCATCCAGTTTTTCAACGAATGTTTTTACTTTGAAACTCAGTTCACGTACCTTCGACAGCCAAGTGAGTCGCTCTACAATTACTCGTAGTGAGTTGTCAATCCTTTCTCTTCAAATATGATACTTACAAGTTACGTTGAAGTCACTTAGTTGCCACCTTGATAACCTGATAAGCTCTTCAAGTGTTTCCTTTTAAGCTCAGGTTCTATGTGACCCGTCCCACAATTAATTGAGTTGCTTTGTAGTGAATGAGTTACTACGCTTGTTAATATGATTCAATCCTCTTTCTTCAAACATCATAATTAAATGTCACTCAGAAAAGTCCCTCAGCCACTACCTTAATGGCTAGAGTAGATTAGCTCTTCAACGAATGTGTCTGCTTTGAAGCTCAGATCACGTACCTTCGACAGCCAAGTGAGTCGCTCTACATTTACTCTTAGTGATTTGTCAATCCTCCAGCTTCAAATGTGACACAAGTTATGCTGAAGTCACTTAGTTATCACCTTGATAACCTGATTAGCGCTTCAAGTGTTTCTTTTTAAGCTCAGGTTCTATGTGATCCGCCTCCATTTTAATTGAGTCGCTTCGTAGTGAATGAGTTACTACGCTTGTTAGTATGATTCAATCCTCTCTCTTCAAACATTATAGTTAAAAGATACATCGAAGTCACACAGCCATTACCTGAATGGATAGAGTGGATTAGCCCCTCAACGAATGTGTATGCTTATACAGGGTGCGGCTGCATAACTTCCTTTTTTTAAAACTTAATACAACGCATTGTATGAGTCAGAAAATTTTTATTCGTTTTTTATAATATAGGCACATACATAAAGTTTTGTTTTACCCAGTTTTGAAGATCAAATCAGGTAGTTGACGTCCCCCATTCTCCATACACTGAGTAAACCGATTTCTGGCGTTTGTTGTCATGACTCCAGCCAGCATAGCAGGCGTTATGTTGGCAATTTCTTCCTGGATGTTGGTCTTCAAATCTTGTAGGGGACTGTTCACATAAACACGGGATTTCAAAAAACCTCATAGAAAAAAATCACCACTCCAAATCGCCCCTAGTTGAGATAAGGCGCTCTGGGAAGTGTTCCCTCAAAACAGTCATCGATGCTCTTGAAGTGTGTGCCGTTGCACCGTCTTGTTTGAACCAAATGTCCTCTAAGTCCATCGATTTGAGCCCTTGTGATTTTTTTCTATGGGGTTTTTTGAAATCCCGTGCCTATGTGAACCGTACAAGGACCCTACAAGATTTGAAGACCAAACAGGAAGAAATTGCCAACATAACGCCTGCTATGCTGGCTGGAGTCATGACGAACGCCAGAAATTGGTTTACTCAGTGTATGGAGAATGGGGGACGTCAACTACCTGATTTGATCTTCAAAACTGGGTAAAAGAAAACTTTATGTATGTGCCTATATTATAAAAAACGCTGCAAATTCTTTCACTGGGGTTTATTATTCAATCGGCTTGCGTTCATGATTTGAATTTCTACTAAGCTTTGGAGTCTGCGTGTTTCACAGGATAGGGCGATTATTGAATTTCAGGAGGCACACAAATATGATCAACTGATCAATCCAAATAGGTATTTTGGTCGAGAACAGATTCACGTGCTCCATGTATATCTCCTGAAATTCAATAATCGCCCTATCCTGTGAAACACGCACACTCCAAAGCTTAGTAGAAATTCAAATCATGAACGCAAGCCGATTGAATAATAAACCCCAGTGAAAGAATTTGCAGCGTTTTTTGGTTTATTATTGTTTGTTTGTAACCTAGTGATGTCCGGCCGATAGCGTCGAGTTGTAGTGAATGTGGATACTGGAGTGATAGCCGATGTGAATACTTGTAGTGTAGTTAGTAGATGATACACGGGTTGAAGCATTCTGAAATGCATGAAACGCTGATAATATATAAGTAAATATTATTCAATATTATTACTAGGGTTTATTATTCAATATTATTACTGGTGTAAATAAGTATTCTTTCACTGGGGTTTATTATTCAATTGGGTTGCGTTCATGATTTGAATCTTACTAAGCTTCGGAGTCTCAATTTGGCTACATCGTTTAAATTTGGGTTTGGGGAAGTTTTAACGCAATACAAGCGCCAAAGGACTTGATAAATTATGGATTTTTTCATTGTGGGGGGGGGGGGGGGGGGTATTGAGGTTTAATAATAAAACGCTGCAAATTCTTTCACTGGGGTTTATTATTCGAATTGGCTTGCGTTCATGATTTAAATTTCTACTAAGCTTTGGAGTGTGCGTGTTTCACAGGTGGTAGAGCGATTATTGAATTTCAGGAGGCACACAAATATGATCAACTGATCAATCCAAATAGGTATTTTGCTTGAGAACACATTTACGTGCTCCATGCATATCTCCTGAAATTCAATAAAAGGCTCTATCCTGTGAAACACGCACACTCCAAAGCTTTGTAGAAATTCAAACTATGAACGCAAGTCAATTGAATAATAAACCCCAGTGATTATTGAATAATAAACCAAAAATCGTATATTCCAAGTCCCCGAGGAGAGGAGCAGGTTGCCCTGGGAGACGCTCCTCATTGGTGGGGTCCCCTTCACTGGCGCGGTCGTGAGGGGGGGGGGGGGATGAATTCCACCCAGCGGTTGCCCTGGGAGACGGTCCGACGCTCCCCTTCAGGGGTGGGGGTGGGGGAGGCGGAGAATTCCACCCGCCCAACGTTACCACCCCCTGATATACCTACCTGCTCTGATATTTTCGTCTGTATATAGATTGATGATGATGATGATGATGATGATTGATGATTGATCGAAACTGACGCTGGCACATAGGTAAGCCGCCTGCAGCGCCGCGCCTCTTTAGAGATAACTGTTCTGCAGCGCGGCGCAGCGCGCCTGTTTCGGTAAGTACATGAGGAAATCGCAAGCCGCAGACGCCGGCCGCAGACGCGTCATGGATACCATACCTCGACGCCGTGTCTTAAGTGAAAAACGAACGCGATCGACGGGGGCGAGCGGGCGCCCATCGTGATCTATCAGTGCGATCAAACAGTACAACTCGTACGATCTGACAGTTGTGTCAGACGTAACAACGCGGCATCACGCTTTGTTGCGGCAAAACGATCGTGCCGCGTGTTCGATTTTTCTTCAGTCCAAGAATTTTCCTTAGCCGATCAGCCTTCACATGTGATACAACCATCAACCTTCACGCGTTCGCGCCAACCCAAGTCACACCGGCGCTCGGGCAGCCGTCTGTCGACCGCCCTTGATTTTTCAATGATTATCTTGCTGTTTTCTCTACTTTCCATTGCAGTAAATACAAAAGAACTAGAATGAAATTCGAAAAACGCTGCAAATTCTTTCACTGGGGCTTATTATTCAATGGCTTGAATGGCTTCAATGGCTTCAATGATAGAGCGATTATTGAATTTCAGGAGATATGCATAGAGCACGTAAATCTGTTCTCAACCAAAATAAATATTTGGATTGATCAGTTGATCATATTTGTGTGCCTCCTGAAATTCAATAATCGCTCTATCACTTGTGAAACACGCACACTCCAAAGCTTAGTACAGATTCAAATCATGAACGCAAGCCAATTGAATAATAAACCCCAGTGAAAGAATTTGCAGCGTTTTTCTCTATGCATTGTCCGTCGAACTCATACCCTAAAGGCAATTTGCCCTTCTAAATTTATTGCTCCTGTAGATATCATTTGTAAAGCATTCATGTTTCTTTCTTCTGAAAATGAATTATTAAAAAAAACGCTGCAAATTCTTTCACTGGATTTATTATTCAATTGGCTTGCGTTCATGATTTGAATTTCTACTAAGCTTTAGAGTGTGCGTGTTTCACAGGATAGGGCGATTATTGAATTTCAGGAGATATACATGGAGCACGTGAATCTGTTCTCGAATAAAATACCTATTTGGATTGATCAGTTGATCGTATTTGTGTGCCTCCTGAAATGCAATAATCGCCCTATCCTGTGAAACACGCACACTCCAAAGCTTAGTAGAAATTCAAATCATGAACGCAAGCCGATTGAATAATAAACCCCAGTGAAAGAATTTGCAGCGTTTTTTTATTGAACCTCAATACCCCCCCACAATAAAAACATCTATAATTTATCAAGTCCTTTGGCACTCGTATTGCGTTAAAACTTCCCCAAATCCAAATTTAAACGATGTAGCCAAAGGTAGACAGATGAAGAGGGGGCACACAAATATCATCAACTGATCAATCCAAATAGGTGTTTTGGATGAGAACCGATTTACGTGGTCTATGCATATCTCCTGAAATTCGATAATCGCTCTATCACCTGTAAAACACGCACACTCCGAAGCTTAGTACAGATTCAAATCACGAACGCAAGCCAATTGAAAAATAAACCCCAGTAATAATAGTGAATAATATTTACCTATATATTATCAGAATCCTTCAACCCGTGTATCGGCTACTAACTACACTACAAGTATTCACATCGGCTATCACTCCAGTATCCACATTCACTACAACTCGACTCTATCGGCCGGACATCACTAGGTTACAAACAAACAATAATAAACGAAAAACGCAAATGTTGGCACCATAAATCGGACCATACATCGGGAATGGTTTACCTACGGACGTGGGGAAGGGCTCATTCGATTCCTCATGGTATGTTCTTCAAATAGGTAAATATTTAGGCCGATTCGACTTGTTTTGAGGTTTTTAGGGATTTTACAAAACTTTGACAGCCCTTAAAGGGCACTTTAAATTGAGTGAGAGAGCTGGCTCAAGAATTGTTGGGAATATTGATTTTTCCTGAAAATTGCAGATTTTTTGCTAAAGCCGTAAGGGAGAAATCGTGCGTATGGCGTACGGACGGAAAAATTCGTACTGCAGATTTGGATTCTACACCCTTTGAAACGTAAACCATGAAATTTTCAGGGGTGGTTATTGAATAATAAACCAAACAACGTCAACCAAGTTGGGTGTAGCACATAGCTTCCTCTTATAGCTAACATCATTATATGAATCATTGACAGTTTAAAACGATCCCGAATTTGAAAGTTAATGCGACTTGAATAAGGCGACATCTATTCCATTTAACCATTATTACTACAGATGGAGCTCACGGGAAGATTGTCTTTCGCCGTTTGTTTCTTGCTGGTTTCCACGGTGTGCGGATCACCTCTCAGTTCCGACGAATCCGTATCTTCTCCCGAGCGACCATCGAAATATTCGTCAAGGACTATTGCCGTGAAGAATGATTGCGCCTGCGTACCGATATACCGGTGTCTGGACAACGGAACGTTCGACAAGCACGGAACCAATTTACTCACGTATAAGTAAGACCAAGAAAGATTTCAGTTTCTATTTTTGAAATTTTGTCTTTATCAATAGAAAGCTTTATATTAAAATAGAAACAACGCTGCAGAAGCTTATTGTTTGTGTAGTCGAAAACCCTTCTATGTAAATCACTAATCTATCAATATTAGACGAAAGTTTGTGGTACACTATCTCTAAACACTTTGGATTCTATACATCTTCAAATAGTGGGAGCCACTTCCCAAAATATGTCGGAAAATGCGTACAATTTTTGTATATCAAATCTCATTAAACACACCTGTACATGAAATGCGAGGTCTGCCAGTCAAAAGCCGCTGGATTCAGAATTGAGAGGCATAATCCGGAAAAATCACTCAAAATCGAACCTATTTCTGGAAGGTTGAAAATTCAATAGTAAGTAGTTCCTATTAAGTCCAACTGTTACAAAAACTTCCGCCTGCCACCCCGAATCCGCCGGAATAGCCTTGAGTTCTTTGAAAAATTAAAATATCGGATCGTCGCCGGCAGACTCCGTTCATTTGACTCTTCATATTGAGTAGTTTCAATGATCAAAATTTGAGATTTCCACTGTAAGTTTTAAATTTTGTACGAATTTTCAAAATGCGGCACATGGTAGAGTTCCAGTATGTGTTGAACACCACAATCACTCTTGTGATACACATTTCTTTATCCCTTCGTCACGGGGGTCTCCCCTCGTTCTTAGGGGAAATTCTGCCAGTGCGCCCTACATTAGAGATCTCATTGTCAAGATTCCCAATCTCGATGAAGCAGTTATTAAAACATTATCAGCGAAGACATCGTTTTCCTATTATGTGGTATCCAATTCTAATTCGTACAATTTGCAATGTACATAGTATAAACAGGGACTAACAGAACGAAACCTGGTAGATATATAGGGAGCAGGCACATATGGGAATCAGGCAGTTCCGAAAGTGCCTAGCAGATAGGGCAATATTTAGAAGATCCTAGGCACATTGCGTATATGCCTGACGAGGTTCAGGCAGATAAAGAGAACGTGTAGAGAACGAACGGTGATGTATTGTATTGTATCGTATGTAAAAAAAAAGACTGCCACGTACCTCTACAGTACATAATTTACTTGTTGAAGCAAGCGACTACGGACGTCTCCGTGGAAAAATACTTTTAATTTTTATCTCTGCCACAAACTCACGGCCGTAGTCATATTGAAGGATGTGTGGCGCTCCTTGTTCGAGGGACATTTTGAGCAATTCAACTGCCATAACAGCCGCTCTTTTCAAGATTAATAGGCGTAAGTACGACCACTTAGTGG
Organism: Creontiades dilutus; assembly: GCA_031894815.1. NCBI lineage: Eukaryota > Metazoa > Arthropoda > Insecta > Hemiptera > Miridae > Creontiades > Creontiades dilutus. The sequence continues at coordinate 347,290 of JAVIWC010002139.1, forward strand.
CGTGATGTTGATAGAATAAGAGTCTCGTATATATATCGAGACTCAAGTTCATTTCTGTACTTGACATAATCAAACACTAATTGCATAATTAACCTGCGCAGAACCTGACAAGATCAATTCCTTCCTCTGCTTGAACCTCGTCAGGCATTTTACAAAGTTATTCAATATATATCCCTGTCTGCCTAGGCACTTTTGAAACTTCTTGATTTCCCTAAGTGCTTGCGACATACCAACCAGTAAACCAAAACAGAAGTGAGCTAGACTTGAAGATTTTGGTTGGAATTAATATTTTTGCGTTCTAAATTTGAACAGGAATTTTCAGCGACCTAAAAAATTAACTGTGAAGCATTTAACAAAAGTCGCAATTCATTTGTTCAAGGCTGGGGTTACCCAACGACATTCAAAACGTAGGGAACAATTGCCCAGGGGAATACGATCGTTGGTGCTGCAATTGGGTTCCACCTGGGGTAAACGCCCCGACAGAACCCAACAGAAACGACAGAACGGCCGATGAATCCACAACTCCGAACCAACTCCGAAACCAACTCCGAAACCAACACCGGAAGAAACAACCAAAAGGCCCGAAGATGTCGAACCGCCTCAGAAGGAGTCAAAAACTGCTGGGTGCGGCTTCAGAAAAGCCGGATCGAACTTTCAGTACAAAATTTTTGGAAAGAATGACGACGCTCAACCCAATGAGTTTCCATGGATGGTGAGTTCTTTTATGAGGCATAAATAATTCTTTGTATGTTTATTTTATACACTGGATATCATACGAGTATACAGGTTGGCCCACCTAACATGAATACCCCTATTATTTTCAATACAAACAGTATATTTGAAAATCCAGAAAATACGTGTCCAATGATTTTTGACAAGGATTCAAAAAATTATGTGTGCGCACTCTTGCAATTATCATTGTTTTTAACGCTGATTCACTTGACGCTATCGGTTTTGGTTTATTATTCAATAATAAACCATTGTAATCGCTCTTGAAAAAAATTCTAACCCCCCCTGAAAATTTCATGGTTTACGTTTAAAAGGGTGTAGAATCCGAATCTGCAATAAAAATTTTTCCATCCGTCCGCCGTACGCACGATTTTTCCCAAACGGCTGGAGCAAAAGGTCTGAAATTTTCAGGAAAAATCCATCTTGGCCCGACGACACCCCATTTCTTGAGCCAGCTCTCTCACTCAATTTAAAGTGCCCTTTAAGGGCTGTCATCCCTAAAAACCTCAAAACAAGTCGAAGCGGCCTAAATGTGTACTCTTTTTGAAGCACATACCTACCATGAGGAATCGAATGAGATCCTCCCCCCGATGAATGGCCCGATTTATTATAACATTTGCGTTATTTTGGTTTATTATTGTTTTTGTTTGGATTGCAGTAAACTAGTGAATGTGGAACTAGAATGTGGATACTGGAGTGAACTCCTAAGAGGATTTGTAGCCGATACACGGGTTGAAGCATTCTGATATGCATGAAACGTTGCAAATTCTTTCACTGGGGTTTATTATTCAATTTTATTCATTTGGCTTGCGTTCATGATTTGAATTTCTACTAAGCTTTGGAGTGTGCGTGTTTCACAGGTGATAGAGCGATTATTGAATTTCAGGAGATATGCATAGAGCACTTAAATCGGTTCTCAACCAAAATACCAATTTTGATTGATCAGTTGATCATATTTGTGTGCCTCCTGAAATTCAATAATCGCCCTATCCTGTGAAACACGGAGACTCCAAAGCTTAGTAGAAATACAAATCACGAACGGAAGCCAATTGAATAATAAACCCCACTGAATGAATTTGCAGCGTTTTTTATTCTTGACGCGTTTTCAGATTGTTATGGGTATTAATTTTCAATGTCTGGTTGAAAAATTTAAAAATATTAGATTGAAACCTTCTTCAGTGATCAAGTGAACAATCATCTTAATCTGAGAGTCGAAAATCGGCATAAATGATGATTTTTCACGCGATGTAAATAAATTTCGGTTGTTATTTTGCAAAAATTGAGTCAAATCAAAAAACTCTGCGAATTCTTTCACTGGGGTTTATTATTCAATTGGCTTGCGTTCATTTGTATTGCGTTTTGTATTGGAAATAAAAGGGGTGTTCATGTTAGGTGGGCCTCCCTGAATAAGAGTTCATGTAACTTCAAGAATCGTTTATAGAATTGATTTCCTTCAAATAATGCTTCTTAGACGTTTTTTGTTATTTATTAAGTTATTAAACTTTTAAGATTGTTTTCGTGTTTCCGATTTTATGTTACTAAAAGGGTCATAACTCCCTTAAACTGCTCTTTAAAAGCATTCATGAGCATGGAAAGAGCATCAAATTTCCTTTTTTCTAAGGGTAAAAAATTTCAATATGACTTTGTGAAGTATCTAGCTAGTTCGGGGTTATCGATTTTAGAATCCGCTGACACGAGAGGCGGAACTTCCTGTGAGTGTTGCGGGTGTTAATCGTCTCAGAGCCTTTGCAAGGAGCAACTATAGCATTCCATCAAGTCCCCATGTTACAACTTAAGAGGTGCCCATTTGGACATCTTTAACACAGTTCTGTCTTGTAAATGTCTAAAGGATCTCCATTCGATTAAAACGCCTAAATGACTTCATACACAATCAAATTTATCGTACTCATATCTAATCAGATTATGTTAAAAATTGTTTAAAATCTTACAATTGATTTTCGGCAATTGATCATTATTTAGAAAATGTTTTTTGCCTTTATTCAATCGAAGCGTATATCAACCAAAATAATTTTGAGAGAATATTAAGAAGATTAGCTTTTAGCCCTTTTAGGGCTCTTAATCTCTTTAGGGCTCATTAATTGATTATTAAAATGATCGTGAGTGATCCCAGTAGAAAGAAGAATCGACGTTAAAACTTTTGTAACGTTCTAATTTATTTAATTCTTTTAATAAGTCATACGCATTATGCAGGTAATGGTTTTGAAGAGGAATCAGGACGACCAAAGCCCAATGATGTACCAGTGCGCCGGCTCATTGATCCACGAGAGGGTGGTGTTGACAGCAGCTCATTGTGCGGCCAAGTAAGTCGACCCAGACAACTGTATTTGCATGTAATTATACATAGCGTATAGTTCCAATAAACTGTATTTGAATGTAAGTATTCAGTATTTGATCGTTTGAAGGGTACAGGGAAGGAACCACCTATGTCACTTTTTTATCAAAAATGAGTTTGACACACCATTCGATTCAGAATGAAGAGTACCATCCAATAGGATATCGAAACCGGCACAAAACCAGTTTAATCACATGTTAAAACGCTTCCGAAGATATGCCAACCACCATCTATGTCAAGCGCTACAAGGAAAGAACCATCTGAGTCAGAGTTGAGTTACCACTAAGATGCGACTAAGATGGTTTTCGTCTGTGCGAATACGATCCGCTAGTTGAAGAAGTGGGGCTTCTACGTACCAATCTCCAGTATGCAGTGGTTAAGACTATGGATGGCCGTGAGAAGACCACTTCCCTTCGACATCTGACCCCTCGAGTAGACGTGAAACTATTGGAGACTCCAACCATTCTGAACACTGTGGATTGCTTGGACAGCCACGTGACGAACCATCATGTACTCCAGAGCAACCAAAATAAACGCCACCAACAGATACAAGACAGACTCTACTTTTCGACAGTCAGATAGAACCAGCAAACCCACTGAGAAATCGAAAGAATATTTTCTAAAATGAAGTGTTTGTGAATGTGATGGTTCTACAGTCGTTCATATTGTCAACCGGTCGCATCGTGAATACAAATTATCATTCTAATGTGTTTCAACTCGAATAAAGCCTTAACTTATCCACAAAAGGTTACTTTCATTACATTAGTTAAAAATTAGATTTTCGAAGTTAGGTCCAGTACATCAGTAATTATTATTGTGTGTGACGTACACACTAGAAGTTTTTTTTACCTCCTCCCACATGAATGATTTCTATCCATTTCGGTTGTTAAGCATCATCAAAACATGAACACTGAAACCGTTCTATTACAATATTATTCAGTATGGCCTTGGAATGAGTGGCTCAGACATCGATGGTTCTTGTACGTTTCAGATGAGAACGATGGTTTTTTCCTTGTAAACATGGGAGTTACCTGTAAATTTTCTTCATCTGCCTTATTCTAATTACAAGTTAAGTCTTTCATGCATTTCCTACAAATGTATGAATATTTTGGAAAAAATAAAAATTCATTTGTCACAAATCTTACAACCTGAATTAGTTTTGAAGTTATAAACGCGTTTTCATCATTTTCGAAATAGTGTGACATCGATGGTTTTTTGTTTCCTGTACCCTTCGTTTGACATACTCACACGCGCAGCTACAGTGACTGTTGCTCAACGCTAGTTAATTAAATCTGATTGTACTCTACATCGAAAGAACGATTTTCAAAACCAGGCACATTAATAAATTTTATGGTGAATAAACTTCCAGCGCAAGAGCGCAATAAGAAGAATCCCAAATTTCTTTCACCAGTACTGCCACACGCAGAGCAAACCAACAACGGAAAGGTATCGCTGAGCCACTTTATATAAGCCGAAAATTGGTAGTTGTTTCCAAATATGGTTTGGGATTAGACTTGAAAAATTTAGTCCATTCTGAGTGAGACAATTTTTGTCTGTCATCTCAGAACTGGGAGGCTGCAAACTGGTGGCTCCACACGGTGGTTGAAAAAGCACATTCCAATGTTGTTTGAAAATAATTCTTGAACCCTACAAGCTACAAAAATGAGCAACCTTACTAAAGTTGTAGTTCATAGAATGCGTCTGTTTTTAAAAACA
>JAVIWC010002144.1:0-35735 GCA_031894815.1 Creontiades dilutus
TACCGATAACAATATATCGATATATCGGAAGCAAAATATCGATATTTGCGATATATCGATATTTTATTGCCATCTCTAATTGTTGCAATTGTTGACTGCAACCTAACAGTCACCTAAAAAATACGAGTTGAACAAAAATGAAAAAATTTAAATGAAAGGTTAAATTCCAGATGAAAGATTTAAATGGAAGATTTAATTCCAATAGTAATCGTGAACATCTTTGAGGAACGAAAGCATGTTTGCCATTTCAGTAGTGAGCCGGCTTCTCTGTTCCCTCAGAATTTGGCCAGCTTCAGAAAAAAGCCTTTCTGAAGGGAACAGAGGTCGCGACGGCAGGAACATATCTCAAAGCCACTTTCGATACCGAAGGAAACGTCTCGGCCATCTGTTTCCAAAACAAGATTGGGTTTTGTTCGATCCTCTCTTGGGGCGACCTCAAATACAAGCTTAGTTTGTCACTGATTATTGTTTTTGCAGCAGTAGTATCAGGTCCGTTCCCAGCTGTGCGTATTCTGTAATATTTTCTCACAAATTATGCGCAGTCGCTCCGCGCAGGTTTCACCGTGTTCCCAGCGGTTTGTGTGAAGTAACTATTCCCCACTCAATCCGCCTGAACCGTGTTCCCAGCGCGACAGGTGCGGTAACGTATTACAACGAGTTCTCTCACAAACTCGCACCTTCTCCCGGGTAGGGTTGCGAACGGATTATTTTGGTAACCTTCACGTTACCTTCCGATTTTTCATTTTAACCTCTTGTTTCGTGGCGGTTGGTTCTCCGTCCAGTTCCAGTTGCTCCGTCCAGTGTGTGTGTTCCTTCCTTGCGAATTCGTGTGGAGATAAATTTTAATTTCGTAGTTGTGAAAATAATATATTCATGGAAGAGCAAGCGTTCATCGAATGTATCGACGACGAATCGTCGGAAGAAGACGACACCTTCGTCACGGACTTCTTCTTCAACTCCACATCATCATCAGATGATTCGGATGACGACGTCGAAGACATTCTTCTGCTGGAGCGGCACGTCCCGAAGAATGAAGACTATTTACACACAGTGTCTTTGTACGATAGTGATCGATTCTGCGAACATTTTCGAGTTTCACGCGCAGTGGCCGGACAAATCGCCGACGCGTTTCAGAAATCTCGTCTCTTCAAGCCCGACATCGGCCCGCTCGGCAAAAAATTGTCGCCGTTTGAACAGGTGAGCTCAAAAACATAACCGGCCTAACTAGGTTATTTGTTGTGTTGTCATCACCAGAAATGAATTTAACCTGAATGAATATCAACTTATCTTTAGGTAGGTATGTTCTTCCATGTTCAGGGTGTATACGCATATGGAAAACCTGGAATACCTGGAAAAATCAGGGAATTTCACAATTCTGGAAATATCAGGGAATTTGGCCGAAAAGTAGTAAATATCAGGGAATTTTAGCCATTGGGGTAGAGGCAAACTAATCCTTCTGTTGAGCAGAGAGACTGACATTGACTCTGGGTTTGAGTAGCTACGTAGTGTCCCAAGTTTTAGGGGCAATTTTGGGCTTGGGAGCGGGTTGTATGCAGCCAAAAAAGTCGATTGAGGGGTGAAAAATTCATAAAATTTTGCGTTGAATCCAAACAGCAAAAAAAAAAAAAAAAAACGCACAGCGTTTAGTCATTCCCTAGAAGCCTAGAACCTTCTGGCGTCTTCGATTTCCCTTAGAATCCTAAAAAACGTATGTTACCTACTCTGAGCTCATTCTGGAAAAGTCAGGGAAAAATCAAGGATTTCGATTTCAGTTTCCAGGTATACACCCTGATGTTTGTATTGAGTGCAATGGAGGTATACCTAAAACCATGTTTTTACGTGTGTGTTGTAGACCCTAATTTTCCTGTGGTACGCTGGTCATCAGACGGCCTCCTTCCGGGATGTCGCAGACCGGTTCGACATCACCATAAGCAGCCTCTTCAGGGTCACCCGGAGGCTTATACACTTTTTAAGCGGATTATCAAAGAAGGTACCTATGTGTCTTTTTTTATATCTTTTCTTGCAACCGGTAATGGTGAAAAAACAAATATCTATATAACTATATGCACCGCAAATGTGAAGCCACCTCCACATCCCTCAGTTCCAGTGGGATGTTTTCAAAGAATAATTGAAAAATGCAAGTTCTACTGTTTTTTTGTCAGGTTATCCAGTGGCCAAATGAAGCCGAAAAAGCCATCATTGCTGAGGGGTTTCGGAGTCGAGGTTTCCTCCCCAACGTCGTTGGCGTCATCGACGGAAGCCACGTCAAAATAGATTGCCCCAGCGAAGACCCCAAGTCTTACTATAACAGAAAAAAGTACTTCTCGATTCAGGTACCTACGTTAGTACACAGTAATTTAACCGATGTCTTGTATTCAGTAGGTACTCTAGTTCAAGGTACTACAAAGACTCCATCAGAGGTATACTTGGTCCTAACAATCGGCAGCTTGAAACCCCCAACTAAAAGGAGGGGTGGTAATTAGGTATAAAAATAGGAGTTTTTACAGTTTTTGATGAGTATGGGCATGTGGTGTATCGTCAGATATTGTTTTTTGGGATGCTGAATCGATTAGAAGAGTGCTCTCAAGACGATTGAAGTGAGCGTGAGTCCAAAACCTGGTTCTCAGACGCCTCAAACACGCTGAACTTGGTGAACAACTTTCAAACATTCGCTCGTACACAGCCATGCTGCATGACTGAGTACCTACTTTTTGGATGACACCTACCAAGGGCGGGTGAAACAATCTGGTACTTTTTAGATGATACCTACAAAGGGAGGGTGAAACAATCTGGAGCTTTTGTTGTGGCCTGACTACTCGGTCCAAGCCTACAGTCGGAGGGCACACAGCTTCTGAAAATGTGTAACTTTGGGTATATTTGTGAATGATGTGTAGAAATAACAAATAAATTATTACTCGATTTTATTGTATTATATTTTACAGCTGCAGGTCACATGTGACGATCGCATGAAAATTACGAGCCTGCTGGTGGGATTCCCAGGCTCAGTCCACGACGCTCGAGTATTCCGACGGTCGCCCTTGGGCCAAAATCTACCGCAACGTTGCGGGCAGTACGTACTGCTGGGGGATAGTGCGTACCCGTGCTCCCGGAATATGGTCACACCTTTCAAAGATAATGGTATGTATCCCAGGAAGTAACCTAATTTATTTCATAGGTGACGGCGATGTATTTCGAATGCGCCAATCAGTCATCTTTCTTGTCGTGGGGCACTAGCTCTTTCCAGACCCATAATATTCATACTTGCCCTGGGAAAGGGAAACTGATCGTCCTAGTAAATGGTACAGGGGACCCAGAGATTCCCAATTCAGTACCTAATCTCTTGTTTCGGTAGGAAAATGACTGATTTACGCCCGATTGAAAATGATGGCATGTATGGAACCATGTTCACCCCAGAATATGCATTACCTATTGATTTTATCTGACGCAGGTACGCTATCGAACCGACAGAAAAAGTTCAACAGGATGCTGAGCAGAGCACGAGTTACCGTGGAACACTGTTTTGGCCTTTTGAAACAAAAATTCAGGCAGCTATACCACTGCAAGTTAAGGGTAACAGAAGACTTGGTACACTTCATTCGTGCGTGTTGCGTCCTTCACAACTTGGCACTCGACGACGATTTCCCCTTCAACTTTGACAGCGACACCCCAGAAACGGACCCAACGAACTGTGACGCTAATCAAAATGGTGAAGAGGGGGAGGAGGAAGGAGTAGATGCCCCCGATGGTATCACGTACAGAAACACCTTGCTGGGTTCTCACTTATTCGATTAAATTTATTTATTTGATACGTATGAGTACGAGTATACCTCGTACCGCTTGAAATAAACATGTTGCTCATAACACAGCGCCAAATTATTTTTTTCATCCTAATCAATCCTTTTAAAAAAAACATCCTACATCAATCCTTTTATTAAAGTATAGGTCAGTTGGAAAAATAGATGCGTTACCTATACAGTTTGCTGGTCTGGATGCCTGCTACGCTCGCATTTCAAAAAAAAAAAAAAAACATCCTATATCAATCCTTTTAGTATAGATAAGTTGGAAAAATAGATGCGTTACCTATACAGTTTGCTGGTTTGGATGCTCGCTACGCTCCCATTTTTTTCCTCTTCCTTAGAGAAACATTCAAAGACTAGCTTTTTCAGATTCTAATCGTCCTTTTTCAAATTTATTTGAAGCCGTTCACCAACTAAATCGACAGCTCTTGATGCCCTAAAAATCTGAAGTCTGGTCACTGGGGGTTGGGGAATGAGTTGGTATTTTGCCTATTTTTTCGATTACAACGAACTTCTGGACATGAATGTCTGAGAGTGGGGGGTCAGAAGAAATTCATCCGCTCCGCCCCCTCATTGGCTCGCGGGGTGCTGACAGGTACCTATACACTTTGGCCAGTGGAGCTGCTGGCTGTTACCTAAATCTATTACTACCTATGTACCAAAGATTTTTCTCCAATTTGAGCTCCTAATAATTTGAAAATATACTGTAATTCGTTGCTAAAGTATGTAATTTGAGCACCAGGCTCATTTTGTTTGTCGGGTTTGAAATTTTCCTCGATCTCCACTTCGTTATCAACTGACATTAGGTACTACCTACATTAGACATTTCTTCAGAAATCATGCCCCAACCCCATGGTTTTGGTTAACTATTTCTTAAACAAAAGGCCTTTGTGATCGTCTCGAAAAAAAATTTGTAATATCCCCCTCAGACGTTGTCACTTTACGTTTCAAGATGCAAAATCAATGCGATCAAAAATAATTCCTATTAACGATTACTGTACAGATAGAATTCTGTAAATGGAATACTTAATCGAATACTGTAAAGGAACAAATATCCTCTATTTCAATGAAAAATGCCAAAAATTGAAGGACTATGTTCATGAGACCGCAGAAGTAACAACTGTAAACTAAATTCCCTCAGCCCAAATAAAGAAATTTTATCATGCACTATCCTCTCTGTGATCGGAGAACAATCCTAGGAATCTTGTGGAAAAAAAAACATGGTAACCCTCATCAATTCCGTTTATTAAAAAATATGGGAATAGCTAGGTACAACATAATTACCTATATAAAAATACTGTCTGGATGCAATACAAAAATATAAAATGACAACCTCAATGAAAAAAGCGAAAAATGTAAGGACTATGTTCTTGAGACCACGAAAGCGACAACTTGGACCTAAATGCTAGGTTCAAATGACGAGTTTTCTTATTTCTTATTTATTTATTTTACTACTTTTACTTTATTACTTATACTTAATTTATTTATGTATTGCTTATTTTTACAAATGGAACAAGCGAAGAGTTTAGTATTAGGTAAACTAGACAGCACTAACTCGATCTAAATCACATTACAAGGGTTATACTAGAAATATTGCTTACTGCCCTCTCACTCGACGATATCACATGATTCGTACGATTTTCTTCTGGAATAAAAGCATACTGGACGACTGGAATTACTGGACGATATGACAAACAACTCTCATAAGTAATAAAAAAGTAATGAAAGTGTATGGTAACCTATGATAACCAAACAATACCTGGACTCATTTACTTCCCCATATTCTTGAGGAAGGCTGCGAGCAGATCATTTTTTTGTTTTGCCAAGGCATTTTTCTCTTCTATGGCCGCTACCATGCGGATTTGAAGATTCATCTTCTCCTCCCACCTTTTCTTCTTTTGCTCCGCTTCACTCTTGCGGTCCAGTCGGTGTTGCTCGAGAATGTCCAATCGATTTTTTTTAATTTTTTTCGGGCGCCGAGGAGTCTCATTTTCGTAGTTGTTATCAGGACATGGTGGATCATCAGGGTCGACATTGCTGTTCGTCTCCAATGTTCTGGCTGGAGGAGTTACTCGAGTAACTAAGGTGCTGTCTTCAGACAGGAGAATTTCTGGGGTAACATTTCTTCTTTTCCCGAGGATTTCGGTTAGTTGATCTTCGAAGTCGAAGTCCTTCCTTTTCCTACCTGTTATGTTGTTGTTGTCGATTACTTCTTTGAAAGTCCGTTCTAGACTCTTCCATTTATTCGACGCCTAAAACAAAAAGTTAGGATCAAACAGGTGATGAGAAAGTTATCGTTCAGAAAAACCGTCCTATGAATATATCCGTAAAGAACTCAATTCCCAGTCGTTTTTAGTTCAAAACATTCCTATGCTCATTGCTCATCAATCTAGATCCCACTACTATTTCTGAAATCTGTACCACCAATTTCCTCTACTTGAACATGTTGTTGAGCATGAGTACTGCGTGACGTCATATTATTACCGATTTCATTTCGTTGCCGCTTTAGCTTATTTTTCCGCGAACCTATCGACTTTTTCCGACGGGGGACGGACATTGCACATTTGGATTCTACGCACCTTGAAACGTAAAGAGACAAATTTTGATGGGGGGTAATCAAAAGTTTTCCCGATACGATCACAAAGGTCTGATTACAGAATTAATAAACCGAAACCACAAGAAATATATTTCCGAGAAAAAATTCATGAGCCTTTCCTATTGCTATCTCACCCAAATAGGTACGTACTATTTTGACTAAGGCTCCTTTTGGCCACACTTCAATCAAATTGCTTCTCCTCCAAATGTGCATTTTCAGACCGTGCCAAAAACCCATTTTCTTGGAAAATTTGCAAGTTATAAACCCCCACGAAGTAATTCCTAGTGTTTCTTTGTGGCTTAGCTCAAAACCATACGCTCTAAATCTAAACGTTTATCAATCAAAAGAGACTAGGATCACTAGTTACTAGGCCCACTATTATTAGGTTGGCCTACCTGGAGCCAGTTCAGAGATAGGCCGAACTTCACGTTGAGAAGTGAAGCTATTATTTCAAATAGCTTCCTCTGAGATTTGACTGTTTGACCCACTTGTCCTTTTCGAGCTCCGTACTCGTGTATGAGCGCCTGGGTCATTGGTTTGGTCCAGTGGACGGGACCGTTAATTGGAGGTTGGGGTTCAAGGTCCCCGGGAGTTTCGTCCACCTCGTGAATCACCCAATTTTCCCCATCTGGAACATTCCATGTGAAATTATTCGAAGGTCATGCCTCCCAGTGATAAGCAGATACTCAGTAAACCTATATTTTTACTTCTTTCGTCGTATGCTACTCATACGACGGAATATAAAATTGATCCTTACCAGCGACGACATAGGAGGAGCGTTGCGGGTGTACACGAGGGTGCGCGTTCAAAACGAGGAACTCGCCCAGTTGACCAGATTCTAAAACGAGATACAAGTGATGAATAATTGATTAGGCCATAACTACTGAAAAGGAAAAGGCTAACGAATAAAACCTTGCCAAGAGCAGGATCCAACAAATCTTGGATCAAGTTCTCAACTTAGTTCAACTAGTTAAAAACAAATATCTTGCACTTACCGACTGAACTTCCCGGCATTCTCTCTTCCATTATTTTAGGTACTTTTATTTCCCAGCAGATTGATATGAACGATGCACTCGGAACGTGAATATGAACGATGAGATGATGGGAACGGACCAGTGGTGATGATGAACAAGGGAAACTAGGGTTGTTGCTGTTGTAGGACAACTTGAGTGGCCAAAGTGAAATGGATGAAGAAGATGAGAGCGACGCTAACGTGAACCCTCGACACTCGCGCGTTCCAAGCAACGAGTTCATGAACTCATAATATTTTCGCACTCACCCCCTCTCCACTTTTCACCCGTTCGAATGCATTCACTAACTATTCTCCACCGTATTACCGCACCCACCTGCGCTTGGACCCACAATGGCTTTGACTTTTTTCAAAATGTCGCTTAACCCTGGCGTATCATCGATCGCCCTTGTGGCCAGAAGATTGAGGGTATGGGCGAAACAAGGGATGTGCTTACTTTTACCGAACATCATCTCCACAGCCTTCGTAATGTTTGATGCATTATCAGAGATTATGGCCAGAACTTTCTCCATTTCAAGTTCCCAGTCTTCAAATATTTTCTTCATTTCCTCAACAATATAGTCAGCAGTGTGGCGTTCACTAAGATGGAAAATCCCGACTGTTCCTTTTACAACACAACATTTGTCGGCATCAAGATAATGCACTGTTGAACTGAGAAAACTACGATTTTGCGAATCATTCCAGATGTCTGTGGTGAAACAATACCTCTCAACAGACTTCAAATCAGATTTGAAGGAATGAGACACATCACGATATTTATCAATTATTGCAGTGCGGATTGATTTGCGAGTAGGTACAGGGTCCAATGGGGCGGTTGTCTTGAGAACCTTCCGAAATCCTTTGTTTTCAACTTAAACTTTGATAAAGGCTGCATGTCCTTGCAAATCATATATACAATACTTTGAGTGATCTTTAGATTCAAAGATCCTCCCTCTTTGTGTGACCCCACGTGATCAAAAGCACCACGAATCAGCGGTTGACTCACGGTAACTGACGATGACGAAGAACAAGAAGAACTTACAGCAGATGATGAGGTTTGAAGTTTTTTACCTCCAGCGGCTTCGGTCTCGTTCCCCGCCGGTCTCTTGAGGGCAATTTTCGGATGTTTGTGCTCCAAATGATTCCTCAAGTTGGTCGTGTTCCCCGGCAATTTTATAAAAGCACCGCAATGTCGACACTTCGCTTTCTTGTTCAGTCATCATGAAGAGTCATCATCATGACCCCCTATTTCTTGCTATTTCTTCATGGACGGGCTCATACTTGAAAACTACAAGTGGAGGAGCCCACTGCCCTTGAGCATTAGCAATCACCACTACAGTTACGTTCTCCTTCTCATCTGAATTCACCTGTTGGTAGACTGAAACTTCATCTTGTAGACAGAGCTCCCTGTCACAGGGGAGGAAGCTGTATCCACGGAGAGGGAAGTAGTGAACGATCTTCTAGATTCTGCCAGCATCAGCTAAGGGAAAAAAAATTGTGACAGACTGTGATTCTTGTTTCAGCCGAAGAGGTTGTCGAGGTACACGTGGAGCTCCCTGTAATTTTTCAGAATTAGTTTAATGAAGTCCTGTAGGTGCGTTAGCAGCTCTTTTGGCTGCATCGTTGAGGGTAGGCGATTTGATCTTCACCTTCCGTTCCTCACAGGCACAACAAGTATCAATTTGCGTTTGGCCAAATTTATAATTGAAATTTGTCCTGAAATAGCGATATTAGGAGGGAGGCGTAAGAAAAAGTTGTGTGTCGGTGCTTAGCTTTGAAAAGCTTGTACATTGTTTTGATGGTCAAATTCGCGCTCAGGCACTTCATTTCAAGTGCCACATTCAAAGTGCTCGTCATTTTCAGATTGATCTGCCACGGATAGAATTCTGCTTGTATGTTTCGCTTGCATGTCCTGAGGAGATTTCCTGCAGAGTTTCAGCCCTTTCAGCCTTCAAACGAGTTTTTCTGATAAGGAATAAGTTGAGAAAAATGCTGTCAAACGTAGGGGAAGGTCCTGTACCTCTGGCCACTTTTCGAAGAATTGCTGCTACAGTGCCAGAATTCTTTCTAATTTTTTTGTGAGGTCATTTTATCAAAGAGTAACTATCTACCTGCAAACCTGCGAAGGAAGATCGTCAAAATACTAATTACACTTTTGATGGGAACAATTTAAAAAAAAAGCGGAAATCGGCCAGAGGTACAAACACAGCATGTACCTCTGGCCAGACCTAACTGTACCTCCGGCCACCCGCAGATTTGAATGGGAACCAATAAAAACGCATGCTAATATCTCTATTTTCTTTTATTTCCTAATTGAAAAATATCAGTCTCTGTGAAGATATGACAGGTGTTTATTTATTTGCACTTCAAAGACTCAAAATAGGCCATAATATGGAATCCAAAAATATTAATATTAATACCTAGGAAGACTAGGATAATATTACAGCATAGGCATTCTTTACCTACTTATCACATCTTCATCACGTCAAAAACATAATATCAAAGGTAATAAATTATAGTTTAATTACAAAAATTAAGTTTTGAGAACAGTCAAGTTAACCTATTTGGGACTCATAAAAAAAGGAACTTGTGAATAGGTGAGTCATTATAAAAATGAGGAACTCAGAAAAATATGAAAGACTAGAACACGTTCAGGCCTTGGAATGACAAGGGGAAAATCATTTTACCCCTCCTGTCTTCAATAGGGTCAGGAAGGATTTTCTCAATATCTTTCAAATCAACCAAAAAAAAGTCGTCGACTGGCGGCCAAATAAATTTGTCCCCTTTCTTCCGAGCGAATTTCATATTAATTCGTTGGTCAGCTGCAATTTCGACGATAGTGCCAACATAAAATTTGGTCCCATTCTGGCATGAGAATTTCACCAGTGCCCACTTGTTGATGTTTTTTTGCACTTCTTCAGAATCCCACTGCAACTGATCTTCATTTTTCCCTTCCTCTTGAAGAAGTTCGATGGCCATTGAGTCGAAATCTCCGTCACTCTCATCGTGAATGGAAACGGTGCCATCTTCGTCGGCTGAGCTGCTGCTTGGCGACTTGTTTCTAGCTGGTTTTTTCAGCTGCGGGACCTTGGCGAACAGCCTCTTGCTGGCTGCAGGAACACCTTTCTTCTTGCGAGCGGCAGCCAGTTGTTCTAGCTCTTCTTTTTGGGTGTGTCCGTTAGAATTCTGGATTTGCCAAGGCGACGACGTTTTCTACCACCGGAGGCATTATACGATCTGCAGGGTAGAGGACGGACTTCTTGGGGGCTCTTATAGTGAGAAGGTCCAGGAACTGCGCTGAAGTTGGGCTCTGGGTTATGAGTGGCTAAATTTGTTCTTGCCAGAAGTCCAGCCAAGGGAATAGGGTCCTCTGTATAGGAGTTGGCTGATGAAGATTCCGTGCTGTTTCTGGCCGTTGGAGGCAGCGGACGGTGTGATGGGACACTTGCCAGGAAATCTGCGTCAGTGAAAACGTTGGGGTTGAACGGGCTAACTCCGCACGCTCTAAAACCACCCAGGATATTATTGGGCGTAAAAGAACGAGAATATGCCCTGCCGAAAATTGAAGCAACATCATAAATTGTAATGGTTTTATTAGGGTTGTTTTGCATAAACAGACTCATTTCTTGGTTATAGAAAATTTTGAAGGGTCCGAAAACGGTGCAATCGAGCGATTGCAGTTGATGAGTTGTATGAGGTGGAAATGTGAGCATGACTATGCCATTTTTCTTCGCCAAATCAATGATGTCCACAGATAAGTGGCTCTCGTGGTTGTCGAGCAGGAGAAGAATCTTTCTCTCAGGATCGGAATGGGCATGATCGATTAGATGCTCCACGAATCTCAGGAAAATTGCAGAATTTTACCAACCAGAAGGATTGGCCAACCCAATGGCACCCACAGGAGCTCCATGCATCATGCAGTCCTGGAACCTTACTCGGGGAAACACCAAGATTAGAGGAATGGAATTGCATAGGGTAGAATTGGCAAGTGGCCGGAGGTACAAACGGCCAGAGGTACAGGACCTTCCCCTACTTGAACTTCTCTATCTCCATTGAGAACGAAATACTGCCACCTCTGAACTCGGATGCATTCGTTCCCCTCATTTCTGTGTCGCCGACGAGTCCCAATTCCTTGGAGGAAAATGTCCTGTTCGTTCTTCGATGGGAAGTTGTTGAGGAACTTGGTCAGTATGTCGTGAAGATTTTCTTCGCCTAGAGCCACCATGCATGAGTTCTTGCGCCTGAAAGAGAAGAAAGCAGGAATGTGTTGAAGAGCACCGGGAGATTTCAAATGACCAAGCACTATGTGAATAGTAAAAGAAAAAACTATGCTTAGCTGCAAAGAAGTTTATCCGGCAACTGGCTCACCAATGTGGCTCGTGTAGGGTTCTCCATTCTATCTCGCTGCATTCACAACATTTACTTTGTATTTTGAAGGATCAGACATCTTGCGGACTTGAGGAGGTGAACTTTGAGGAGAAGAGTCACCCATTTTCAGAAAAAAAAATTAAACAAAGCGAAATCAATCCCCAGGCGGGGTTGGAGTAGTGAAAATACGATTATAACGGACCACCTGTTTACCATTTCCTGGTTGCTGGTTATCTCTGATGAACCTCTACCTTCTTCCTCTTCACAGCCAATATCTTTGTGGAAAAAATTGTTTTATTTCTCCTCCGACAGAGCGCGAATCCACGTTTTTTTAACCTTCCAGTAGTCGCGCCTCTATTTGGGACATCCATAGTCGCGCTACACCTCACAGGCGCACACTCCTTTTTCCATCAAAAAACATTTTTCCAAGCTTCAGATTCCATTCCAAATTGAGATGACGAGAAGGGAACAACCGAATTCTGAAGAAAAAACTTTATATAGAAATTAGAAATTTGGGCTAGGTAGAGCAAACTTTCAACTGAGGATACTTCAGGTAGGAGCGAGTGGGGGCAAGATGGGGTACTTAAAATTTAGAGGTACATAAAAATATGAAAAATAAAACTCATGCAATACTCAATGGAAGATGTAATTGTACATTAATTAGTGAACAAATTTCATTATAAAAAAATTAACGCAAGATTATTTAAAAATATTTTTCCATTTTCATAACAAAACTTCATCTTACCCCACCTGGTGGGGCAAGATGGGGTTGCCGGTGGGGTAATATGGGGTATTATGAATATTCACTGACAAAGTCCACAAATGTGTGCAGTTTCGTCATCTTCATCTTCCTCTCCTGCACAGGAGCAATGAGCCCACTTTTGGCACTGAATGCATTGTATCCACCCTTCAGAGGGCTGGGAATACAAATGTCCGCAGTACAGGCATTCAGCGTCGGAGTCTTCGTCTGAGGATGAATTGTTCCGTTTACCCTTGTTCTTTTTTTCTTGCTTTGGCTTGCTAGTGTTTAATTTCTCTCGAAAGGTTTCACTTTTTTTGTTGTAAGATTGTTTCTTTTGGGCGAATCTTTTAGCCAAATTTTGTTTAGCTTTTTCTTTTTTCTTAGTTCCTTTTTCTACTTTTAAATTTATTTCTGCTTGCAGCTCATTCTTGTATGGAGATTCAGTCAAAACTGCAGTCTTCCACCCTTCTACACACTAGATGAAAAATATATCGAATATACATAAACAATACAAATATCAAACTGCTGAACAGAATTAACCAAAAATGTCTTTACAGTGTGTTTCGAAAATGTTGTAACTCAGAGCCTTGGTTAGTATGTCAGCGATGAACTTTGAGCATATTTTATAATCACATATCCTTTCCCCGCTTTATCATTAATGCACCGATAACGAACATGAATGTGTTTGCAACGTTTATTGTTGTCATTATTGGTACAAAATAAAATAGCGTTTTTATTATCTTCAAACATAGTAATATCCCCTACATCAACTCTTAAATCCTTTATTAATTGCTTAAGCCAAAGTCCCTCAGTAATTGTTAAGGTGAACCCTAGGAAGGTATAAACGGTTGTGCAGTTAACTGATGGAGGCTGTATTTCAAATCAATGCGTACATGCTCAATGAACGAGTATGGAAATATATAATAATTATAAGAATATAATATTATAATAAGATTATAATGATATAAATAATAATAATAATATAAGATTATGATTATAATAAGATGATAATAATTATAAGAAGGGCTCGCCGCAAGAACGGGGTAGCTCCATTTTTTCAAATTTTTGGGAAACTAAAAAAAAAAAGTTTAAAAAATTTGGTTGTCTAGGTCGGGGTTATTTTTTTGTCTTACCTCATTCTGTAGGTACTTGAAAATATTACTGAGTTTACATAGCGAATCCCCCCTCCACATAACGGGTAGGAGGGGGTTTGAAGTTTGGAGCTACCCCTTTATTGCACCATTTAGTCGAAATAAAAGGATATTAGCTTACTTTTACAATAAATAACCACTACAAAATTACTGAAAACTTGAAAAAAAATAAAAACATGACTTTAGAAATAATGACAAAATGAAAATAATGGAAGAATAAAATATTATAAACAATTTTAGATTAATGTTACGATTTTTCTTCTTGTTTTTCAATCGTAAAGTTCAGTTTCTGTTGCACTCGCATCTTGATCGTCCTCGACTGATTGAGCATCAGAAATCAGGTCATTGTAGAATCCCATTTCATTTGCTCCTACGTACTTGGTTGCCAGCATCATTACGTCTTTATATTTTGCAGCTTTTATTGGTAGGGGTTGAGAGGTCGTTTTGCGGTCCCCAACGTCATGGTATATGGTGAAGGAGAACCTTTGGACGTAATGATAGTATAGAAGGAATCGCTGAGAGCTACCTCGTCTTCGCTCTCGGCAGTATAACTACTATCAGAATTTACCCTCTCCATATACTTGTGGTCCCTTTTGTCCCAAGCACTTGACTTGCACTTCTTTTTATTAGGGCAAACGTTAGCTAACCGAACATACATTACATGAATATTCACGGAATTTGCATTTCTCAGAAGTACTCTCCTACAACCGCAATGAACGCACGGTTTGTCGGTGGTTTTGGGATTAAGTTTCGTACGTCTACCTCTGTGTAGGAAAACACCTTCTTCTGATTTTACTTGGATGCTTACCTTTTTTTTTCTATCTCCCGCTGCCGCTTCCTTTCCTGAGGCAAGGTCTACCATCGTTTTTAATGTACCGCGACCGAAGAAGCATCCTCCTCAAACAACCTGTCTTGTACAGGCCCTTCTCCGTACACTGACACAAATCTATCCAGTAATACTATAGACAATTCATCACCAACTTACATTGAGCGGCCAAATGTTTAAGTCTCTCGCGCAGACTCATCTGGCCGTTTAGTTGCGCAGTACAACATGTGACGGTGACTGAAATACGATGTACTCGGTGCAAAATGTTCCTCGAGAAGCTTTATTAAGGTGGTATATTTCACAACATCTTGGTTGTCTGGCACGCAAAGGCTCTCAAGTAATATTATTGCAGCGTCTGAAATGACTGTAAGTAACGTCGCCCTTCGTTTGCTTTCGTCTTCGATGTCCTCCCGGATGAAATAGTTCTTCAGTTTTGTGTGAAATACTTTGAAATCACCTGTTTCTTTGAAGAAAATTCCTTGTAGACGGGACATGTTACCGTTTGGATATAAACCCGGTCGCGCGTACTAGGACACCCAATAAAACACGGGCCGTTAAAAACAAACGTGAGTTCTACCAAGTTCGCCTTCCAAAGACGCGTGGTTTTTCAAAAACGATCGTAGCTGTCATTACCCTATAGCTGTCATTATCCTCCCCTACACACCAGAACTGGTTACCTTTTCTATGACCTGCTCGATCGATGACCCGCTGTCCAGATACCAGGATGTGGATGACGTACCTACAGCTGTCAAAAACATTCGCCTTTCACTGTCTGAAGGTCCCTTTTTTATCTCCCTGTCTCTCCCTTCCGGTTTCTCCATCCCCGGAGAATCCCCACATTTACTAGCGTAGTGGCCTAACTGCTTACACTTGAAGCACTTTATTCTCTTTTTGTTGCTTTTTCGGGCAAAGAGAACAGACTCGTTGTTCGAGGGCGTTAGCACATCCTGCAGAACACGACATTTTACTAAATCCGCCATTATCGCAGTCCAAAGTTTTCTAAACCCATTATCATGGTTCAGTATTCGAGCGGTATGCCAGCTAACAACAACGATCCCAACCATTCATCGGACACGATAAATTGTGGATCATTAAGCTTTTGAGCTGTTGTGATTAGCTTTTCACAATACGCTGATGGAGTCTCAAAATCTACTAACCTGCATGAGCTTAAATCTTGTAGCAGCATGACCCTACGCAAATAAACCCGAGTCGTCAAAAGCTCTTTCTAGAGACTCCCAGGCTTCCCTAGCCGAATTTACGGTTCTTATGCGGGAATGTAGTGATTTATCCACACATAACGTAATGCGATCCAACGCAGCTTCATCCTTTTCGCTATTAACCTCCACGAAAGCTCGCGTTTCGGTCATCGTTTTCAGCTTGATCACATCTGTCCACAGCTTTTCTATCCGTAAATTCCATCCATCCATCCATTTCCACCTTCCAGGAACCAAAATTGTCCTGTCCCTTCAGCTTTACAACTTGACTAACCAATGAGCTCATTTTAGGCAGAAAAAATGCGATTGGAAAACGAAAAATACCGACTAAACGAGGGGCGAACGCGGACGCGACCCGACTTATTTGATTTGAAACAAAACTATAGCTGTGTTTGTTCAAGCTATTTGGTGAACTAACACTAACTGGTTACTTGACGGTAGTTGGCGGATTTCTGGGTCGAAAAATCGGTTTAAAAAAATTGTTTAATTTAATTCATGATATTTGGAAACGAATAAAAACAAAAATCATAAATAACCACGAGACGTGGTCCAAAATTTGGACCAATTCCCGTGGTTTTTTATGATTTTTGTTTTTATTAAATAATATTTATTAAAACCTCAAAAATGGTTCGGAGCGCTCCTAGTGAAGCCCAGCGCCGCAGGCCCTCCTCTCCCTCCTCTTCTGCTTTATGGTCTTCGAGCCTCTGGGCTGCCAATATCTTCATTATCCTCGCTTCTTTTGTGCTAGATTGACACGAAATGAAAGCTCTTACAAACCGCTCTTCATCAAGCTTTTTCAGTGACATTGAGCAAAAGTTTCCCAGTTCGAAGCCAAGAGCTGTCATCACGTTGCACTGTGCGAGATGCCCACTGTTGAAAGCCAGCAAAGCGAATAGCAACCAAATTCGAAGACACGCAAACCCACGAAGCTCGTTTTAGGTATAAACGACCATATTACATTGTTCAAACTTTCGTTACAGTTTTGTGTCTTACCATGAAGGCAACTTTTAATTCTGGATTAGCCAAGCTGACATAAATAGGCTTGATAGCTTCCATAACTGCCGCCGCGATGGCCAGTGTGGCGATAGGTTTTTCCATCTTTCAGTGCCTTCTTGTACTTACACCATTCTTCTGAGCAGAACTCGTGGAAATTTTTTTTATCCGTCGACAAAACATGCAGGTAGGAACTCATTACAGCCTTCTTCACCTCAACTAAACCGTTGGCCGTGTTTCGTGGAATAGCTAGGCCATAGAACAGCTGAAGTTTATTTATAGCCTCTTCAGTTAGGCGATCTCTTCCACCCAAGGATTTGCCATCAGAAAGCTTTTTGTCACCTAATTTGT
Source organism: Creontiades dilutus (assembly GCA_031894815.1). Classification (NCBI taxonomy): domain Eukaryota; kingdom Metazoa; phylum Arthropoda; class Insecta; order Hemiptera; family Miridae; genus Creontiades; species Creontiades dilutus. The sequence goes on from JAVIWC010002144.1 coordinate 17,048, forward strand.
TCTTCAAATTGCGTAAAAGACGCACGCAAGATTATTTTTTGCACGTGTCCCACACATTCAATTTTCGTGATATCCCCCCCCCCCCCCCCGACCTTAAGGTTCTTCAGTACACATAGCTTGAAGCCCTTTGGAGTCCCCGTCTCCTTAGTACTGCGTGGCGTGTACTTCACATCATGTAGCTGTTTTGATCTGCGATAAATGCGGAGGACCCCTTCTACTTCCATTCCTCCACTGGAGCCCTTGTAGCTCGAGGTGCAGTCTTTGTGGTTGTTGGCCAGTCGTTCCGGGCAACGGCAGTATTCCATCATGATTTCTATATCAATAACCTATTTTATTTCTCCCCAGGTTGCAGTGACAACACCATTCAGTGAAGTGTGGCCACGCTTCTGCCAGCTACCAATAAATGCGGCTGTTAGGTTTTTGTTTTCGTCATTTTCCTCAACTGCGTTCATGACTGCCTCCGCCAAACGTTTTTTTCACAGCAATACGAAGTACATTCTCATAAGGGTCGAATCTTGCTGGTTGAGGAGGTAGATTCATAACAGCAAGAAACTTACGAGCACCAGCTGTTTCCTTTTTTAATGTACAGTTTTAGTGTCTTTCCTTTATCGTTTTTGGCTTCTACTCTTTCACAACTCCTATAAGGACATCTTCACAAACCGGCAACCCAGGCAAGAAACGTCAACCTGAGAAAAACGGTATACATTTAGAAACAGACATACCTACGAAAAATATTCAATCCTACTTACAAAATTCGGAGAATACCCTCGCCTGAGCCGCTAAGCCCACCCACATCGTCCCTTCAAAATCCAGCTGGACACTACAAATCTTGCACACTGCCATCGCGGCAGATAGATAGTTGTTTTATAATTGCAGATGTGTATGTCGGAGATACTAGATGTATGTCATGCAGTTTCAGAGGAAAAGCATGACTGATTTGTGCTGGAGTACTCACATTAAAATATTTAAAAGAATCGATAATATCTTGAAGATATTTAGGCGTTTTGTTTGGGTCAGAGGGTAGGGGTAAGGTTCGCGACATCGACGCCCCTGGGGGGTGGAGTACATTGTTGGGGCTGATGAGCAATGGCTTGCTTCAGCCCTTGTACAATGGCTGTTGTTGAATCCTTAGGGTTGGTAGGACTCTCTCGTTTCCTACATTGATAACATTTATAAGCCAGTTGTCTGGTTGACCCCATTTGTATCCAATTAACATGTTGGATGCCTTCACGTGCACCGTCGTAGCACATGAAACATACGGAACACAAAATAGGGTTTCCCTGCTCATCCTCTTGGAAAGGTTCAGTCAAGTATCACAGTGAACAGACATTGTAATGCAATGTTTCCCTGGAGTAGCCCCGTGTTGCGAGAGAAAAGGGCTGGTACAATCTTCTCTGCTGGGAGGGTGGCATCCACGGCCACAAGCCTTACCCGAGGCCACCTGAGGTCCGGGACGTCTGCCTCAACCAGCCCAGCCTGCAGCAGTTGAGGGTTGTTAAAGAGACTTGAGGCGTCCTCCTCGGTAGCAGCTTCCACCACCACACCCGCACCCAGGCGGCAGATGCTGTTAACCCGTATGGTACCACCAACAGGGTCTAAAATGTCCCTGACGGCGGCCACTTGGTCTTCCAATTCAGGGGGGGCCCTAAGGACCACCTCAACCTTGTGCCGTGGTGAGGGGCTGGGCCCTAGGAGGGGGGAGAGGCTCACTCCCGGCTGGGGCAACAGGAGTGGGAGGTACAGATCCGACCTTTTTTCCTCCGCCTCCACCGTCTTCTTCCTGAGACCTCCGTCCACTCAGAGCCGGACTTGGCAGAAGAAGGGGCGTCCTCAAATGCCTCCTCTCTCCGAATCCTCTGAATTGCCGGGATGGAGGAGGCCAGTGCCCGCACCCTCGCCCTCTGTGGCTTTGGTTCAGGGAGAGGGGGAAAATCCTCAAGGGGAAGATCAACGGCCGCAGGGGCAGCAGCACGAGAGGGCGGAACGGCCTTAGCCTTGGAAATGCTCGCCCTCTCGTAATATTCCCGGGCCTCGGCTACCAGGCCCTTTACACGGTCAATTGTAGCCCCTGACCAGTCTGCCTGTAGGCCGTCGATCCTCTTACCGAGGTCCTCTTTTATATCGGCCACATCCCGGCGGATGGGAGAGAGGGAAAGCCCCTCTCTCGACCTTTCAACACCGCGGTCGAATCCGCCCTTGATTTCCTCCAGCGTTTTAACTAAAGCTCAAGTGTCTGTGTCCCTGCTCTCCAGGGCAGAATCAACCAAGGTGCGGAGGGAGACAAGCTCACGGCAAATAGACATATTTGAAACCCTTGAGGAAATTATTCGCCAACATGCTGAAATACTCCCTTACCTTGGCATACCGGTCGTTTTGTGGGAGCCTGGTATTATCACTAAGGTGGAGGTATCTTTGAATTTCAAGAAATCGGGTTCGGCGCATACCGTAGATGTATGTAACTTCGAACGATTTTGACGGTTTTTCTGAGTTTTCAACTATTGAATTTTCTTTTAAAAAATTGAGAAAAATAATTTAGGTTGGCATACTTCTCCTTTATCCATAAAGCCTAGAAGCTAATTTGTAGCATCAATAGTTTTTTTTTTTTTTTTTTTTTTAAAGCTCAAAAAGTGTTCGAAATTTGCAACTACTTGTAGGTAATTTCGAACACGCACCTGAAATCCATAAAAACGATGTTATTGCGAGTTGTAAAGTAACTTCGAACACCTGGAGACGTTTTTAAAAAAAATTGCTCAAATGTTTTCGAAAAAAAAACGAGAATTTTAACCATTTTTATTCAGAAGAAAAGCTATTTGGCAACAATATTTGAAGGAACTTGAGTTGCATCATTGGTTAACATTTTTTAGCGTAGGTAAACACGAAAGACGATTAATCAACTGTACAATATCACAATCCCCTCCATAATAAATTACAATCACAACATTAAAAAGTCTTGAAATATAAAATCAGTCTTACATTTTTAAGCTCGAATGAAGAAAAACCCACAAAATAGCAGTGGAAGGAACTTTAAATTTTCTTGAATATAATTGTATCTCTCCTTCAATTCCAGCCACCAAGGAAAAAGTTTCCCACATAAACTATAAAAATCCCCTCATAAACAAACAAAAGCCATCGTATCAATATAAAAAGAAAAAGATTAACGAATTAGTTCAATATCAATTTGGGGCATTTTAAAATGGTGGCGACCCCTCAAAATTTTGTCAGTGACTACGACCTTTTTAATTGTAGAATTCAAGACGGACTCCATGACGTCGTCTGCGTCTGGAAATACGAAAAACAATCCTTTTTTACCCTGTCTTTTCCTTAAGAATTTTATTTTGCATGAATGATTTCCAACATTGAGAATCTGGCCTGTGTAATAGACATTGCGTTTTTCGACCTGAAGCTCGACCAGCACAAAATCTCCTTTATTCATCTCGAGGGGGCGTTCTTCATTGTGCTCTTGACGGCTTCTTTGGTCGGTTGACGTTCCAGCTTGAGGTTCTTCAATGAGGTCGATCGATGATGCAGGGTCAGCTTCTCGGGTGGTGGAATCAGTTGATTCTACATCTTGATGAGACACCTCATCCAAGTCGTCATCAACAGATGAAGAATCACTGGAATTTTGTCTGAGATCCCTCACTTTGATCCCCACTCCGGGCGGCAGATTCAATTTCTTCCCACGGGGTTTCTTGGAAGCTTGGTCCTGTCGAAGATTGTCTTTCAGGAATAACTCGAACGATTGGGCCCACTCAGGATGGTCGGGCATTGAGTTTTGGGCCTCTTCCCTTGCAAATTCGGGAAAATTCTTTAAAACGACTTCACGCGAAAGTGGGTAGATCCCAGTAGCCCTGAACCCGGATTTGAGATTCTCTGACTTGTTGTCCATTTTATCGAGAGCCTTCTTGAGCAGACAATGAAATTTGCTCTTCGGGACCACCCCACGATTTTTCCTCTCAATCTGTGAGCACCTCGGACCAAGCTCTCTTCATGGGCCTAAAGAAAGCTACATCTAAAGGCTGGAGCTTATGAGTGCAATTTGGCGGGAGAAGCACAAACTCGACGTCCAGTTCTTCGCACATCTGGATAACCTTGATAGAAAGGTGGGAGGATAAATTGTCTCCAATTAACACTTTCTTTCCTTCTAGTCGTCTCATGTAAGGAACGCAAACTTTCTCGAACCAGTCCTCGAATATTGGCTGGTCGAACCACCCACTCGACGAGCGGTTGAAACCCCACCCCTCTCCGCCTCCTTCGACCCATGTAGGATAGAGGTGCAGAGCTTTGAAAACAATGTAGGGTGGAAGTAAATCTCCGTTCACACTCCCAGCCATCATCACAGAAGTCGACGTTTTTGATGTGTCCATGACACGTTCAGGTCTCTTGGAGCCCCTCTTCACTATAACTTTTGCGTCTCCGGGGTGTCAGTGAAGTTGGTTTCGTCGTAGTTTACAATATGTGTCGGAGGCACATTGCGACAAGTTTCTTCCAAACGTTCAAAATACTCAGAAACAATAGCGGGGGAGATTTCAGCGCGAACGCGCTTAATATTTTGTGCAAATCGGTTGACAATTTGGGGGTGCCGCTTCAATAGGTTTTCGCACCAAACCCTCCCTGGTCTATTGTCGGTGAACCGTTTCTCTACCCGCCCTACGCGGTCCAAGTGAGACTTCACGAAATCTTTGACGTCTATCGACGTGAAGGGGAACAACCACTTTGCGCACGTTAAAGCGGCCCACACACTATCCAACCGACCGCCGACAATCGGGACTGAAGGTGGGGGGAACCGACCGCTTGATGTCGGGTGGTTCTAGTCATCCAATGGGCCAGACGGTTGGGTCCCTTCCACACACCGCCCAACTCAGGTGCGAGAGCGGAGAGGGGGTCGTCTTTCAGCACCCCCCACCACCAAATCTCGGCCGACGGTTGGATAGTGTGTGGGCCGCTTAAGTTATATCAACGAAGATCAACAAGTATCACAAACATCAATCGACCGGTGCAAACCTGCACCAAAACCAACTCCCCACCCAACACATACTACTGCTAGTTCGACTCACATCCAATTCAGTAAAAACCGAACCGATGATCGAACAGGATCTGATGATGTCGCCATCACCGCCACCGCTACCGGAGGTAAGAAAGCCCACACGTCCCGTCCGTCCGGGAACCACAAACACAGTAAAACGACCAGAACTTACGCAAGCCTCAAAAGAAATGGCAAAGAAGATAATCCGACCCGTCGCTGCCCATCACCGCCCACACGCGACCACGATTCCCAACAGTACCGGCCCTTCCGTCATGAGTATAACGTGCAATCCCGTCCCCCAGACGATTTCGTTTCAGTTACCGCCTTTCGTCGGGTCATGCGCAAATTGCTGTGTACACGCACTACACCCACCCCCCGTCACCAGCCAAGAAACACAAACCCTCGCGATTCCCGTTGCTCGCCGAAATGCGACTACTCAAACAGAAACGTACCGGGCTCAAAACGCCCCAACAGATACGTGCCAAGTCGCCACCCAAACAACTTCAACAAATGCAAGACTCGCCGAACCGTCACAACACCAACGGAACAACTCCACACAACAGAAATACCGCAGATACGGCGAAAATACAATACGATCAACAGTCCGCCTGGCTTCCCGACGTCGGTGCCCCGACCCCAGGCGTCGACACTAACAACACCGGACAAGAAAAGCGATTTCCACCACGAACCACGACTCGGACAGCCTAACGGACATCAAAAGAAGAGTTATGTTAATATTCCTAAGTTACAAAATATTGTAAACAAAGTGTAAAGTTTTTAAATCAAAACTGGGGGGAGATGTAGTGGGGCAAAAGGAGGGGCTAACCCCACTCCAATAATGTAACACTATAAAGAGACCGAGAGCCCACCTAATAAATCACTTCAATCTGATCTGTTGTTCTTCTATCATCAGACTAGATCCTTTCCGAAGCGATCATCACAAACTGCTTCATTATAGAATTGTGGCGGTTTCACAGTTTATTATTATTTATTTTGATGTTAATGTGTTATTCTACATGGTTGGTTGTTTACTTTTGGAAGTTGAGTTGTTGAGAAAAAAAAAGAGTTCGGCTTGAAAACACTGTCCACTAATTCTTGGTAAATTAGCCACGATAATTAAAAGTAAAGTACAGCAAAAAACTGGTGACCCCGACGTGATCAGAAAATAAGACGTGATGTCATGGAAGATCAGAACGCGAATAGAGGAGAAAGGGGAGATGGTCACCAAAATTTGAACATTCAAAATCCCGGCCAAACACAAATGACAAAATAAATTTCACACTACCACCAACCATTCTGGAAGAATGACATGCCAATTTGGTTTGGGCAAGTAGAAGCACAGTCCAGGGTCAAAAATATTATTGCAGAAAAAGATTGCATCATCAGTTCCTCGGTACTAACGCAAGTCAGCGACATACTGACATAGCCACCATCTGAAAACCGGTACAGAGTACCGGTCTGAAGAATCGTCTGATCGATTGATTGTCGACAAGAAACTGCAACGGCTCTTGAAAGAAATCTGCTTTGGAGACAAGAAGCTCAGCCAACTGATGCGAGAGATGAGGGAACTAGCTATGGGAAGAGTAAGCGATGACCTACTAAAGTCATTATGGCTACAGCATCTACCTTCAAATGTCCAGGGCATATTGTCAGTAAACTCCGACTCTCTTAATACTCTAATAGCCCTAGCAGATAAGATCATGGAAGTGTGTGAGCCAACTAGTAAACGCAGCGCACGCATCGTTCCTGTGAGAGAACACTGATTTTGATAATGAAGTTTTATCATTTGCACGTGTTGCTCGACGCTATAGCTTGCCATGGTGATTTGGCACTACTGACTGAATAATAAACGAAAGGTTTCACAGACACATTCGAAACAATATGGCCGCCAGCAGCTGTTAGAATCTACCCGCTTTTATTGCAAAACCCGTTAGTATAAATGTAATAGCCAAACCATCTGATCCCCCGCAAAATCCGAATGCTTACCAATTATACGAAGACTTATCATATAAAATAGAAGAGTTAAATAAGAAAAATTCGACCAGCCGAACAAACGACACCGTCATCGGTCGCAATCTTTTCCACGCGCACACGTCCTACATCAAAACCACCAAACCGTTTTCCACTGAAAAATGAAGTAGATGAGGGTACGTGGGAATGTCGATTCCATTATAAATATGGTAATAAGGCACGTCGTTGTGAATCCCCATGTTGTCACAAAACGCATAGGAAGGAAAACGGAAAAGCCGATCGTTGAACGATCAAGACACGGAATCAAGCCGCTTGTTCGTTCTGGATAGGAGAAGTAAGACAAAGTATCTCATTGACACTGGAGCTGACGTTAGTGTTATTCCAGCTACTGTTGCGGATTGGAAATCTATCTCCAGTTACCAACTACTTGCCGCCGTATGCGACACATGGTATCAAAATACTTCCCCTTGATTTAGGACTTCGACGCTCTTTCAAATGGCCTTTCATAATGATTATTGCATCTGTGCCCTAGCCAATTATTGGAGCAGATTTTATCGAAAAGTTTGGAATCCTTGTTGATCTTAACCCTTTGACCGGAACAAAAATTTACTCACTCTGTCGGAGCATCGGTAAATTTTACGATAGCAAAGTTGGAACATCGGTATTTTTTACCACCATCATTTTCCCAATTTTCGTTATCTGTACTACTACCTTCTTATTTAACAATATGGGCTTATTTATTAGCTGGAAGGTGACTTGATGGGGTGGGATGATGCCAGGATAGGAGGATGGGGGAGCGAATCATAAATTATAACTTAACATTAATCGGTCTTCAATTTCATTTTGATTTTCAATACTAGAAACTGGTAAGCCTTGAGTAGGTGCTAAAAAATACGCCTAACTAATCATGTATCGGTCTTTTTCCTTTCATCACAGTTCTGGACTAGATACTGATAAGCCTCAAGTATAAAAAACGAACAATCAGTAGATTAGCAATAAAATGAAAATGACGTTACTTTATGAACATAATTAGATTTTAACATATATTAATGGGAAAATCAATTCTTGATCACTCACAACAAAAAAATTAATGTTGCTTAACTGAAAATTTTACTTTAATCTCGTAACACACTGATTACAAAGTACCTTGTAACACTTTCTGCAGCTGGCTGTTTTACAATTAACTCATTTTGTGGACGTTTTTCTTTTCAGCTGATAAGGACAGTAGTGACAAGTGGTAGGTTTCGACAAGGAGTCCGATCTGTCTGTTGGGAGAGTTGATCTTTGCGTTTTTTTGCCAGAAGCGCTTTTTTCTAGGTTGGTTGATACTGACCTTGTTCGATTTTCGTCAGACTCAAGAACTTGGGATATTGCGGTTTGAATCAATTGCGGTAAATTTGGAATTTTCAACCTTGCCTGGAGTTGAGATTTGTTTAGCGAAAGGCCAAGTCTGTGCATTATAAAGGTGGCCTTGTCCACCTACATCCTGGTCCTTAGTCCCAGCATAAATAGTGAATCTTTGAATTAGTCCGTCTAGCTCGGTCAGGATATACAGCTTGAAGCCATATTGATGGCTTTTCAGAGGCGTGTGTTGGCGAATCGATGAACGCCCACTCCAGGGAGCCATCGACTCATTGCTTTCCCAGTATCTATTATTTTGGCCATTTGTTCATGGAAAAACACTATGAGAGATCTGACTTTTCGTAGGGGATCTGATAGAGATGATTCCCTCTCCACTCCTTCCTCTTCACCTGGGATAGGGGCGAGGTGAAAGCATTGGGATCGGACAAATTGAAGGTCGAATTTTTCATTCGTGTTCCATTAATCTGTCTTCCTGTTTAGTTTTATTATGCCCATGTGAAAGTTGATTCCTAAAAAGGTTTTGAACTCATCGACTGTAAGTGGTTTCCATTCAGTGATTCTAGATCTTTCTGTTTCTCCTTGACGGAAAAACACCTCTTCTGAGCAGAGGTTAGACTGCTGAACTAGCAATTTGTAAAATTCGTCAGGAAAAAGCAATTCAAAGAACTTGTGAGGCTCGTTTCCATCAGGAATGTTTCTTGTTCAGATCCGGAGGGGTAATAACTTAAATTTCACAATAACAGAAATAAGAGGATAATGAACATGGAAATTTAATTAAAAATTACCGGGATTCTGGCCTGGGATGAGCGGTAACGATTAATGAGCTTCTCGAAGGACCACTCCCGAGTTGGTTGGGAAACTGACCCATGGGTGAAAGAAGAAGACATCAGTTTGAATATGTGAACTTATCACGTAGATCTTTATGGGATAATGGAGTTGATAAGGTGTAGATCAGTATATCTACCTAATAAGTGGCCACCCGAAATATAGGTTAGATATAGATACACAATAACAGTGATAGATATGACAAAGATGATGCAATCGAGTATCTCTACAATTGAATGATCCCGTTGGGAGAAACTAGTTTGGCGTGATCGAGGTGTGGCGAATGGAGTCACCATAGACAAAGAGGTGTGGTAGGATTGTGGCCGAGGTAGTTGTGGAGAGTACTTACGATGACAACCATCTTGCAGATAATTAAGAAAAGGGGAATACTTGAGTGCGGAACGCTCCAGGATACCGGTGGCCAACACGTGGCGCCGATCTTGGCGTCCTGGGTCGGTGGATTGGTGGCGTTGATAGCCTGAGGACCCCTGTTTCTGTGTATCGTGGTCTTGGTGGAGGGTGCCTTCTTTTTTTTTTTTGATGCCTTGTCCCTCTGAGGGTCCGCAGTTGCTGTACCAGTCGCTCGTTGGCCCTCAGTGTTCGTTCTAATGCGGGTCTCTCTTGGTTGACCTCCATCCTCCCCATGTCCTCCGCCAGGGGGAGCCCGGCGTTGTGGCTGGTGGTGGGATGCTGGGGCTTGTTTGTTTTTGTTCTGACATCTGTTTGTCGCCGGTTTGTGTTCACATCTAACAAACCAATTTTTTTTTACGTGGTTAATTTTTTGGTTGTTGTTGTGTTTGTTCATGTGGTTTTGTACGGTTTTAATTGCGATACATGTTGGTTTTTTATGTCTAATGGGTCTTGGATGTTCACTAATTCGTATGTGACTGGTGATAGTTTCTTTTGTACACGATAGTGTGTGGTGTACTTGTATGCTAACTTAGCGTTAATATTATTTATTTTAGAGCTAATGATGTAATGTTTGATTAGGACTGTATCGTCAATTTCAAATTGTTTATCGCTATGTCATTGGTCGTAGTATGTTTCGTTCCGGAGGAGCTAACAAACCAGAAGCACTCACAGTGACTAGCACCGTTAAACATTCCTTATCGTCTGAATTTACAGTCATGTAAACGGATTTTGTCCCTTTCGGAGCTTGTACCCTGTTCCCTTCAGGGTTGAGAAAAAAAGCCGACTCATCTCCATTAAACACCCGGCGAGCATCACTTAATATATCAAAAAATGATTTTGATTTCAAAAAGGATTCGACTTCCTTAAACCATTTCGTAACGTATTGCTTAGTTACGGACGCTCTGCTTATAGTTAAGTTTTCGGCGACTCTACTAGAAATTGATGGGTTTCTTTTGGTTTATTTAAAAATAAACTCAACCATTTTTTGCCGGGTTTGTCTTCTGTGAAAAGATTTTTCCTCCCTAGCTTTTTTATTAAGTGCTCAAAACTTTCTATGAGCTGGGCTGTGGTGACAGGAAACCCTTGACTAGCCATGGATTTTATCCAAGAAACCAGAATTCCCTCTTCTTCAGTGGTGAGGGTGCTTTTCGGTCCCATTTTCCTTGTTAATGGAGTCTTCCCTTTTACCTTGTAATCAAGTGTCTGGGGTCAAATTGACAAATTAAAATAGCCATTTCTATCAAGATCTAGTTCGTCATCAGAATCATTCGTATTCAAGTACTTATTTTCTACTTGCTTACATGCTGCCGCTATATGTCATATTTGTTTACATATTTTACGTTTGTAAGCCTTGTACTTTCATAAACGAAAATCATGTGAAGGTTTGCTACAAGCAAAACAAAAAGCTTGCTTCGAGGCACCTTTCGCTGAAGTCCGACGTGAATTGTCGGAACTCTGGGCTCCCGCTATACCAACAGAATGAAGCGAAGCAAGTGAAATAAAAACTCACACTAAATGAAAACATACAATTGAAGCATACCAGACAGAGAACATCATTCCTAATTTTCTCAAACAGTTTCAAATGAAAAACTTAATCGTCACTTTCACTGTCGGAGATTTTACTTATATCAGAAGCTCCTGGCACTTTCCTAAGGCAATCTTGCGCAAATTTGTAAGTCCATTTTCCATCAATAGATTTCAGTTCATAGCGTTCTTTGGGTAACACTAAAGCCATTCTCACTGGTCCTTTGTACCTCGGATCCAGCTTGAACTGGTTCTGCTCTTCTTGTTTAAGGTAGTCCAGATCTCCCACCATTGTGCATAGGTTCTCCAACAGGGTTCACTTGGCAGAGTGCAACCTTCTTCTGCTGGTGGTGCACGGACCTCAAAGGGCAGCGGGAAGCTAAATGCCCCTTTTCTTGTCATCGATAACAAATTATAGATGGAGTATCTATAGGCCCTTTGGATTGTGTTGAGGATGAAGAGTTGTTGAGATTTGGCGAAAAAAACATCTTTGTTCATTATGTCCAACTTTTTTGCACATGGAACACGTATTTGAGAGGTTGTAAGTTTGAGGAAACCGGGGTTTTTTAGTTGCAATCGAAGAATCGTGGCGTTGATAGCCTGAGGACCCCTATTTCTGTGTATCGTGGTCTTGGTGGAGGGTGCCTTCTTCTTTTTTGATGCCTTGTCCCTCTGAGGGTCCGCAGTTGTGACTGGTGATAGTTTCTTTTGTGCACGATAGAGTGTGGTGTACTTGTATGCTAACTTAGCGTTAATGTTATTTATTTTAGAGCTAATGATGTATTGTTTTATTAGGACTGTATCGTCAATTTCAAATTGTTTATCGCTGTGTCGTTGGTCGTAGTATGTTTTGTTCCGTCGCATTGCTTTCTGTATGTTTTGATGTGCTGTTTGGTAGATTTTCGCGGTAGTTTGACTCGGCGTTGTATCGTTCTACCCTCAGTAGTGTCATTATCGGGAAAGAAGAGGTTGGCTAATCTAGCTCTACCCTCTTGATGAAGCGACTGCACAGGTTCAAAGCCGAGTAAGTTTCGAGTCGGAACTCCGCCCTCGGGACTTATCTCAGGTGGGAGTGGCTCCCAATCCTGTTGGTCGTTCAGTGTGGCAGTAACATCTCTTGTGGTTACATCCGGTGCAACATAACATTCATGCTGTCACATACGCCCTGCAAGAGCCGAAGAAACCGGATTCGTAGTCGTCTGTCGGAGCTCCAGGAACAGCGACGTTTGGAAGATTTAAAAATACATCTTCGCCGGTTGTTGTGGTAAAGCGTCCTAAGTTACGTATATATTCTTGGACTACTTCTGGCACCAAGTAAATTGTCCCCTCATGTGTACTGTAAGAGCATCCTGCGCGGGCTCTGGATTGCCGAAGGGCCTACCGCCCTGCTCTTTTACAGGATCGGTTAATACCGCGTTGAGGTAGACGTTGCAATGATGGAGGAATATGCAGTAAGGCATTTGACGATCCACCCGGTTGTCTACTTCACGCATTCGTTCGTACGCAGACTTTACTATCGGGATGAATCCGCCCATGTCATAATTCATGCAGTATCGTTCGGTGAGCGGGAATGACGCAGTGCACCCACCGATGTCATATAACGGCTCATCCTTCAGTGCTGTTTCAGCTTTGGCCCGGAACTCCTGTGGCTTTGGATGGCGTTGTTTAAAATCGGGATTCCGATTTCTAGGCTTTGGGTCTGACCTTTTGACATTAATGTCTTCATAAGTTGACTCGTCAGCCCAGGCACCTAATGGTTTCCCATTGTTTTTGTCTTTGTTCATGAGAAATGTTTTGAGCCGCTGTTCGTTGCGCGAATCGCGAGCTCGTTGGTTTTGCCACAACGGGACTCCAGTCTGGCTTTTTCCATTAGTGGCTACTGCCATGCTAGTAGCAACCTTTTGAGAACAACTCGACAAAACAAGGATCTCCTCCCTAAAAACGGGAGCAGCTAAACGTTCTTAAACGGACCCCATTTGCCCCAGCATTAAAATGCCAGAATATAAAATCCGAATCTTAAACCAGAAAACTCAGACCACAAAAAAAAAACAAAACGCTTCCACCGCATTGGAATAAACCTAATAACCTGAACCTCAATACTCCCCAGTACCTGAATCATCCAGTACTCCTCTGTGCATGAGTAAATAGTATAAGGTCACATAAAAACCACATACAGACCGATAACAACTGCGAACCTTCCTCCTGTAATCCAAGGAAAGCTGGGAGAACCCAGATATTGGGGACTTACCGGCCGATCCTTGATGATCCAGCTCTGGAGCTGATGCCGCACAGCTAAACAAGTGACGGGAGTTACGAAAGGAAGGGTAAGGGAATGAGAAAGGAATCCTATGGCATCAATAATTGTAGCGGAAAACCAGGGGTTTAAACCGGACGGTGATTCCGAGGATCCGGGTGAAAAGAAGTAAAGAGAGCACGCCCGTTACCTTGGAGGTGACGAAGTTGATAGCCAAGTGCCATCGCCGACCGAAGATTCGCACGTCTAATCTGAGGAGAAGGGGACAGAATAAGGAATAATTCCCCATATAGACGCATATGCGATCTAGCGGTATCAGGCACAATCAATGATCAACGCGCTTGCTCCCTCTTCCCACAATCAACGCGTTACGCCAAACCACCCCTGGGTTTGAATTTTTTTTTTTACTGTCACAAACTCCGAGGAAGATGTTTTCGGTTGGCTCTCATGGTTACGAGAAAAGTGAGACCTTAGCTGAGCAGGTGTTCGGCCAGCTCGAAACTTGAAAAATAATTGTCTGTTGTCAGGTTTCGATTTGTTCCTTCTATACACTGAACCAATCTCGACACAAGATCGTAGGGTTTATTGGAAAGCAGTTGTTGCTTACCACAGTAGACTTCTAAATTGTACGTGTAAAAAAGACGAGCGTCACACAGAGCAAAAACCTTTACCCCGTATTTAGCAGGTTTTGACGCCATGTACTGGATGAAGCTGAGCCTGCCTCTGAATGCCACCAATACATAAGTCCCGTTCCATTGCTGTTCCAATACTCCTCGGAATTTGCTCGATTTCCTATTTTTACGCCAATTAGAAACAATGCACCAAACAGAGCCAACATGCCTGCAGACGTAGATGGCTTGTAATCTGTTTCACGTACCTGAAACTCCCTGGGGGTCCCTTTACATCGGTTCGCTTTTTCTTCCCGTTCTGTTTTTTTTTTTTCTCTCTATAAAAATATTTGTGCACTCTACTATGTCTCGAACCATCGTAGGACTGATGAGTTGTTCAAAACATTCGACCTTAGTTTTGCAATGGCGGGCTTGCCCGCGAGGACCAGGTAGTGCTTTGATTATATTCTTCGATTTTATTCTAGATGGTAAAGCAGCAGACCTACTCGCCCAGATTGTTTTGCCATCCTTTCCTATGTAGAAACGTAAGTCATCTTCTTGGTCCATTTCATAATGTTCTCCATCTTTCAAGTCAATGTCTGAGTCGCTATCGTGGTCGGTTTCTTCAATGTTTTGTGGGTCAAAGTCCGGATCTTCAGATAAGTAATCATCTACGGGTCTCCCTCCTCCTCTTCCACATCATCCATCTCTGCCAGCACCCGAGCGATCTCTCCGGTAGTTGTACATAGTTGGTCCCTAAGAGAAAAAAAAAGTTTTGGGGTAGAAGAAGAATGGGTAGAGAGATGTGTGGGTTTTTTTTTTTTTTTTTTTTTTTCGAAAAATTTCTTTATTAGAAACATAACATAACAACTGAGCATAGCCCATCAAGTTAATTTACATTAATACAATAACTACAGTTTGTAGAGGTAATAGCCCAATGGCAACTACTCTATATGATCACTTCAGGCACTTGTCACATTGTCACGCCACAAGGTCGAGAGGTTTTGTTCTATCCAGACGTCGGATGACGTTGCTGTTGTCTAATAATCGTAGAGCTTCTGGGTTCATATGTTGATGAAGCCTCTGCTCGTGTTTAGCGGCAAATAGTTTGATCACCTCACTGACTGGTTCTATCTTGAGGTCCCGATGGAGGTCGTCGTTACGTACGTACCAAGGAGCGTTGACGATACTCCTTAGCACCTTGTTTTGAAATGTTTGAATTATTTTGATGTTGGTCTTTTTTGTACAGCCCCAGAGTTGAATTCCATATGTAAAAACTGGTCGTAGAATTTGCTTGTAGAGAAGCAATTTGTTATGTAGGGATAGTTTGGAGTATCTTCCCAGCAACCAATACATTTTTCGGAACTTGATGTTTAATTCTTCTTTTTTTTTAATGACATGCTCTTTCCATCTTAATTTTGCATCAAGAGTCATCCCAAGATACTTTGCTGTATTGGCAAAAGGAATTTCTCTTCCGTTTAGTGTAACTGGTATTTTAGTTATATGCTTGTTCGTGAAATTGATGTGAGCCTTAGCTACTTCACACCCACGGTAATTTGCAGGGTGGGCATCCCCGCAGTTTACGCATTTCGGAGTTTCCTTTATTTGACAAGTCACGGTATCGTGCTTGCCTGCACACTTTACACATCTAGTTTCTCGCATGCAATAACTTTTCGTATGGTTAAACCCTTGACAGTTTTTGCACTGAGGAATGAGATTTGTCGTTTTTCTTAATGGCTCAATTTTGACTCTAATGTTCATTATCTCCTTTATTTCATAAATTCTATCAATACTTTCAGTATTCTCGAAGTTGAGAATGAAAAGGGGAAGAACCTTTTCTTTACCAGAACTGATTCCCCTTTATCATTTGTTTCCCTAGTTTTTTTCAGCAGATTGATTGCTTCTATTATTTTATAATTCTTTTCTTTGAGGTAGCTGACAATATCACTATCAACACACGTATGGTGCAACCCTCTTGCAACCACCCTAATAGGTCTCACGTTTTTGTCTTCATACGTGTACCATTGAAAGTCCTTATTCTTTAGCCCGGTTGTTGATGATCGATAAGAATCACTGTCTGGTGCAAAGATTTTCCAGACGTTGTTTGATAATGCCTTGACACTACATTGTTTTGAGACTACAGTTTTGATAAAATTGTAAATTGTATTATAGTCGGGTACGCCAGTTACTGTAATCGGCGGGGGGAGAGCAGATTTCGTTTTGAAGTTTATGTGAGCTCTGTTGTCGCCCATCTTATCGGAAACTGTTTTTTGCGGTTCTATTACCTCTGGGGAAGAACTAGCTTTGCGTTTTTTGTTACTTTTCGCTCTTTTTTTGAGAATCCAATCGGTTTCTCTTTCTTGTTCCTCCTCATCGGTTTCATATTTCGTAGCTAGCTGCTTTTGCACTTGACATGGTCCTTGGGTGGTCGATAAACCTTTTAGAGCATCAATTTCAAGTTTGAGTTGAGCGTTAGTGTTTTTCGAGGCAATTATAGCATCATTTGCATCTGATAGATAGCCACACATAGACGATACAAGGGAATACAACTCACCTATTGTTTTTTGAACTGTTGGATCTTGAAAACGGGCAGTGACCTCCTGGTGTTGCGTAACCAATGTCCTAGCTTGAGAAATAATTTCATGGATCGTGATAGCACCGTCGCTTTCGGGGTTCATCGCACCGAATGTTTACAAACAACGCGGTTCGCGAGTGACTGTTTACTGGGATGAGCGCAGAGTGTTTCTCCTTCGGAGGTTCGTGCACGACTGAGATGTGTAGGATATGCTAAAATCAAGTCAAAGCATTACAGAAAACAATCGGACTTAGATTTTACTCTCGATGAACAAAAAAATCTCTTCGCAAGTCGAGCGGCTGTCACCTGACTGCACCTTGGAAGTTTGTGAGGTTACTGACCCTATGGCCCGCTTCACACCACTGCGGCAGTCGGGCAGTCGACGCCGGTCACCCGGTTGATAGGTCCACGGTGGAATTAGACGATTCACGTCAAGCCGACTGTGCGGGGGTGATGCTCACTGTTCTTGGGATTTTCGAGTTTTTTCGTCAAGCCGACTGTGCGGGGGTGATGCTCACTGTTCTTGGGATTTTCGAGTTTTTTCGAGTTCAGAGTAGCGACTTTTTTAACTCATCGTATTCCACGCGATCTCTGATTACCTTATCGAGTTCAGAGTAGTGACTTTTTAACTCATCGTATTCCACGCGATCTCTGATTACCTTATCATGGGCTTCCCATAAGTACCTACAAAGATTGGTAATAATCGGAAATAACTCACTTATGGGTTTGACGACCAGGAGCGATTCCAGTTGGGAGATCAAGTTCAGTTTGTCCTTGACTTTCGCAACACTGTCATCAGCACTTCTCACGATTTCTTCAACCGTCAAGCCTTCCTTTGGCCCCGGTGAACTCATTGTTTACCACAACTGTTTTACATCGGGAAAAAGATCGAAACAAACGGTATTATCCTCAACACGATGTTACCTCGACAAGGTTCCGAGTGTTACTGATTTGAATATTTGAATCTTGGGGAGAGGAATGATCTCTTGGGGGATACGATGTATGAGTGGCCGTCATCTGGCAGACTAGATTCGACCTGGCTTATGGAGATACCATGCGAAGTGGACGACTGTGGTACATCCTCATGGGAGAGTGGGAAGATCACTCCAGCTCCAATCGTTCTATCGGAAGCTTTTTCAGTAGAATTGCTTTGCACTTCCTTGGAGGAAGCGTGCTGTTGTTCAAGGAAATTGAACACAATAAACGATCCCGAGCGTTTTTCCGATTAGTCTTGGCTGCTCTGTTCTTTAGCTTGCACTACCAGGGAATGAAGATTCGGCACAACAAAGTTTTTAAAACATCAAAAACGAGAGCGGCGTGCTCATGACAATGGTTATCCCACCACGAGAAATCAAGCTCTTTGGTAAGCATAGTAACCGCTCGCTGATCTATCCCTTTCCAAAACTGATTCGATTATTTTCAAACCAACAGCAAACATTGAAGTAACTTCCTTAGAAAGATGAGTCAATACTCGAGTGTTGGTTAAAATTCCCGTTCCTCAACATAGGAAAGAGCTGGATATTCAGCACTGCATGCTGCAGTTAGCCCACTACGACAACGAGCCTAACTGTGCTTCGAAAGTAGTCTATGAACCGCATAACCAGTGACATAAGCGACATATAGCATCTTCTCACCAAGCTCATCTTTAGAAACGAGAACCGTTTTTGGTGTTTGGAACGAATCGATACTAGTAAGTTCAACCTCTGTCGATGAAACTAAGATAGAGGAATTCAAGAACTGCCTCACAGTTTCCATTCAGATCGCTTTCGGCAAGCTTGGTTAAAAGACATGTTTTCTTCGCTGAAGTAAACTGATTAGTGGATGGATTGTAATTTCCTCCACATTTGGAGCGGATGGAACCAAAAAGATTCTCCAACGGATTTTGATTCAAGCGCCGAAGCTCCAGGAATGAAACGCTCGGTAGCTCATCTTTCAAAGTTATCCAAAGCTGCATGATTGCTTCAATGGTACGTATCCATCCAGTGACAGCAGGGGTCTTACATTCCTTCAAAGACCCGTCCGCCTTCTGGTCGACGAACCGCATACCGTCCAACTAAAAAATAAAGAAGAAAAAGAAAGTTTGATTAGACAAACATGAGCTTCCAATTTTCGTGAATAATAGATCAGGCAGAATG
>JAVIWC010002149.1:0-36098 GCA_031894815.1 Creontiades dilutus
ATTTTCACGTTTTTTCATCAAAATTGCTCAAAAATTAACTCTGTTTAATCGCTTTCAAACCTACTCTCTAAGGAGTTTTTCGGGGTGCTGAACACGAATCTGAAGTCCGTTTTTCGATAAAACGCTTCCTTCATGGTTATTTTCGCGTTTTTTCATCAAAATTGCTCAAAAATTAACTCTGTTTAATCGCTTTCAAACCTACTCTCTAAGGGGTTTTTCGGGGTGCTGAACACGAATCTGAAGTCCTTTTTCGATAAAACGCTTCCTTCATGGTTATTTTCGCGTTTTTTCATCAAAATTGCTCAAAAATTAACTCTGTTTAATCGCTTTCAAACCTACTCTCTAAGGGGTTTTTCGGGGTGCTGAACACGAATCTGAAGTCCTTTTTTTCGATAAAACGCTTCCTTCATGGTTATTTTCGCGTTTTTTCATCAAAATTGCTCAAAAATTAACTCTGTTTAATCGCTTTCAAACCTACTCTCTAAGGGGTTTTTCGGGGTGCTGAACACGAATCTGAAGTCCGTTTTTCGATAAAACGCTTCCTTCATGGTTATTTTCGCGATTTTTCATCAAAATTGCTCAAAAATTAACTCTGTTTAATCCCTTTCAAACCTACTCTCTAAGGGGTTTTTCGGGGTGCTGAACACGAATCTGAAGTCCGTTTTTCGATAAAACGCTTCCTTCATGGTTATTTTCGCGTTTTTTCATCAAAATTGCTCAAAAATTAACTCTGTTTAATCGCTTTCAAACCTACTCTCTAAGGGGTTTTTCGGGGTGCTGAACACGAATCTGAAGTCCGTTTTTCGATAAAACGCTTCCTTCATGGTTATTTTCGCGATTTTTCATCAAAATTGCTCAAAAATTATCTCTGTTTAATCGCTTTCAAACCTACTCTCTAAGGGGTTTTTCGGGGTGCTGAACACGAATCTGAAGTCCGTTTTTCGATAAAACGCTTCCTTCATGGTTATTTTCGCGATTTTTCATCAAAATTGCTCAAAAATTAACTCTGTTTAATCGCTTTCAAACCTACTCTCTAAGGGGTTTTTCGGGGTGCTGAACACGAATCTGAAGTCCGTTTTTCGATAAAACGCTTCCTTCATGGTTATTTTCGCGATTTTTCATCAAAATTGCTCAAAAATTAACTCTGTTTAATCGCTTTCAAACCTACTCTCTAAGGGGTTTTTCGGGGTGCTGAACACGAATCTGAAGTCCGTTTTTTCGATAAAACGCTTCCTTCATGGTTATTTTCGCGATTTTTCATCAAAATTGCTCAAAAATTAACTCTGTTTAATCGCTTTCAAACCTACTCTCTAAGGGGTTTTTCGGGGTGCTGAACACGAATCTGAAGTCCGTTTTTCGATAAAACGCTTCCTTCATGGTTATTTTCGCGTTTTTTCATCAAAATTGCTCAAAAATTAACTCTGTTTAATCGCTTTCAAACCTACTCTCTAAGGAGTTTTTCGGGGTGCTGAACACGAATCTGAAGTCCGTTTTTCGATAAAAACGCTTCATTCATGGTTATTTTCGCGATTTTTCATCAAAATTGCTCAAAAAATTATTCAAACCTACTCTCTAAGGGGTTTTCGGGGTGCTGAACACGAATCTGAAGTCCGTTTTTCGATAAAACGCTTCCTTCATGGTTATTTTCGCGTTTTTTCATCAAAATTGCTCAAAAATTAACTCTGTTTAATCGCTTTCAAACCTACTCTCTAAGGGGTTTTCGGGGTGCTGAACACGAATCTGAAGTCCGTTTTTCGATAAAACGCTTCCTTCATGGTTATTTTCGCGTTTTTTCATCAAAATTGCTCAAAAATTAACTCTGTTTAATCGCTTTCAAACCTACTCTCTAAGGGGTTTTTCGGGGTGCTGAACACGAATCTGAAGTCCGTTTTTCGATAAAACGCTTCCTTCATGGTTATTTTCGCGTTTTTTCATCAAAATTGCTCAAAAATTAACTCTGTTTAATCGCTTTCAAACCTACTCTCTAAGGGGTTTTTCGGGGTGCTGAACACGAATCTGAAGTCCTTTTTTCGATAAAACGCTTCCTTCATGGTTATTTTCGCGTTTTTTCATCAAAATTGCTCAAAAATTAACTCTGTTTAATCGCTTTCAAACCTACTCTCTAAGGGGTTTTCGGGGTGCTGAACACGAATCTGAAGTCCTTTTTTCGATAAAACGCTTCCTTCATGGTTATTTTCGCGTTTTTTCATCAAAATTGCTCAAAAATTAACTCTGTTTAATCGCTTTCAAACCTACTCTCTAAGGGTTTTTCGGGGTGCTGAACACGAATCTGAAGTCCTTTTTTCGATAAAACGCTTCCTTCATGGTTATTTTCGCGTTTTTTCATCAAAATTGCTCAAAAATTAACTCTGTTTAATCGCTTTCAAACCTACTCTCTAAGGGGTTTTTCGGGGTGCTGAACACGAATCTGAAGTCCTTTTTTCGATAAAACGCTTCCTTCATGGTTATTTTCGCGTTTTTTCATCAAAATTGCTCAAAAATTAACTCTGTTTAATCGCTTTCAAACCTACTCTCTAAGGGGTTTTTCGGGGTGCTGAACACGAATCTGAAGTCCGTTTTTCGATAAAACGCTTCCTTCATGGTTATTTTCGCGTTTTTTCATCAAAATTGCTCAAAAATTAACTCTGTTTAATCGCTTTCAAACCTACTCTCTAAGGGGTTTTTCGGGGTGCTGAACACGAATCTGAAGTCCTTTTTTCGATAAAACGCTTCCTTCATGGTTATTTTCGCGTTTTTTCATCAAAATTGCTCAAAAATTAACTCTGTTTAATCGCTTTCAAACCTACTCTCTAAGGGGTTTTTCGGGGTGCTGAACACGAATCTGAAGTCCTTTTTTCGATAAAACGCTTCCTTCATGGTTATTTTCGCGTTTTTTCATCAAAATTGCTCAAAAATTAACTCTGTTTAATCGCTTTCAAACCTACTCTCTAAGGGGTTTTTCGGGGTGCTGAACACGAATCTGAAGTCCTTTTTTCGATAAAACGCTTCCTTCATGGTTATTTTCGCGTTTTTTCATCAAAATTGCTCAAAAATTAACTCTGTTTAATCGCTTTCAAACCTACTCTCTAAGGGGTTTTCGGGGTGCTGAACACGAATCTGAAGTCCTTTTTTCGATAAAACGCTTCCTTCATGGTTATTTTCGCGTTTTTTCATCAAAATTGCTCAAAAATTAACTCTGTTTAATCGCTTTCAAACCTACTCTCTAAGGGGTTTTTCGGGGTGCTGAACACGAATCTGAAGTCCTTTTTTCGATAAAACGCTTCCTTCATGGTTATTTTCGCGTTTTTTCATCAAAATTGCTCAAAAATTAACTCTGTTTAATCGCTTTCAAACCTACTCTCTAAGGGGTTTTCGGGGTGCTGAACACGAATCTGAAGTCCGTTTTTCGATAAAACGCTTCCTTCATGGTTATTTTCGCGTTTTTTCATCAAAATTGCTCAAAAATTAACTCTGTTTAATCGCTTTCAAACCTACTCTCTAAGGGTTTTTCGGGGTGCTGAACACGAATCTGAAGTCCGTTTTTCGATAAAACGCTTCCTTCATGGTTATTTTCGCGTTTTTTCATCAAAATTGCTCAAAAATTAACTCTGTTTAATCGCTTTCAAACCTACTCTCTAAGGGGTTTTTCGGGGTGCTGAACACGAATCTGAAGTCCGTTTTTCGATAAAACGCTTCCTTCATGGTTATTTTCGCGTTTTTTCATCAAAATTGCTCAAAAATTAACTCTGTTTAATCGCTTTCAAACCTACTCTCTAAGGGGTTTTTCGGGGTGCTGAACACGAATCTGAAGTCCGTTTTTCGATAAAACGCTTCCTTCATGGTTATTTTCGCGTTTTTTCATCAAAATTGCTCAAAAATTAACTCTGTTTAATCGCTTTCAAACCTACTCTCTAAGGGTTTTTCGGGGTGCTGAACACGAATCTGAAGTCCGTTTTTCGATAAAACGCTTCCTTCATGGTTATTTTCGCGTTTTTTCATCAAAATTGCTCAAAAATTAACTCTGTTTAATCGCTTTCAAACCTACTCTCTAAGGGTTTTTCGGGGTGCTGAACACGAATCTGAAGTCCGTTTTTCGATAAAACGCTTCCTTCATGGTTATTTTCGCGTTTTTTCATCAAAATTGCTCAAAAATTAACTCTGTTTAATCGCTTTCAAACCTACTCTCTAAGGGGTTTTTCGGGGTGCTGAACACGAATCTGAAGTCCGTTTTTCGATAAAACGCTTCCTTCATGGTTATTTTCGCGTTTTTTCATCAAAATTGCTCAAAAATTAACTCTGTTTAATCGCTTTCAAACCTACTCTCTAAGGGGTTTTTCGGGGTGCTGAACACGAATCTGAAGTCCTTTTTTCGATAAAACGCTTCCTTCATGGTTATTTTCGCGTTTTTTCATCAAAATTGCTCAAAAATTAACTCTGTTTAATCGCTTTCAAACCTACTCTCTAAGGGGTTTTTCGGGGTGCTGAACACGAATCTGAAGTCCTTTTTTCGATAAAACGCTTCCTTCATGGTTATTTTCGCGTTTTTTCATCAAAATTGCTCAAAAATTAACTCTGTTTAATCGCTTTCAAACCTACTCTCTAAGGGGTTTTTCGGGGTGCTGAACACGAATCTGAAGTCCTTTTTTCGATAAAACGCTTCCTTCATGGTTATTTTCGCGTTTTTTCATCAAAATTGCTCAAAAATTAACTCTGTTTAATCGCTTTCAAACCTACTCTCTAAGGGGTTTTTCGGGGTGCTGAACACGAATCTGAAGTCCTTTTTTCGATAAAACGCTTCCTTCATGGTTATTTTCGCGTTTTTTCATCAAAATTGCTCAAAAATTAACTCTGTTTAATCGCTTTCAAACCTACTCTCTAAGGGGTTTTTCGGGGTGCTGAACACGAATCTGAAGTCCTTTTTTCGATAAAACGCTTCCTTCATGGTTATTTTCGCGTTTTTTCATCAAAATTGCTCAAAAATTAACTCTGTTTAATCGCTTTCAAACCTACTCTCTAAGGGTTTTTCGGGGTGCTGAACACGAATCTGAAGTCCTTTTTTCGATAAAACGCTTCCTTCATGGTTATTTTCGCGTTTTTTCATCAAAATTGCTCAAAAATTAACTCTGTTTAATCGCTTTCAAACCTACTCTCTAAGGGGTTTTTCGGGGTGCTGAACACGAATCTGAAGTCCTTTTTTCGATAAAACGCTTCCTTCATGGTTATTTTCGCGTTTTTTCATCAAAATTGCTCAAAAATTAACTCTGTTTAATCGCTTTCAAACCTACTCTCTAAGGGTTTTTCGGGGTGCTGAACACGAATCTGAAGTCCTTTTTTCGATAAAACGCTTCCTTCATGGTTATTTTCGCGTTTTTTCATCAAAATTGCTCAAAAATTAACTCTGTTTAATCGCTTTCAAACCTACTCTCTAAGGGGTTTTTCGGGGTGCTGAACACGAATCTGAAGTCCTTTTTTCGATAAAACGCTTCCTTCATGGTTATTTTCGCGTTTTTTCATCAAAATTGCTCAAAAATTAACTCTGTTTAATCGCTTTCAAACCTACTCTCTAAGGGTTTTTCGGGGTGCTGAACACGAATCTGAAGTCCTTTTTTCGATAAAACGCTTCCTTCATGGTTATTTTCGCGTTTTTTCATCAAAATTGCTCAAAAATAAACTCTGTTTAATCGCTTTCAAACCTACTCTCTAAGGGGTTTTTCGGGGTGCTGAACACGAATCTGAAGTCCTTTTTTCGATAAAACGCTTCCTTCATGGTTATTTTCGCGTTTTTTCATCAAAATTGCTCAAAAATAAACTCTGTTTAATCGCTTTCAAACCTACTCTCTAAGGGGTTTTTCGGGGTGCTGAACACGAATCTGAAGTCCTTTTTTCGATAAAACGCTTCCTTCATGGTTATTTTCGCGTTTTTTCATCAAAATTGCTCAAAAATAAACTCTGTTTAATCGCTTTCAAACCTACTCTCTAAGGGTTTTTCGGGTGCTGAACACGAATCTGAAGTCCTTTTTTCGATAAAACGCTTCCTTCATGGTTATTTTCGCGTTTTTTCATCAAAATTGCTCAAAAATAAACTCTGTTTAATCGCTTTCAAACCTACTCTCTAAGGGGTTTTTCGGGGTGCTGAACACGAATCTGAAGTCCTTTTTTCGATAAAACGCTTCCTTCATGGTTATTTTCGCGTTTTTTCATCAAAATTGCTCAAAAATAAACTCTGTTTAATCGCTTTCAAACCTACTCTCTAAGGGGTTTTTCGGGGTGCTGAACACGAATCTGAAGTCCTTTTTTCGATAAAACGCTTCCTTCATGGTTATTTTCGCGTTTTTTCATCAAAATTGCTCAAAAATAAACTCTGTTTAATCGCTTTCAAACCTACTCTCTAAGGGGTTTTTCGGGGTGCTGAACACGAATCTGAAGTCCTTTTTTCGATAAAACGCTTCCTTCATGGTTATTTTCGCGTTTTTTCATCAAAATTGCTCAAAAATAAACTCTGTTTAATCGCTTTCAAACCTACTCTCTAAGGGGTTTTTCGGGGTGCTGAACACGAATCTGAAGTCCTTTTTTCGATAAAACGCTTCCTTCATGGTTATTTTCGCGTTTTTTCATCAAAATTGCTCAAAAATAAACTCTGTTTAATCGCTTTCAAACCTACTCTCTAAGGGGTTTTTCGGGGTGCTGAACACGAATCTGAAGTCCTTTTTTCGATAAAACGCTTCCTTCATGGTTATTTTCGCGTTTTTTCATCAAAATTGCTCAAAAATAAACTCTGTTTAATCGCTTTCAAACCTACTCTCTAAGGGGTTTTTCGGGGTGCTGAACACGAATCTGAAGTCCTTTTTTCGATAAAACGCTTCCTTCATGGTTATTTTCGCGTTTTTTCATCAAAATTGCTCAAAAATAAACTCTGTTTAATCGCTTTCAAACCTACTCTCTAAGGGGTTTTTCGGGGTGCTGAACACGAATCTGAAGTCCTTTTTTCGATAAAACGCTTCCTTCATGGTATTTTCGCGTTTTTTCATCAAAATTGCTCAAAAATAAACTCTGTTTAATCGCTTTCAAACCTACTCTCTAAGGGGTTTTTCGGGGTGCTGAACACGAATCTGAAGTCCTTTTTTCGATAAAACGCTTCCTTCATGGTTATTTTCGCGTTTTTTCATCAAAATTGCTCAAAAATAAACTCTGTTTAATCGCTTTCAAACCTACTCTCTAAGGGGTTTTTCGGGGTGCTGAACACGAATCTGAAGTCCTTTTTTCGATAAAACGCTTCCTTCATGGTTATTTTCGCGTTTTTTCATCAAAATTGCTCAAAAATAAACTCTGTTTAATCGCTTTCAAACCTACTCTCTAAGGGGTTTTTCGGGGTGCTGAACACGAATCTGAAGTCCTTTTTTCGATAAAACGCTTCCTTCATGGTTATTTTCGCGTTTTTTCATCAAAATTGCTCAAAAATAAACTCTGTTTAATCGCTTTCAAACCTACTCTCTAAGGGGTTTTTCGGGGTGCTGAACACGAATCTGAAGTCCTTTTTTCGATAAAACGCTTCCTTCATGGTTATTTTCGCGTTTTTTCATCAAAATTGCTCAAAAAATAAACTCTGTTTAATCGCTTTCAAACCTACTCTCTAAGGGGTTTTTCGGGGTGCTGAACACGAATCTGAAGTCCTTTTTTCGATAAAACGCTTCCTTCATGGTTATTTTCGCGTTTTTTCATCAAAATTGCTCAAAAATAAACTCTGTTTAATCGCTTTCAAACCTACTCTCTAAGGGGTTTTTCGGGGTGCTGAACACGAATCTGAAGTCCTTTTTTCGATAAAACGCTTCCTTCATGGTTATTTTCGCGTTTTTTCATCAAAATTGCTCAAAAATAAACTCTGTTTAATCGCTTTCAAACCTACTCTCTAAGGGGTTTTTCGGGGTGCTGAACACGAATCTGAAGTCCTTTTTTCGATAAAACGCTTCCTTCATGGTTATTTTCGCGTTTTTTCATCAAAATTGCTCAAAAATAAACTCTGTTTAATCGCTTTCAAACCTACTCTCTAAGGGGTTTTTCGGGGTGCTGAACACGAATCTGAAGTCCTTTTTTCGATAAAACGCTTCCTTCATGGTTATTTTCGCGTTTTTTCATCAAAATTGCTCAAAAATAAACTCTGTTTAATCGCTTTCAAACCTACTCTCTAAGGGGTTTTTCGGGGTGCTGAACACGAATCTGAAGTCCTTTTTTCGATAAAACGCTTCCTTCATGGTTATTTTCGCGTTTTTTCATCAAAATTGCTCAAAAATAAACTCTGTTTAATCGCTTTCAAACCTACTCTCTAAGGGGTTTTTCGGGGTGCTGAACACGAATCTGAAGTCCTTTTTTCGATAAAACGCTTCCTTCATGGTTATTTTCGCGTTTTTTCATCAAAATTGCTCAAAAATAAACTCTGTTTAATCGCTTTCAAACCTACTCTCTAAGGGGTTTTTCGGGGTGCTGAACACGAATCTGAAGTCCTTTTTTCGATAAAACGCTTCCTTCATGGTTATTTTCGCGTTTTTTCATCAAAATTGCTCAAAAATAAACTCTGTTTAATCGCTTTCAAACCTACTCTCTAAGGGGTTTTTCGGGGTGCTGAACACGAATCTGAAGTCCTTTTTTCGATAAAACGCTTCCTTCATGGTTATTTTCGCGTTTTTTCATCAAAATTGCTCAAAAATAAACTCTGTTTAATCGCTTTCAAACCTACTCTCTAAGGGGTTTTCGGGGTGCTGAACACGAATCTGAAGTCCTTTTTTCGATAAAACGCTTCCTTCATGGTTATTTTCGCGTTTTTTCATCAAAATTGCTCAAAAATAAACTCTGTTTAATCGCTTTCAAACCTACTCTCTAAGGGGTTTTTCGGGGTGCTGAACACGAATCTGAAGTCCTTTTTTCGATAAAACGCTTCCTTCATGGTTATTTTCGCGTTTTTTCATCAAAATTGCTCAAAAATAAACTCTGTTTAATCGCTTTCAAACCTACTCTCTAAGGGGTTTTTCGGGGTGCTGAACACGAATCTGAAGTCCTTTTTTCGATAAAACGCTTCCTTCATGGTTATTTTCGCGTTTTTTCATCAAAATTGCTCAAAAATAAACTCTGTTTAATCGCTTTCAAACCTACTCTCTAAGGGGTTTTTCGGGGTGCTGAACACGAATCTGAAGTCCTTTTTTCGATAAAACGCTTCCTTCATGGTTATTTTCGCGTTTTTTCATCAAAATTGCTCAAAAATAAACTCTGTTTAATCGCTTTCAAACCTACTCTCTAAGGGGTTTTTCGGGGTGCTGAACACGAATCTGAAGTCCTTTTTTCGATAAAACGCTTCCTTCATGGTTATTTTCGCGTTTTTTCATCAAAATTGCTCAAAAATAAACTCTGTTTAATCGCTTTCAAACCTACTCTCTAAGGGGTTTTTCGGGGTGCTGAACACGAATCTGAAGTCCTTTTTTCGATAAAACGCTTCCTTCATGGTTATTTTCGCGTTTTTTCATCAAAATTGCTCAAAAATAAACTCTGTTTAATCGCTTTCAAACCTACTCTCTAAGGGGTTTTTCGGGGTGCTGAACACGAATCTGAAGTCCTTTTTTCGATAAAACGCTTCCTTCATGGTTATTTTCGCGTTTTTTCATCAAAATTGCTCAAAAATAAACTCTGTTTAATCGCTTTCAAACCTACTCTCTAAGGGGTTTTTCGGGGTGCTGAACACGAATCTGAAGTCCTTTTTTCGATAAAACGCTTCCTTCATGGTTATTTTCGCGTTTTTTCATCAAAATTGCTCAAAAATAAACTCTGTTTAATCGCTTTCAAACCTACTCTCTAAGGGGTTTTTCGGGGTGCTGAACACGAATCTGAAGTCCTTTTTTCGATAAAACGCTTCCTTCATGGTTATTTTCGCGTTTTTTCATCAAAATTGCTCAAAAATAAACTCTGTTTAATCGCTTTCAAACCTACTCTCTAAGGGGTTTTTCGGGGTGCTGAACACGAATCTGAAGTCCTTTTTTCGATAAAACGCTTCCTTCATGGTTATTTTCGCGTTTTTTCATCAAAATTGCTCAAAAATAAACTCTGTTTAATCGCTTTCAAACCTACTCTCTAAGGGGTTTTTCGGGGTGCTGAACACGAATCTGAAGTCCTTTTTTCGATAAAACGCTTCCTTCATGGTTATTTTCGCGTTTTTTCATCAAAATTGCTCAAAAATAAACTCTGTTTAATCGCTTTCAAACCTACTCTCTAAGGGGTTTTTCGGGGTGCTGAACACGAATCTGAAGTCCTTTTTTCGATAAAACGCTTCCTTCATGGTTATTTTCGCGTTTTTTCATCAAAATTGCTCAAAAATAAACTCTGTTTAATCGCTTTCAAACCTACTCTCTAAGGGTTTTTCGGGGTGCTGAACACGAATCTGAAGTCCTTTTTTCGATAAAACGCTTCCTTCATGGTTATTTTCGCGTTTTTTCATCAAAATTGCTCAAAAATAAACTCTGTTTAATCGCTTTCAAACCTACTCTCTAAGGGGTTTTTCGGGGTGCTGAACACGAATCTGAAGTCCTTTTTTCGATAAAACGCTTCCTTCATGGTTATTTTCGCGTTTTTTCATCAAAATTGCTCAAAAATAAACTCTGTTTAATCGCTTTCAAACCTACTCTCTAAGGGGTTTTTCGGGGTGCTGAACACGAATCTGAAGTCCTTTTTTCGATAAAACGCTTCCTTCATGGTTATTTTCGCGTTTTTTCATCAAAATTGCTCAAAAATAAACTCTGTTTAATCGCTTTCAAACCTACTCTCTAAGGGGTTTTTCGGGGTGCTGAACACGAATCTGAAGTCCTTTTTTCGATAAAACGCTTCCTTCATGGTTATTTTCGCGTTTTTTCATCAAAATTGCTCAAAAATAAACTCTGTTTAATCGCTTTCAAACCTACTCTCTAAGGGGTTTTTCGGGGTGCTGAACACGAATCTGAAGTCCTTTTTTCGATAAAACGCTTCCTTCATGGTTATTTTCGCGTTTTTTCATCAAAATTGCTCAAAAATAAACTCTGTTTAATCGCTTTCAAACCTACTCTCTAAGGGGTTTTTCGGGGTGCTGAACACGAATCTGAAGTCCTTTTTTCGATAAAACGCTTCCTTCATGGTTATTTTCGCGTTTTTTCATCAAAATTGCTCAAAAATAAACTCTGTTTAATCGCTTTCAAACCTACTCTCTAAGGGGTTTTTCGGGGTGCTGAACACGAATCTGAAGTCCTTTTTTCGATAAAACGCTTCCTTCATGGTTATTTTCGCGTTTTTTCATCAAAATTGCTCAAAAATAAACTCTGTTTAATCGCTTTCAAACCTACTCTCTAAGGGGTTTTTCGGGGTGCTGAACACGAATCTGAAGTCCTTTTTTCGATAAAACGCTTCCTTCATGGTTATTTTCGCGTTTTTTCATCAAAATTGCTCAAAAATAAACTCTGTTTAATCGCTTTCAAACCTACTCTCTAAGGGGTTTTTCGGGGTGCTGAACACGAATCTGAAGTCCTTTTTCGATAAAACGCTTCCTTCATGGTTATTTTCGCGTTTTTTCATCAAAATTGCTCAAAAATAAACTCTGTTTAATCGCTTTCAAACCTACTCTCTAAGGGGTTTTTCGGGGTGCTGAACACGAATCTGAAGTCCTTTTTTCGATAAAACGCTTCCTTCATGGTTATTTTCGCGTTTTTTCATCAAAATTGCTCAAAAATAAACTCTGTTTAATCGCTTTCAAACCTACTCTCTAAGGGGTTTTTCGGGGTGCTGAACACGAATCTGAAGTCCTTTTTTCGATAAAACGCTTCCTTCATGGTTATTTTCGCGTTTTTTCATCAAAATTGCTCAAAAATAAACTCTGTTTAATCGCTTTCAAACCTACTCTCTAAGGGGTTTTTCGGGGTGCTGAACACGAATCTGAAGTCCTTTTTTCGATAAAACGCTTCCTTCATGGTTATTTTCGCGTTTTTTCATCAAAATTGCTCAAAAATAAACTCTGTTTAATCGCTTTCAAACCTACTCTCTAAGGGGTTTTTCGGGGTGCTGAACACACGAATCTGAAGTCCTTTTTTCGATAAAACGCTTCCTTCATGGTTATTTTCGCGTTTTTTCATCAAAATTGCTCAAAAATAAACTCTGTTTAATCGCTTTCAAACCTACTCTCTAAGGGTTTTTCGGGGTGCTGAACACGAATCTGAAGTCCTTTTTTCGATAAAACGCTTCCTTCATGGTTATTTTCGCGTTTTTTCATCAAAATTGCTCAAAAATAAACTCTGTTTAATCGCTTTCAAACCTACTCTCTAAGGGGTTTTTCGGGGTGCTGAACACGAATCTGAAGTCCTTTTTTCGATAAAACGCTTCCTTCATGGTTATTTTCGCGTTTTTTCATCAAAATTGCTCAAAAATAAACTCTGTTTAATCGCTTTCAAACCTACTCTCTAAGGGTTTTTCGGGGTGCTGAACACGAATCTGAAGTCCTTTTTTCGATAAAACGCTTCCTTCATGGTTATTTTCGCGTTTTTTATCAAAATTGCTCAAAAATAAACTCTGTTTAATCGCTTTCAAACCTACTCTCTAAGGGGTTTTTCGGGGTGCTGAACACGAATCTGAAGTCCTTTTTTCGATAAAACGCTTCCTTCATGGTTATTTTCGCGTTTTTTCATCAAAATTGCTCAAAAATAAACTCTGTTTAATCGCTTTCAAACCTACTCTCTAAGGGGTTTTTCGGGGTGCTGAACACGAATCTGAAGTCCTTTTTTCGATAAAACGCTTCCTTCATGGTTATTTTCGCGTTTTTTCATCAAAATTGCTCAAAAATAAACTCTGTTTAATCGCTTTCAAACCTACTCTCTAAGGGGTTTTTCGGGGTGCTGAACACGAATCTGAAGTCCTTTTTTCGATAAAACGCTTCCTTCATGGTTATTTTCGCGTTTTTTCATCAAAATTGCTCAAAAATAAACTCTGTTTAATCGCTTTCAAACCTACTCTCTAAGGGGTTTTTCGGGGTGCTGAACACGAATCTGAAGTCCTTTTTTCGATAAAACGCTTCCTTCATGGTTATTTTCGCGTTTTTTCATCAAAATTGCTCAAAAATAAACTCTGTTTAATCGCTTTCAAACCTACTCTCTAAGGGGTTTTTCGGGGTGCTGAACACGAATCTGAAGTCCTTTTTTCGATAAAACGCTTCCTTCATGGTTATTTTCGCGTTTTTTCATCAAAATTGCTCAAAAATAAACTCTGTTTAATCGCTTTCAAACCTACTCTCTAAGGGTTTTTCGGGGTGCTGAACACGAATCTGAAGTCCTTTTTTCGATAAAACGCTTCCTTCATGGTTATTTTCGCGTTTTTTCATCAAAATTGCTCAAAAATAAACTCTGTTTAATCGCTTTCAAACCTACTCTCTAAGGGGTTTTTCGGGGTGCTGAACACGAATCTGAAGTCCTTTTTTCGATAAAACGCTTCCTTCATGGTTATTTTCGCGTTTTTTCATCAAAATTGCTCAAAAATAAACTCTGTTTAATCGCTTTCAAACCTACTCTCTAAGGGGTTTTTCGGGGTGCTGAACACGAATCTGAAGTCCTTTTTTCGATAAAACGCTTCCTTCATGGTTATTTTCGCGTTTTTTCATCAAAATTGCTCAAAAATAAACTCTGTTTAATCGCTTTCAAACCTACTCTCTAAGGGTTTTTCGGGGTGCTGAACACGAATCTGAAGTCCTTTTTTCGATAAAACGCTTCCTTCATGGTTATTTTCGCGTTTTTTCATCAAAATTGCTCAAAAATAAACTCTGTTTAATCGCTTTCAAACCTACTCTCTAAGGGGTTTTTCGGGGTGCTGAACACGAATCTGAAGTCCTTTTTTCGATAAAACGCTTCCTTCATGGTTATTTTCGCGTTTTTTCATCAAAATTGCTCAAAAATAAACTCTGTTTAATCGCTTTCAAACCTACTCTCTAAGGGGTTTTTCGGGGTGCTGAACACGAATCTGAAGTCCTTTTTTCGATAAAACGCTTCCTTCATGGTTATTTTCGCGTTTTTTCATCAAAATTGCTCAAAAATAAACTCTGTTTAATCGCTTTCAAACCTACTCTCTAAGGGGTTTTTCGGGGTGCTGAACACGAATCTGAAGTCCTTTTTTCGATAAAACGCTTCCTTCATGGTTATTTTCGCGTTTTTTCATCAAAATTGCTCAAAAATAAACTCTGTTTAATCGCTTTCAAACCTACTCTCTAAGGGGTTTTTCGGGGTGCTGAACACGAATCTGAAGTCCTTTTTTCGATAAAACGCTTCCTTCATGGTTATTTTCGCGTTTTTTCATCAAAATTGCTCAAAAATAAACTCTGTTTAATCGCTTTCAAACCTACTCTCTAAGGGGTTTTTCGGGGTGCTGAACACGAATCTGAAGTCCTTTTTTCGATAAAACGCTTCCTTCATGGTTATTTTCGCGTTTTTTCATCAAAATTGCTCAAAAATAAACTCTGTTTAATCGCTTTCAAACCTACTCTCTAAGGGGTTTTCGGGGTGCTGAACACGAATCTGAAGTCCTTTTTTCGATAAAACGCTTCCTTCATGGTTATTTTCGCGTTTTTTCATCAAAATTGCTCAAAAATAAACTCTGTTTAATCGCTTTCAAACCTACTCTCTAAGGGGTTTTTCGGGGTGCTGAACACGAATCTGAAGTCCTTTTTTCGATAAAACGCTTCCTTCATGGTTATTTTCGCGTTTTTTCATCAAAATTGCTCAAAAATAAACTCTGTTTAATCGCTTTCAAACCTACTCTCTAAGGGGTTTTTCGGGGTGCTGAACACGAATCTGAAGTCCTTTTTTCGATAAAACGCTTCCTTCATGGTTATTTTCGCGTTTTTTCATCAAAATTGCTCAAAAATAAACTCTGTTTAATCGCTTTCAAACCTACTCTCTAAGGGGTTTTTCGGGGTGCTGAACACGAATCTGAAGTCCTTTTTTCGATAAAACGCTTCCTTCATGGTTATTTTCGCGTTTTTTCATCAAAATTGCTCAAAAAAAAATAAACTCTGTTTAATCGCTTTCAAACCTACTCTCTAAGGGGTTTTTCGGGGTGCTGAACACGAATCTGAAGTCCTTTTTTCGATAAAACGCTTCCTTCATGGTTATTTTCGCGTTTTTTCATCAAAATTGCTCAAAAATAAACTCTGTTTAATCGCTTTCAAACCTACTCTCTAAGGGGTTTTTCGGGGTGCTGAACACGAATCTGAAGTCCTTTTTTCGATAAAACGCTTCCTTCATGGTTATTTTCGCGTTTTTTCATCAAAATTGCTCAAAAATAAACTCTGTTTAATCGCTTTCAAACCTACTCTCTAAGGGGTTTTTCGGGGTGCTGAACACGAATCTGAAGTCCTTTTTTCGATAAAACGCTTCCTTCATGGTTATTTTCGCGTTTTTTCATCAAAATTGCTCAAAAATAAACTCTGTTTAATCGCTTTCAAACCTACTCTCTAAGGGGTTTTTCGGGGTGCTGAACACGAATCTGAAGTCCTTTTTTCGATAAAACGCTTCCTTCATGGTTATTTTCGCGTTTTTTCATCAAAATTGCTCAAAAATAAACTCTGTTTAATCGCTTTCAAACCTACTCTCTAAGGGGTTTTCGGGGTGCTGAACACGAATCTGAAGTCCTTTTTTCGATAAAACGCTTCCTTCATGGTTATTTTCGCGTTTTTTCATCAAAATTGCTCAAAAATAAACTCTGTTTAATCGCTTTCAAACCTACTCTCTAAGGGGTTTTTCGGGGTGCTGAACACGAATCTGAAGTCCTTTTTTCGATAAAACGCTTCCTTCATGGTTATTTTCGCGTTTTTTCATCAAAATTGCTCAAAAATAAACTCTGTTTAATCGCTTTCAAACCTACTCTCTAAGGGGTTTTTCGGGGTGCTGAACACGAATCTGAAGTCCTTTTTTCGATAAAACGCTTCCTTCATGGTTATTTTCGCGTTTTTTCATCAAAATTGCTCAAAAATAAACTCTGTTTAATCGCTTTCAAACCTACTCTCTAAGGGGTTTTTCGGGGTGCTGAACACGAATCTGAAGTCCTTTTTTCGATAAAACGCTTCCTTCATGGTTATTTTCGCGTTTTTTCATCAAAATTGCTCAAAAATAAACTCTGTTTAATCGCTTTCAAACCTACTCTCTAAGGGGTTTTTCGGGGTGCTGAACACGAATCTGAAGTCCTTTTTTCGATAAAACGCTTCCTTCATGGTTATTTTCGCGTTTTTTCATCAAAATTGCTCAAAAATAAACTCTGTTTAATCGCTTTCAAACCTACTCTCTAAGGGGTTTTTCGGGGTGCTGAACACGAATCTGAAGTCCTTTTTTCGATAAAACGCTTCCTTCATGGTTATTTTCGCGTTTTTTCATCAAAATTGCTCAAAAATAAACTCTGTTTAATCGCTTTCAAACCTACTCTCTAAGGGGTTTTTCGGGGTGCTGAACACGAATCTGAAGTCCTTTTTTCGATAAAACGCTTCCTTCATGGTTATTTTCGCGTTTTTTCATCAAAATTGCTCAAAAATAAACTCTGTTTAATCGCTTTCAAACCTACTCTCTAAGGGGTTTTTCGGGGTGCTGAACACGAATCTGAAGTCCTTTTTTCGATAAAACGCTTCCTTCATGGTTATTTTCGCGTTTTTTCATCAAAATTGCTCAAAAATAAACTCTGTTTAATCGCTTTCAAACCTACTCTCTAAGGGGTTTTTCGGGGTGCTGAACACGAATCTGAAGTCCTTTTTTCGATAAAACGCTTCCTTCATGGTTATTTTCGCGTTTTTTCATCAAAATTGCTCAAAAATAAACTCTCTGTTTAATCGCTTTCAAACCTACTCTCTAAGGGGTTTTTCGGGGTGCTGAACACGAATCTGAAGTCCTTTTTTCGATAAAACGCTTCCTTCATGGTTATTTTCGCGTTTTTTCATCAAAATTGCTCAAAAATAAACTCTGTTTAATCGCTTTCAAACCTACTCTCTAAGGGGTTTTTCGGGGTGCTGAACACGAATCTGAAGTCCTTTTTTCGATAAAACGCTCCTTCATGGTTATTTTCGCGTTTTTTCATCAAAATTGCTCAAAAATAAACTCTGTTTAATCGCTTTCAAACCTACTCTCTAAGGGTTTTTCGGGGTGCTGAACACGAATCTGAAGTCCTTTTTTCGATAAAACGCTTCCTTCATGGTTATTTTCGCGTTTTTTCATCAAAATTGCTCAAAAATAAACTCTGTTTAATCGCTTTCAAACCTACTCTCTAAGGGGTTTTTCGGGGTGCTGAACACGAATCTGAAGTCCTTTTTTCGATAAAACGCTTCCTTCATGGTTATTTTCGCGTTTTTTCATCAAAATTGCTCAAAAATAAACTCTGTTTAATCGCTTTCAAACCTACTCTCTAAGGGGTTTTTCGGGGTGCTGAACACGAATCTGAAGTCCTTTTTTCGATAAAACGCTTCCTTCATGGTTATTTTCGCGTTTTTTCATCAAAATTGCTCAAAAATAAACTCTGTTTAATCGCTTTCAAACCTACTCTCTAAGGGGTTTTTCGGGTGCTGAACACGAATCTGAAGTCCTTTTTTCGATAAAACGCTTCCTTCATGGTTATTTTCGCGTTTTTTCATCAAAATTGCTCAAAAATAAACTCTGTTTAATCGCTTTCAAACCTACTCTCTAAGGGGTTTTTCGGGGTGCTGAACACGAATCTGAAGTCCTTTTTTCGATAAAACGCTTCCTTCATGGTTATTTTCGCGTTTTTTCATCAAAATTGCTCAAAAATAAACTCTGTTTAATCGCTTTCAAACCTACTCTCTAAGGGGTTTTTCGGGGTGCTGAACACGAATCTGAAGTCCTTTTTTCGATAAAACGCTTCCTTCATGGTTATTTTCGCGTTTTTTCATCAAAATTGCTCAAAAATAAACTCTGTTTAATCGCTTTCAAACCTACTCTCTAAGGGGTTTTTCGGGGTGCTGAACACGAATCTGAAGTCTTTTTTCGATAAAACGCTTCCTTCATGGTTATTTTCGCGTTTTTTCATCAAAATTGCTCAAAAATAAACTCTGTTTAATCGCTTTCAAACCTACTCTCTAAGGGGTTTTTCGGGGTGCTGAACACGAATCTGAAGTCCTTTTTTCGATAAAACGCTTCCTTCATGGTTATTTTCGCGTTTTTTCATCAAAATTGCTCAAAAATAAACTCTGTTTAATCGCTTTCAAACCTACTCTCTAAGGGGTTTTTCGGGGTGCTGAACACGAATCTGAAGTCCTTTTTTCGATAAAACGCTTCCTTCATGGTTATTTTCGCGTTTTTTCATCAAAATTGCTCAAAAATAAACTCTGTTTAATCGCTTTCAAACCTACTCTCTAAGGGGTTTTTCGGGGTGCTGAACACGAATCTGAAGTCCTTTTTTCGATAAAACGCTTCCTTCATGGTTATTTTCGCGTTTTTTCATCAAAATTGCTCAAAAATAAACTCTGTTTAATCGCTTTCAAACCTACTCTCTAAGGGGTTTTTCGGGGTGCTGAACACGAATCTGAAGTCCTTTTTTCGATAAAACGCTTCCTTCATGGTTATTTTCGCGTTTTTTCATCAAAATTGCTCAAAAATAAACTCTGTTTAATCGCTTTCAAACCTACTCTCTAAGGGGTTTTTCGGGGTGCTGAACACGAATCTGAAGTCCTTTTTTCGATAAAACGCTTCCTTCATGGTTATTTTCGCGTTTTTTCATCAAAATTGCTCAAAAATAAACTCTGTTTAATCGCTTTCAAACCTACTCTCTAAGGGGTTTTTCGGGGTGCTGAACACGAATCTGAAGTCCTTTTTTCGATAAAACGCTTCCTTCATGGTTATTTTCGCGTTTTTTCATCAAAATTGCTCAAAAATAAACTCTGTTTAATCGCTTTCAAACCTACTCTCTAAGGGGTTTTTCGGGGTGCTGAACACGAATCTGAAGTCCTTTTTTCGATAAAACGCTTCCTTCATGGTTATTTTCGCGTTTTTTCATCAAAATTGCTCAAAAATAAACTCTGTTTAATCGCTTTCAAACCTACTCTCTAAGGGGTTTTTCGGGGTGCTGAACACGAATCTGAAGTCCTTTTTTCGATAAAACGCTTCCTTCATGGTTATTTTCGCGTTTTTTCATCAAAATTGCTCAAAAATAAACTCTGTTTAATCGCTTTCAAACCTACTCTCTAAGGGGTTTTTCGGGGTGCTGAACACGAATCTGA
Organism: Creontiades dilutus; assembly: GCA_031894815.1. Taxonomy (NCBI): domain Eukaryota; kingdom Metazoa; phylum Arthropoda; class Insecta; order Hemiptera; family Miridae; genus Creontiades; species Creontiades dilutus. The sequence continues at coordinate 19,253 of JAVIWC010002149.1, forward strand.
AGTCCTTTTTTCGATAAAACGCTTCCTTCATGGTTATTTTCGCGTTTTTTCATCAAAATTGCTCAAAAATAAACTCTGTTTAATCGCTTTCAAACCTACTCTCTAAGGGGTTTTTCGGGGTGCTGAACACGAATCTGAAGTCCTTTTTTCGATAAAACGCTTCCTTCATGGTTATTTTCGCGTTTTTTCATCAAAATTGCTCAAAAATAAACTCTGTTTAATCGCTTTCAAACCTACTCTCTAAGGGGTTTTTCGGGGTGCTGAACACGAATCTGAAGTCCTTTTTTCGATAAAACGCTTCCTTCATGGTTATTTTCGCGTTTTTTCATCAAAATTGCTCAAAAATAAACTCTGTTTAATCGCTTTCAAACCTACTCTCTAAGGGGTTTTTCGGGGTGCTGAACACGAATCTGAAGTCCTTTTTTCGATAAAACGCTTCCTTCATGGTTATTTTCGCGTTTTTTCATCAAAATTGCTCAAAAATAAACTCTGTTTAATCGCTTTCAAACCTACTCTCTAAGGGGTTTTTCGGGGTGCTGAACACGAATCTGAAGTCCTTTTTTCGATAAAACGCTTCCTTCATGGTTATTTTCGCGTTTTTTCATCAAAATTGCTCAAAAATAAACTCTGTTTAATCGCTTTCAAACCTACTCTCTAAGGGGTTTTTCGGGGTGCTGAACACGAATCTGAAGTCCTTTTTTCGATAAAACGCTTCCTTCATGGTTATTTTCGCGTTTTTTCATCAAAATTGCTCAAAAATAAACTCTGTTTAATCGCTTTCAAACCTACTCTCTAAGGGGTTTTTCGGGGTGCTGAACACGAATCTGAAGTCCTTTTTTCGATAAAACGCTTCCTTCATGGTTATTTTCGCGTTTTTTCATCAAAATTGCTCAAAAATAAACTCTGTTTAATCGCTTTCAAACCTACTCTCTAAGGGGTTTTTCGGGGTGCTGAACACGAATCTGAAGTCCTTTTTTCGATAAAACGCTTCCTTCATGGTTATTTTCGCGTTTTTTCATCAAAATTGCTCAAAAATAAACTCTGTTTAATCGCTTTCAAACCTACTCTCTAAGGGGTTTTTCGGGGTGCTGAACACGAATCTGAAGTCCTTTTTTCGATAAAACGCTTCCTTCTTCATGGTTATTTTCGCGTTTTTTCATCAAAATTGCTCAAAAATAAACTCTGTTTAATCGCTTTCAAACCTACTCTCTAAGGGGTTTTTCGGGGTGCTGAACACGAATCTGAAGTCCTTTTTTCGATAAAACGCTTCCTTCATGGTTATTTTCGCGTTTTTTCATCAAAATTGCTCAAAAATAAACTCTGTTTAATCGCTTTCAAACCTACTCTCTAAGGGGTTTTTCGGGGTGCTGAACACGAATCTGAAGTCCTTTTTTCGATAAAACGCTTCCTTCATGGTTATTTTCGCGTTTTTTCATCAAAATTGCTCAAAAATAAACTCTGTTTAATCGCTTTCAAACCTACTCTCTAAGGGGTTTTCGGGGTGCTGAACACGAATCTGAAGTCCTTTTTTCGATAAAACGCTTCCTTCATGGTTATTTTCGCGTTTTTTCATCAAAATTGCTCAAAAATAAACTCTGTTTAATCGCTTTCAAACCTACTCTCTAAGGGGTTTTTCGGGGTGCTGAACACGAATCTGAAGTCCTTTTTTCGATAAAACGCTTCCTTCATGGTTATTTTCGCGTTTTTTCATCAAAATTGCTCAAAAATAAACTCTGTTTAATCGCTTTCAAACCTACTCTCTAAGGGGTTTTTCGGGGTGCTGAACACGAATCTGAAGTCCTTTTTTCGATAAAACGCTTCCTTCATGGTTATTTTCGTTTTTTCATCAAAATTGCTCAAAAATAAACTCTGTTTAATCGCTTTCAAACCTACTCTCTAAGGGGTTTTTCGGGGTGCTGAACACGAATCTGAAGTCCTTTTTTCGATAAAACGCTTCCTTCATGGTTATTTTCGCGTTTTTTCATCAAAATTGCTCAAAAATAAACTCTGTTTAATCGCTTTCAAACCTACTCTCTAAGGGGTTTTCGGGGTGCTGAACACGAATCTGAAGTCCTTTTTTCGATAAAACGCTTCCTTCATGGTTATTTTCGCGTTTTTTCATCAAAATTGCTCAAAAATAAACTCTGTTTAATCGCTTTCAAACCTACTCTCTAAGGGTTTTTCGGGGTGCTGAACACGAATCTGAAGTCCTTTTTTCGATAAAACGCTTCCTTCATGGTTATTTTCGCGTTTTTTCATCAAAATTGCTCAAAAATAAACTCTGTTTAATCGCTTTCAAACCTACTCTCTAAGGGGTTTTCGGGGTGCTGAACACGAATCTGAAGTCCTTTTTTCGATAAAACGCTTCCTTCATGGTTATTTTCGCGTTTTTTCATCAAAATTGCTCAAAAATAAACTCTGTTTAATCGCTTTCAAACCTACTCTCTAAGGGGTTTTTCGGGGTGCTGAACACGAATCTGAAGTCCTTTTTTCGATAAAACGCTTCCTTCATGGTTATTTTCGCGTTTTTTCATCAAAATTGCTCAAAAATAAACTCTGTTTAATCGCTTTCAAACCTACTCTCTAAGGGGTTTTTCGGGGTGCTGAACACGAATCTGAAGTCCTTTTTTCGATAAAACGCTTCCTTCATGGTTATTTTCGCGTTTTTTCATCAAAATTGCTCAAAAATAAACTCTGTTTAATCGCTTTCAAACCTACTCTCTAAGGGGTTTTTCGGGGTGCTGAACACGAATCTGAAGTCCTTTTTTCGATAAAACGCTTCCTTCATGGTTATTTTCGCGTTTTTTCATCAAAATTGCTCAAAAATAAACTCTGTTTAATCGCTTTCAAACCTACTCTCTAAGGGGTTTTTCGGGGTGCTGAACACGAATCTGAAGTCCTTTTTTCGATAAAACGCTTCCTTCATGGTTATTTTCGCGTTTTTTCATCAAAATTGCTCAAAAATAAACTCTGTTTAATCGCTTTCAAACCTACTCTCTAAGGGGTTTTTCGGGGTGCTGAACACGAATCTGAAGTCCTTTTTTCGATAAAACGCTTCCTTCATGGTTATTTTCGCGTTTTTTCATCAAAATTGCTCAAAAATAAACTCTGTTTAATCGCTTTCAAACCTACTCTCTAAGGGGTTTTTCGGGGTGCTGAACACGAATCTGAAGTCCTTTTTTCGATAAAACGCTTCCTTCATGGTTATTTTCGCGTTTTTTCATCAAAATTGCTCAAAAATAAACTCTGTTTAATCGCTTTCAAACCTACTCTCTAAGGGGTTTTTCGGGGTGCTGAACACGAATCTGAAGTCCTTTTTTCGATAAAACGCTTCCTTCATGGTTATTTTCGCGTTTTTTCATCAAAATTGCTCAAAAATAAACTCTGTTTAATCGCTTTCAAACCTACTCTCTAAGGGGTTTTTCGGGGTGCTGAACACGAATCTGAAGTCCTTTTTTCGATAAAACGCTTCCTTCATGGTTATTTTCGCGTTTTTTCATCAAAATTGCTCAAAAATAAACTCTGTTTAATCGCTTTCAAACCTACTCTCTAAGGGGTTTTTCGGGGTGCTGAACACGAATCTGAAGTCCTTTTTTCGATAAAACGCTTCCTTCATGGTTATTTTCGCGTTTTTTCATCAAAATTGCTCAAAAATAAACTCTGTTTAATCGCTTTCAAACCTACTCTCTAAGGGGTTTTCGGGGTGCTGAACACGAATCTGAAGTCCTTTTTTCGATAAAACGCTTCCTTCATGGTTATTTTCGCGTTTTTTCATCAAAATTGCTCAAAAATAAACTCTGTTTAATCGCTTTCAAACCTACTCTCTAAGGGGTTTTTCGGGGTGCTGAACACGAATCTGAAGTCCTTTTTTCGATAAAACGCTTCCTTCATGGTTATTTTCGCGTTTTTTTCATCAAAATTGCTCAAAAATTAGTTAATTTTTGTTTAATCGCTTTCAAACCTACTCTCTAAGGGGTTTTTCGGGGTGCTGAACACGAATCTGAAGTCCTTTTTTCGATAAAACGCTTCCTTCATGGTTATTTTCGCGTTTTTTCATCAAAATTGCTCAAAAATAAACTCTGTTTAATCGCTTTCAAACCTACTCTCTAAGGGGTTTTTCGGGGTGCTGAACACGAATCTGAAGTCCTTTTTTCGATAAAACGCTTCCTTCATGGTTATTTTCGCGTTTTTTCATCAAAATTGCTCAAAAATAAACTCTGTTTAATCGCTTTCAAACCTACTCTCTAAGGGGTTTTCGGGGTGCTGAACACGAATCTGAAGTCCTTTTTTCGATAAAACGCTTCCTTCATGGTTATTTTCGCGTTTTTTCATCAAAATTGAAAAAAAATAAACTCTGTTTAATCGCTTTCAAACCTACTCTCTAAGGGGTTTTTCGGGGTGCTGAACATGAATCTGAAGTCCTTTTTTCGATAAAACTTCCTTCATGGTTATTTTCGCGTTTTTTCATCAAAGTTGCTCAAAAATTAACTCTGTTTAATTGCTTTCAAACCTACTCTCTAAGGGGTTTTTCGGGGTGCTGATCACGAATCTTAAGTCCTTTTTTCGATAAAACGCTTCCTTCACGGTTATTTTCGCGTTTTTTCATCAAAATTGCTCAAAAATTAACTCTGTTTTTATCGCTTTCAAACCTACTCTCTAGGGTGTTTTTCGGGGTGCTGAACACGAATTCGAAGTCCGTTTTTCGATAAACGCTTCCATGGTTATTTTCGCGTTTTTCATCAAAATTGCTCAAAATAAACTCTGTTTAATCGCTTCTCAAACCTACTCTCTAAGGGGTTTTTCGGGGTGCTGAACACGAATCTGAAGTCCGTTTTTCGATAAAACGCTCGCTCATGGTTATTTTCGCGTTTTTTCATCAAAATTGCTCAAAAATAATCTCTGTTTAATCTCTTTCAAACCTACTCTCTAAGGGGTTTTTCAGGGTGCTGAACACGAATTCGAAGTCCGTTTTTCGATAAAACGCTTCCTTCATGGTTATTTTCGCGATTTTTCATCAAAATTGCTCAAAAATTATCTCTGTTTAATCCTTTCAAACCTACTCTTTAATGGGTTTTTTCGGGGTGCTGAACACGAATCTGAAGTCCTTTTTTCGATAAAACGCTTCCTTCATGGTTATTTTCGCGTTTTTTCATCAAAATTCGCTCAAAAATAATCTCGTTTAATTGCTTTCAAACCTACTCTCTAAGGGGTTTTTCGGGGTGCTGAACACGAATCTGAAGTCCGTGTTTCGATAAAACGCTTCCTGCATGGATATAGTCTCGTTTTTTCATCAAAATTGCTCAAAATTTCGGGGTGCTGATCACGAATCTGAAGTCCGTTTTTCGATAAAACGCTTCCTTCATGGTTATTTTCGCGATTTTTCATCAAAATTGCTCAAAAATTATCTCTGTTTAATCCCTTTCAAACCTACTCTCTAAGGGGTTTTTCGGGGTGCTGAACACGAATCTGAAGTCCGTTTTTCGATAAAACGCTTCCTTCATGGTTATTTTCGCGATTTTTCATCAAAATTGCTCAAAAATTATCTCTGTTTAATCCCTTTCAAACCTACTCTCTAAGGGGTTTTTCGGGGTGCTGAACACGAATCTGAAGTCCGTTTTTCGATAAAACGCTTCCTTCATGGTTATTTTCGCGATTTTTCATCAAAATTGCTCAAAAATTATCTCTGTTTAATCCCTTTCAAACCTACTCTCTAAGGGGTTTTTCGGGGTGCTGAACACGAATCTGAAGTCCGTTTTTCGATAAAACGCTTCCTTCATGGTTATTTTCGCGATTTTTCATCAAAATTGCTCAAAAATTATCTCTGTTTAATCCCTTTCAAACCTACTCTCTAAGGGGTTTTTCGGGGTGCTGAACACGAATCTGAAGTCCGTTTTTCGATAAAACGCTTCCTTCATGGTTATTTTCGCGATTTTTCATCAAAATTGCTCAAAAATTATCTCTGTTTAATCCCTTTCAAACCTACTCTCTAAGGGGTTTTTCGGGGTGCTGAACACGAATCTGAAGTCCGTTTTTCGATAAAACGCTTCCTTCATGGTTATTTTCGCGATTTTTCATCAAAATTGCTCAAAAATCATCTCTGTTTAATCCCTTTCAAACCTACTCTCTAAGGGGTTTTCGGGGTGCTGAACACGAATCTGAAGTCCGTTTTTCGATAAAACGCTTCCTTCATGGTTATTTTCGCGATTTTTCATCAAAATTGCTCAAAAATTATCTCTGTTTAATCCCTTTCAAACCTACTCTCTAAGGGGTTTTTCGGGGTGCTGAACACGAATCTGAAGTCCGTTTTTCGATAAAACGCTTCCTTCATGGTTATTTTCGCGATTTTTCATCAAAATTGCTCAAAAATTATCTCTGTTTAATCCCTTTCAAACCTACTCTCTAAGGGGTTTTTCGGGGTGCTGAACACGAATCTGAAGTCCGTTTTTCGATAAAACGCTTCCTTCATGGTTATTTTCGCGATTTTTCATCAAAATTGCTCAAAAATTATCTCTGTTTAATCCCTTTCAAACCTACTCTCTAAGGGGTTTTTCGGGGTGCTGAACACGAATCTGAAGTCCGTTTTTCGATAAAACGCTTCCTTCATGGTTATTTTCGCGATTTTTCATCAAAATTGCTCAAAAATTATCTCTGTTTAATCCCTTTCAAACCTACTCTCTAAGGGGTTTTTCGGGGTGCTGAACACGAATCTGAAGTCCGTTTTTCGATAAAACGCTTCCTTCATGGTTATTTTCGCGATTTTTCATCAAAATTGCTCAAAAATTATCTCTGTTTAATCCCTTTCAAACCTACTCTCTAAGGGGTTTTTCGGGGTGCTGAACACGAATCTGAAGTCCGTTTTCGATAAAACGCTTCCTTCATGGTTATTTTCGCGATTTTTCATCAAAATTGCTCAAAAATTATCTCTGTTTAATCCCTTTCAAACCTACTCTCTAAGGGGTTTTTCGGGGTGCTGAACACGAATCTGAAGTCCGTTTTTCGATAAAACGCTTCCTTCATGGTTATTTTCGCGATTTTTCATCAAAATTGCTCAAAAATTATCTCTGTTTAATCCCTTTCAAACCTACTCTCTAAGGGGTTTTTCGGGGTGCTGAACACGAATCTGAAGTCCGTTTTTCGATAAAACGCTTCCTTCATGGTTATTTTCGCGATTTTTCATCAAAATTGCTCAAAAATTATCTCTGTTTAATCCCTTTCAAACCTACTCTCTAAGGGGTTTTTCGGGGTGCTGAACACGAATCTGAAGTCCGTTTTTCGATAAAACGCTTCCTTCATGGTTATTTTCGCGATTTTTCATCAAAATTGCTCAAAAATCATCTCTGTTTAATCCCTTTCAAACCTACTCTCTAATGGGTTAGTCGGGGTGCTGAACACGAATCTGAAGTCCGTTTTTCGATAAAACGCTTCCTTCATGGTTATTTTCGCGATTTTTCATCAAAATTGCTCAAAAATTTCTGCTCATTTTTGCCATATTGGGAAAATTTGTCAATCTTTGAGCCCCTATATCTCGATGATCGCTTGGTTAAAAATTAAGTGTAAGTACATCCTTATATAGAAAATTTTGTCTACTTTATTTTATAATAGAGTGGTCTTCTCGTTAGGATGAGTAGTTTTCGAGTTATAGCGGAAAAACTGAAAAAAGTCCGAAAAAATCGCGGTCCCCCCCCCCCCCCCCCTGAAGTTAGTTATGAGGTGTAGCACCCCTGGGGGGGGGGGGGGGGGGTAGAAACAACCCAGCAAATTTACGGAAAGTTGGGAATTTTCGCAAGCCCAAACCACCAGATGACTGGATTAAGATGAAAACGAAACGCATCAAAACGAATAGAAAGAGAGAAAATTATAATTTAAGAAACAGACAAACCATAAAAAAAACCTCAAAGATATGGAGTCATATAACAGGAAAACAAGATGTAGACAGTTCAATTTATGTACGAGGAGAAACCGTTTATTTTTATATATAGGTGTACTTACTCAACATCATTGAAAGAGGTTGTTAATAGATTACTTAGATGAATTAAATTAAATTTTCAAACTTCTACTAAGTACAGATGAATTTATGCGATGTATAAGAAATAGGAATAGTTTTATTCGTCACACATCGATACCTGTGGGTATTTTTCATGGATTTCATTTAAAAACGCTACAAATTCTTTCACTAGGGTTTATTATTCAATTGGCTTGCGTTCATGATTTGAATTTCTACTAAGCTTTGGAGTGTGCGTGTTTCACAGGTGATAGAGCGATTATTGAATTTCAGGAGATATGCATAGAGCTCGTAAATCTGTTCTCAACCAAAATACCTATTTGGATTGTTCAGTTGGATCATATTTGTGTGCCTCCTGAAATTCAATAATCACTCTATCACCTGTGAAACACGCACACTCCAAAGCTTAGTAGAAATTCAGATCACGAACGCAAGCCAATTGAATAATAAACCCCTGCGAAAGAATTTGCAGCGTTTCATGCTTCAACTCGTGTATCGGCTACAAAGCCTTTTAGGAGTTCACTCCAGTATCCACATTACTACATCACTAGGTTACTGCGATGAAAACATAAACAATAATAAAAAAATAAAAACGCAAATATTGCCACCATAAATCGGGCCGTATATCGGGAATGGTTTGAGCTACGAACCTGGGGAAGGGCTCATTCGATTCCTCATGGAAAGTTCTTCAAAAAGAGTCCAAATTTAGGCCGCCTTGACCTTTTTTGAGGTTTCTAGGGATTTTACAAAACTTTGGCAACCCTTAAAGAGCACTTTGAATTAAGTGAGAGTGCTGGCTAAAGAATTGAGGCGTTGTCGGATCAACAAGGATTTTTCCTAAAAATTTCAGATTTTTTGCTCCAGCCGTTTGTTAGGAATCGTGCGTACGGCGGACGGACGGAAAAATTTTTATTGCAGATTCGGATTCTACACCCTTTGAAACGTAAACCATACAATTTTCATGGGGGGTTAGAATTTTTTTTTTCAAGAGCGATTACAATGGTTTATGGTTGAATAATAAATAAAAAGCCACAGTTAATAAAATAAAATGATCTCGACCTATTTAATATCACCTTACCTACCGAAATAATTCTAATTAATTCCCTGTAAAACCCCTTCCGACATACAATATGGTTTAGAGTCCCTACCATCAACGCGAATTTTAAAGGACGAATTATTATACAACGATTTTAGAGTGTTTTCAAATTTAGCACTGATATTTTGCGAAAACAATTTTTAATTAAAAAAATAATTTTCGATAATGACCAATCCAACTAGGTACCTAACAAATTCACACTAGGATTTGTCGTACAAATAACCTTCCAATAGGAGGATGCAATCCACAAAGCACGCTCGCTATGGGGGTCTATTTGCCTGATTTTACAGGAGGAATAATGGGAAAATTAAATTAAAAAATTTTTAATCTATTATCTTGATAAGGCAATCTAATCTTAATTTAAGACTCAGTTCATTCATCAGTGGTGAATCACCAACTACTGGTGATTAAAATCGATCAGAATAATAGAATCGAACGACAAACTATGGATGTGTGAACTATTGAAGAGAAAAGTTGTTTCTTTTGGTGAACCGAATCCGGATTCGTTCATTCCGTCAAACGATTCAGATCCTCGGACTTGTTCCAGTTCAGTGGCGGACCGAATCCGCAATCGAGCCTTCTCATTGGCCAAGCAACGACCCGCATCAGCCAATGGTATTTGATTATTTCGGCGCCGGGTCGCATTTGATTTCGAAGACTCGTCCCTTTTATCGAGTCCGTTACACGAATAGATGAAGTTGTTTTGATTTGTATACCACTTCCTATTGTTCCGTTGTTAACAACCGAACAGTACAGAGAAGGCGAATCGGAAATGCTATTACGTTAGAGGGACGATCGAGTAGAATCCATCGGCTGTGTGTCGGGAGTTTTTTCCCTGCGAAGTGGATGGATGCTAAAGGTGGATTCACACTCGCGGTAGCGGGAACGTCAGACCACAGTCAGGTCAGAGTCAAGGGGCCACCCATTCACATTGCAACGTCAGATCACGTCAGGGCAGGCCGGTCTATTCCGCGCTTCAGCTGTAGTTGCACGATCCGAGAAAATAAAAAAAAAAACGTCTTCCAAGTGGGTGTGGCACATAGCTTCCTCGTATCCATAACATGTCTGTATAGATCATTGAAAATTATTATTGACTAAAGAACTTCGTTCAATTAGGCGAAGTAAATATTGAATTAGGGTAAATTTATTCTTATGCAGGAGCATAACTTGAGAAAATAAAGGTAGGCATGTTCAACTATTGAACAAACTGTAAAATATACCTAATAATAAAAATTTACATTGACGCTGAATGAATAGATGACTGAATTGATAAATCATTATTGTGACATTTCTAAAAATAAAATATAAGCATCTTTCAATGACGGATCAAATAATGTTGGGTTGACTGCAGCGTCGTTGCAAAGTACACAACTGCCGTCATCCCTCCGCACAGTGGCTGTATAATGTCAAGAAAAAACAGTCCTGCCGTGATGGAAGACGACGGCAGTGCAGGCATAGGATATTCCAAAAATATTACATCAGTCCTAACAATCCCTGAAAATTTCATCGAAATCAGTCATGAACTCCCGGGGTTATGAGCGTAACAAGGATTTCACGTTTGCGCATGCGCAGAGGCAACTATTGTTCCGGGGGTCATGAAACTCATAGGGGACCATCTACACCCCGACCCGCACAATCCCTGAAAATTTCATCAAAATCGGACTATAACTTCGTGTAGTTTTGCCCGTAACAAGGAGTTGCCAAGTTTATAACCATTCCATGGCTAGTACACCATTGATTTAACCGAGCAAGATCGGAATTAACCTTCGATACAGCACAACTTATGTCTTCGATTTTACATGACAAGTACAATTGTAAATCATCGGCGTACATTGCATAAGAACAATACTGAAATACATCAGGAATTGAATTTATGAAAAGTGAAAAAACTAAGCCGGATAAAACGGACCCCTGCGGAGTGCCAATCACTACTTTCCGCCATGAAGAAAGACTTCCATCCGGTGCCCTAACACTCTGCACTCGACCAGACAAGTAGGAGGTGAACCAGTTGACTACTCTCTCAGACACACCAAGAGACGCAAGAATTGATAGCAAAATATCGTGCCTCAACAGATCAAACGCACGACTTAAGTCAATTCCCACAAACATGGTCACCATACGTTGATCCATGGATTCTCTCACATCATCCAGGACGCATATAAGAGCAGTTTCCGTGCTATAATGTGATTTATAGGCGGATTGCCTGTCATTTATTATTTGCTGGTCTATGACGAACTGGTTCAACTCTGAATATACAATTTTGTCGAAAATTTTACCAGGGGCGCAAAGAATGTTAATTCCACGGAAGTCATTCGCATCTTTCGGGTTTTCGACTTTCTTCAGTGGCATCACAATTGCTTTCTTCCATAGAGCTGGATAATACCCGGTCCTCAGTGATTCCCTATAAATACTGCAAAGTACAGGTACGATGACATCTGCCAGCGTATGCAAGATCTCCACTGGAATGCCGTCCGATCCAACAGAATTAGATTTAACGGAAAACAGACATTCCCGGACTTTTTCGTTAGTCAACTCCATTAAATCAAATGTCGAATCACTCACTAGGACATCCCTGTAATGCTGAATGACATCCTGGGCATTAAAATTTGGGGTGCTACCGACAAAGTGGTAATTTAGCTCGTCAATAGGTACGGGCAACACGCCAACATCAGACCCTTTATCTCTGCCTATTCCTAAACCCCGGACAATATTCCACAAGTCTGCAGACGAGCGATTAGAGCAAAAAATTGATCGAAAATGCCTCGTTTTCGCATTACGCAACACTTGTTTCACTTCGTTTCGAAGCTTCCTATAGATATTAAGATTTTCAGGAGTTTTATTCTTACGGTGGTTCCTCTTAGCTTGGTCACGTAGGCTCATTAGTGTCCTTATACTGTCCGAAATCCAGGGGGCAGGCAAGTGTTTGGGTTTTATTTTATGGAGAGGGCAGTGCTTATCATACAGTTTCAAAATCAAGCTATTGAACAACTCAACTTTACGGTCAATGTCAGGCTCTGAATAAATTATTTTCCAGTCAATTTCATTAGCCTCCCGAATAAAATTAGCCTCAACAAATTTTCGCTTATCACGAACAGTTTTCAAACAATGAGAGACTTTCGGCGTACGTAGAGTTAAGGCGCAGAAAATCATGTCATGGTTAGACATTCCCGGGCATTGGCCAAATTTAAGCACTAAATCGGAGAGAGAGAGAGAGAGAGAGAGAGAGAGAGAGAGAGAGAGAGAGAGAGAGAGAGAGAGAGAGAGAGAGAGAGAGAGAGAGAGAGAGAGAGAGAGAGAGAGAGAGAGAGAGAGAGAGAGAAAGATTTGGTCGTACACCTCCACTCTCACATCTAACCAGAAATATACACATTAATATCGTATTCTTAGTCCGTTCAATTTAAATAAAATAAAATTAGGTTCTTACAATTTTATAATTGTAAGTACTAAAAGTGCTAAATTTAATATTCTGAAAATAAATGATTTTTTATTGCTTTTTTCAAAAAATCATGGCTTTGGACTTCCTTCACCTGGCGCGGAAGGCTATTGTAAAGTATAATACAGAAACGAATTACGGTAAACTTCGGTCGTACATCTCGGTAGCCGAAAAGGAAACAAACAGTTCCTATTATTTAAATCATTTACATTATAACCTATTCTATATTTTGTACAAGTAAACAGGCTTCTTACATAAAATAATACGGTCCATAGAAGATGAAATGTTAAATTTCAACACGTCTTTGATTTTCAAAATTCCTAATATTTTGAACTTGTCATGAACTCTATCATCGAATTTTAGATTTAAAATGAATCTGACGGCACTATTTAGAGCTCTTTGGAGCTTCGTTGTATTTTCAAAATTTAAGTCACACATTACTGACAGGCTACATGAAAAATGAGGCAGAATTGAAGAATTGACAAGAGTTTTTTTTAATATTGCGTGATTTATAAACGAGTAAATTTTTAAAACTGTACTACTTACTACAGATAGTATTGGTCTGTATATTCCATGACGAATTGAATCGCAAAACAAACCCAAGAGAGAGAGAGAGAGAGAGGTAGGGAGGGAGGGGGGAGAGAGAGAGAAATTACCAAATGCCAAGTGACCAGAGCAAGAAGCCAGATATCGATGCCACTAAGCCCAATGGGTCTACAATAATCCTGGATGTACAGGTTGTCAGTAGAAGGGTGGACATGGACCGATCCTGGAAGGCTAAGCAGGAACGACCTACGACAATCTTCATCTGAGCTGAAAGGAGTAGCGCCTAATAACAGGGCATGGCTGCGACCGTGTCATGGCGTGACGTGTGGTGCGGTGAAAGTGGCACCGTGCTTCCTGAGTTGGGCATCTCGTCAGGAGTGCTTCGTGGTTCTTCTCCATCTTCCTCAACTTTCCAAATCCATAGGGCCGGCGTCTGGTGAACATGGGCGGCCTCCACACTTTCATTCTATTTCATTTTTGGTTTGATGTTGTGCCCCCTCCGCCTTTAAGGGAGTACGAGTGATTTTCATTTGTCTTTTCTGGTTTGATTCCAATATTACTCCAGTTGTGCAATCAATTTTAGAATTTTCAAATTTCACGACGAAAGGGAGGAATTGGAGGAGTTAATAACGAATCCTTTCAGCCGCTGCTCAAGCGAAAATTATCGACTGATTCAAGTTCATTCTTTTTTCACTCAGTTAAAATTTTGGTTTGAAATGATTTATTGGCAATGCCCAATTACAATAAATGTGGATGACCGCGGGTCACGTCAAGTACACTTTCAACATTAAGTAAATTAAATAAAAGCAATCCTCCTGCTGAATTAATTAAAGCAATTGACCATTTCTGTAAGGTAAAAAAAAAAATATATATATATATATATATATGAAAATAAAAATAACAAATGAAAATTACAATTATTCACTGAGACCACGAACCCCTCGAATGAATTCCGCAAAACTGACACAAAATATGTCCACGTCAAGGCGATTGGCGGTCCTCATGATCCTTGGCAGTGGTGAATGGTACTGGTAATTGGTATCACTCTGAGGCACGGCGAACACGACCTCACTGCGGGTCGATCTGGGCGGAACACGGAAGTCCAATCTGGCCAAAAACTCCGGCGCATCGACAGTTCCATGTATCACCTTGTAGAGGAATGTCATGTCAAGAACCCTCCTTCTTTTGTCTAAGGCCTCCAACCCCAACAACTTCATTATGTCCTCGTGAGGAATGACATAGTCGATCGCCGGCAAAATCATGTCAAGATGGAACTTAAAATAAGCCATCCGAAGAAATTTCCTCTGAACCTTTTCAACGGTCCTTTTGTGCTCACGGTAATGTGGAGACCAAATAACACTTCCGAATTCGAGTAATGGCCTCACTAGCGAAACATAAAGTAATCGGAAGACCTTTATTTCTTTGAAATCCCTTGACGCCCTCCAAATGAAACCCAATGCTTGGTGCGCCCTCAAGGAAATAGAGGCTATGTGAGGGACGAAGGACATTTCCGAGTCGAGAAGTACCCCCAGATCACGCACCTGGTACACCCGTTCAAGGGAATTTCCTGCTATCCTGTAATCGAACTCTGTTCGATTCCTCACCCTCGAGAAAGTTATACAGTAGCACTTATCGGTGTTCAGCCGCATTCCATTTAAACAACACCACTCCAAGAGTCGCTCCAGTGCACCCTGTAGCCTTAGACTATGGTCGACCGACCCAACCCGGGTAAACATCTTGAGGTCGTCCGCGAAAAACAGACACTGAACATCCGTCAGTACATGATTGAGATCGTTAATAAACACATTGAACAGTATTGGGCCCAGATGGGACCCTTGGGGAACCCCCGACTCCAGCCTGAATCCTCCAGAGATAGAAGAACCCAGCTGTACATATTGGATGCGGTTGTCAAGGTAGCTCGCAAACCATCTCAACATACCACCACAAACCCCGAAGTGACCAAGCTTGTTCAGCAAAAGCGTATGGTCCACCTTATCGAACGCTTTGGCGAAGTCCGTGTAGATCACATCCACCTGCAAACCTTCTCGCATAGCGTCTAACACATAATTTTGAAGGACCAGGAGATTAGAGGTGACCGATCTGCGCCGTCGGAATCCGTGTTGGTTTGAATGAAGCATCGTATCGACCAATGGTGACAGCACGTCGCATACCAAACTCTCACACACCTTCGCCAAAATATTTAGCTTAGAAATTGGCCGGAAGTTTCGTACATTTCTTCGGTCCCCTCCTTTGTGAATCGGTACAATGAAACTGTTCTTGAATGATTGGGGAACCGATCCGGTGGAGAAAGACGCGTTAAATAGAATGCATAAGGGGTAAGCAAGGGTAGCAGAGCATCTTGAGAAAACTGACGGTGGGACTCCGTCAGGACCAGCCCCCTTTTTTTGATCCAGGCTGTTAAGCTTCACCACAATTTGGTCAACCGATACATGTAACTCAGAAAAATTGATGGACGGGAACATGTGTGATGATGTATAAGGAGGTAGGAAGTCTCCTAATGTGCTGGTGAAGTCGAACTTCATTTCGTATACAAAGGTGTACCGGTATGCATCAACAACACACCTAAGTACATTGTTTTGAAACCGCTGTATAATATCGCGATTACTTTGAGCAGTACAGCCCCACAACTGCACTTCATAAGTCCAGACTGGTTTGAGGACTTGTTTGTACAACGTTAATTTGTTCTGGATTGACATCTTTGAGTGCCGACCCATTAACCAGTACATTTTTCTGAACTTGAGAAATAAACCACAGTAATTTTAACTTAATATTCTTACAGAAGATAGAGAGGATAATGGCCGATCCATTATACCCTACTCATAACAACTAGAATTCTCAGCCGATATTCCGGCTTTATGTTCGATTAAGGAATTGGTCTCGTTTTGAAAAATATTGATATTAATAAGTGTTTATAAATGGTTATAAGTATGATCATAGTAAACACAGACTTAGGTATGTCAATGTATGGCATGTGTTGCTGGGGAAACCGGAACTCAATCAAAACTAGTAGTACCAGTAACGATTATTTTCCTCTTCGCTTCGACATAAGTTTCGGAAAAAGGAAATGCCCGCGTTTAATAGATAACTCCGCAGTTATGCTCTCGGTCAAAACTAGTTTTGACAAAAACATTCATCGCAGTCAAAACTAGATCTGTCAGTAGGACCTCGTCAAAACTGAGGGCCTTCGTCAAATCTAGTTTAGTTTAGGCAAAACTAAATTTGTCTGATTTCTGGTTTCGACTGCACCACATGCATTACTCAGCAATATTTTCTTGTATTATTCGCGATGATAAATCTTTATAATAGATTTTGAACCGTTGAAAAACTATAGGGGATATTCGTTCGCATTATGCTTGTTATTTTATCGTCATCATTGATCAACGCTAACGGATAAGATTTAGGAGTTGTAATTAAAAACACTCAATATTTCAAAAAGTTGTTGGTTGAGTTTAGTGGAAATTATATGTGTAAGACTAAAGATATCCTCAAACGGATATCCACAAACCGAAAGACACAGAAAGAATCGATGCTCAAAGTTTGTTG
Source organism: Creontiades dilutus (assembly GCA_031894815.1). Taxonomy (NCBI): domain Eukaryota; kingdom Metazoa; phylum Arthropoda; class Insecta; order Hemiptera; family Miridae; genus Creontiades; species Creontiades dilutus. Next base: position 35,894 of record JAVIWC010002149.1, read on the forward strand.
AGAATCGAAAACTAAGTCGATCCCAACATACAAACGTAATGAAATAAATAATGAAATGTAGAACAATGTAAGATGAGATGAAATTTCTCGGTAACCAGAACAACAACTCTGGGTTTGAAAAACATGATGGAGTAACTAACAACACTAAGGATTGTGGTCAACAACGAAATGAGGTACGAGAGTAGACGAGAATCTTATAATTAAC
>JAVIWC010002151.1:0-35191 GCA_031894815.1 Creontiades dilutus
CTGTGAAACACGCTCTCCAAAGCTTAGTACAAATATAAATCATGAAGGCAAGCCAATTGAATAATAAACCCCAGTGACAGAATTTGCAGCGTTTTTTTATTGAACCTCAATACCCCCCCCACAATAAAAACATCTATAATTTATCAAGTCCTTTGGCACTCGTATTGCGTTAAAACTTCCCCAAATCCAAATTTAAACGATGTAGCCAAAGGTAAACAGATGTAGAGGGGGCACACAAATATCATCAACTGATCAGTCCAAATAGGTGTTTTGGATGAGAACCGATTTATGTGGTCTATGCATATCTCCTGAAATTCAATAATCGCTCTATCACCTGTAAAACACGCACACTCCGAAGCTTAGTAAGATTCAAATTATGAACGCAAGCCAATTGAATAATAAACAACAGTGAAAGAATATTTATTTACCCCTGTAATAATATTGAATAATATTTCTATATATATCAGAATGCTTCAACCCGTGTATCGGCTATAAACTACAAATATCCACATCGGCTATCACTCCAGTATCCACATTCACTACAACTCGACGCTATCGGCCGGACATCACTAGGTTACAAACAAACAATAATAAACCAAAAAACGCAAAATGTTGGCACCATAAATCGGGCCATACATCGAGAATGGTTTGACCTACGGACGTGGGGAAGGGCTCATTCGATTCCTCGTGGTATGTTCTTCAAATAGGTATAAATTTAGGCCGCCTTGACGTTTTTTGAGGTTTTTAGGGATTTTACAAGACGTTGACAACCCTTAAAGGGCACTTTAAATTAAGTGAAAGAGCTGGCCCAAGAATTGTGTTGTGTTGTCGGACCAAGATGGATTTTTCCTGAAAATTTCAGATTTTTTTGCTCCAGCCGTTTGGGAGAAAACGTGCGTACGGCGGACGGACGGAAAATTTTTAATTGCACATTTGGATTCTACACCCTTTGAAACGTAAACCATGAAAATTTCAGGGGGGGTTAGAAATTTTTTTTTTTTTCCAAGAGCGATTACAATGGTTTATTATTGAATAATAAACAAAAAAATGGCGTTTAGTACTTTTTGTGATGCAGCCTCTTAAATCGGTGGCCAATTTTACTGCCGTAGTGTTTTCCAAGGGATTCATGCTGTCATATTTCGATTTTTGCTCTAATAACCAGAAATCTCAGATCTTATAAACTTGATTTACGATAAACATGACCTATAAACATGATTCATAACTGCAATTTGGACTTGGTCATGTTTGCACACTTCCGCTTGTTTCCAAGGGTGCTGTCGTATTTCGGTTTCCGCCCTAATAACCAGAAATCTCAGATTTTATAAACGTGATTTATAACAAACATGACCTATAAACGTGATTCAAAACTGCAATTTGGAGTTGGTCATGTTTGCACATTTCCGCTTGTTTCCAAGGGTGCTGTCGTATTTCGGTTTTCGCCCTAATAACCAGAAATCTCAGATCTTATAAACGTGATTTATAACAAACATGACCTATAAACGTGATTCAAAACTGCAATTTGGAGTTGGTCATGTTTGCACATTTCCGCTTGTTTCCAAGGGTGCTGTCGTATTTCGGTTTTCGCCCTAATAACCAGAAATCTCAGATCTTATAAACGTGATTTATAACAAACATGACCTATAAACGTGATTCAAAACTGCAATTTGGACTTGGTCATGTTTGCACATTTCCGCTTGTTTCCAAGGGTGCTGTCGTATTTCGGTTTTCGCCCTAATGACCAGAAATCTCAGATCTTATAAACGTGATTCATATCAAACATGACCTATAAACATGATTTATAACTGCAATTTGGATTAGATCATATTTCCAAATGTTGCCTGCTCATGTCCAGAACATCTAGAAGCAATTTGGTGACCAATTTCAATGCCGTTGTTGTTTCCAAGAATCGCCGGAAAATTGGTTCGGAAAAGCTCGGAAAATCGGGGATCATTTGATGGGAAATTCGAAGAGAAATCGTCCGTGTTTTTGTCTAATCGAGGCAGGAAATCGACTTCCTGTATCGTTCGAAGGGGGGCGGTATGAGAAGGAGCGAGAGGGAGTGGGAAGGAGGGGAGATGGGAAAGAGGGGAAGTGAGGGGAAATGATGGGAAGGAGGAGTGGGGGGGAGGGTTCAGACCGGATCGCTTCGTCACTACTAAAGGGTATTGACGATGTCAAGGCGCATGCGCGAATGCCGGTAGGGGAGGTAAAAGATGACGTAGGGCAAACTCCCCCCCCACCCCTACCCTTCTATTCTTTACACAACTTCCCCTCCTTTGTAAGAGGGAGCGAGACGAACGATAAAAGAAAGGTACGCGTACGAGCGAGAGGGAACGATAGGAAATTGACGATGGTGGATGGGTTTGAGTAGAGGGAAGATTCATTGTTGCGTTTAAATAGGTAAAGTCGACCCCGGTGTGTGAAGGAGAGAGAGGGGACGATAGGGGGCTACGTGAGAGGGAGTGAGAGGGAAGAGGAGCCCTCTCAACAGAGGACAAGCTACACGAGGAACTGAATATACCAACTGAATAGGGAAATGAACACGAATATTAAGAAATATCAGCAATTTTTGAAGATATAGGTTCATTATTTATTATAACTCTAAAAATGTTTGAAAAATGTCTTTATCAAAATCTGTTTAAGCATTCAGAAATGATTCCTTATATATATACATTTTGAGCACATCAAATCATAAAAAATGAATAAAAAAAAACGCTGGAAAATCGGCAAAAATTTAGTTTTTAGCTGAATACCAGATAACAGAAGTTATCAAACAAGAATCTGGACATTTATAAACCTATGGTCAAATTCTACTGTTAAATGAACTTGAAGTTTTTTAAAAATAAGCTCAAAATCGATGAAAACACGAACAAATTGTAAAAATCCCCAAATTTCCAGATTTTTTTGTCGGAACATGAACCAGAAAAAGTTCTTGTTTTATAAAATTTGTGATTAACGTTATTATCGTGTCCAAAATGCTTAAATTTCGCCCAAAATTCAAATTAAATGTGATGTGATATCGTAGGGAAAATTCGCTCTTAACGGTCATGCTGCATGAAGGTAGCTTTTGTGTGTGTAAATTTCACGGTTTTTAAAAAAATTTTGACCCCCGTGTGTGAAGGAGAGGGAGGGAACGATAGGGGGGCTACGTGAGAGGGAGTGAGAGGGAAGAAGCCTCTCAACAGAGGACAAGCTACATGAGGAACTGAATATACCAACTGAATACAAGAACTGAACACGAATATTAAGAAAAATCAGCAATTTTTGAAGATATAGGTTCATTATTTTTAATACCAAGGGCTGTAAAAATGTTAAAATTAAATTTTTTTGAGAAACGTCTGTATCAAAATCCGTTTTTTTAAGCGTTCTGAAATGATTTTGATGAGTTATTGAACGAAAATCAGGACATTTACAAATGTATGAACAAAATTGGTCTGAAAAATGAACATAAATTTGTTCAAAATAAGCAGTAATATAAAATATCACAAATTTAATTGTTTTATAGGAACATTCTTCCAGAAAAGGTTAATTTCTTGCAATAAAATGTGTAATTAACGTTATTTCTGTCTCCAAAATTCCGAAATTTCAACCCAATTCAACAATGGGATGTGATATTGTAGGAAAATTCGCTCTTAATGGACATTCTGCATGAAGGTAGCTTTTGTGTGTGTAAATTTCACGATTTTGACATTTTTGACCCCGGTGTGTGAAGGAGAGAGAGGGGACGATAGGGGGCGATACGAGAGAGTGAGAGGGAAGAGGAGCCCTCTCAACAGAGGACAAGCTACACGAGGAACTCAATATACCAACTGAATACAAGAACTGAACACGAATATTAAAAATCAGCAATTTTAGGAAAAAAACACGCACTCTCCAAAGCTTAGTATAAATTCAAATCATGGACGCAAATCAATTGAATAATAAACCCCGAAAATTGGAGAATCCGCAGCGTTTTTTATGGTTATCAGAATGCTTCGACCCGTGTATCGGCTACAAACCCTTTTAGGAGTTCACTCCAGTATCCACATTACTACGTCACTAGGTTACTGATATCAACACAAAAACAATAATAAACCAAAATAACGCGAATGTTGGCACCATAAATCGGGAATCGTTTGACCTTCGGGCCTGGGGAGGGGCTCATTCGATTCCTCGTGGAGTGTTCTTCAAAAAGAGTACAAATTTAGGCCGCCTTGACTTTTTTTTTGAGATTTTTAGGGATTTTACAAAACTTTGACAACCCTTAAAAGGCCTTTTTGACCATTTTAGGGACGTCCCTCCGCAGCGAGGGTTATTCAGTTGAGGGACGCCCTATTATAATTGATTCAGGGGGATGTGGAACAACCCAAATATTACAAAAACGAAATACAGCTCGCTCCCAAAGATCGCGGAAGAAAATCCGAAAAAAAAAAAAAAAAAATTTAATTTGAAATAATCCAAGTTAAGGGTTACAATTTTTCAACCCCTAATTTAATTGGTTTATATTTTCCAAAATGCCTTTGTAAAAATGAAATCAAAAACTTTTTATAGGCTCATTTTTATGTAAACTTGAGTAAACTTTTGGGGAAATCCACAGGGAACTGCAAAACGCAGATTGTTGGAATGTTCTGAAGAATTGGAAATCAAAAGATGCCAACTGGAGAGACAGCTAGCTTAATATTCTTTATTGCTAAAAGCTGAATCATTGACCTTCTCGGAGTTCATGAAAACCACGTTCTCAAAACAATCAATATTGGTAGCCGAAATGTAGGAAATGCTGGTTGAACCCTGCTGAATAGTCTTTAATACTTCCAAGTTGCTGAAGAAGCGGCTGGCTTCGAACTGGAGGAAATAAACACACAAGATTGGTTACCAAATATTTATTAACACGATTTTATCACAGTCTGATAGTGAGATGCTTACTTAACGCTGCATAAATTTTGAAAGAAATAACCTTTATCAGATAATTCAGTTACAATCAAGTTTATATTCCAGATTAGTATGAAGTGGGAAACACATTTACAAAACACACCATACCTGCTGCTGAAATTATTATACTTTGCTGAATACGTAATTAGAATAGAAATTGAATGATTAAAGGTTGCTACATTGAAAGGGTTTTTTCTTTGGAGGAAAATTTTTATCAATTCTGATTGGATTGGGTATATTTATTGTTACGATTGTCTTTATATCACACCAAGATTGATGGAACAGACCAAAGAACTTGACATTCCGAAAAAATCTATCAGCAGTAACTTAAAACAATATAAACTTCAATAACTGGAATTCTGACAATTTAGTAGTGAAATAAACATTGCGATTCTCTGGGGGAAGTTAATGATATCAAGTCAAATGGAAGCCGAGTCTGCAAGATTTATCAGTCCATCACAAATCAGCAAACATTCAGTTAACTTAAAGCTGCAGAAATCTAAAGGATTTTCCTTGATTCAACTAAATTTATCTAGCTTCAATATACCTCCAAGTTGAAAGTCATTTGCATAGAAGTGAAATTTTTCAAAACAGGTGGTTTCCATGTTATTTGCCACGTTGCGCGCTGTACATTTCTACCCGCTGACGATTGCTGATCTTGCATGCTTCGTCAGCAAGGCGTTCATCGTTTGCTTAACAATCCTCAATAACTGGAATTCTGACAATTTGCTTGAGGAATGAAAAATGAAATTCTCTGGGGGAAGTTAATGGAAGCTAATGGAATCTGGAAGCTGAATCTGCAAGACCCATTAGTGCATCACTGATTAGCAAGCAATCAGTTAACTTGAACCTGCCAAAGTCTGAAGGAATTTCCTTGATTGAACAAAACAGGTGGTTTCCATGTTATTTGCCATGTCGCCAGCTGTACATTTTCTGCCCGCTGACGATTGCTGATCTTGCAGTGTTTAGTCAGCAAGGCGTTCACCGTTTGCTTGTCCATCCTCAATAACTAGAATTCTGACAATTTGCTTGAGGAATGAAAAAAGAAATTCTCCGGGGGAAGTTAATGGAAGCTAATGGAATCTGGAAGCTGAATCTGCAAGACCCATTAGTACATCACTGATTAGCAAGCATTCAGTTAACTTGAACCTGCCAAAGTCTGAAGGAATTTCCTTGATTGAACGGCGTCTATCTAGTTTCAAGTCTTCTATGTCGAAATGTCTGCAGTAACATTGACAATTTCTCAACAATGAAATTCTGACAACTTCTTGGGGATGATAATGACAGAAGTTTGGTCAGATAGGAAGGTGAATCAGCAAGATTTATCAGTCCATCACAAATCAGCAAACATTCAAGTTAATTGGAATTCTGAATGGGATTTCGCTTGATCAAGAAAACAAAAATTTATCAGCAGCAACGCTGAGCAATATCAACGTGAATATGAAAATTTAGATTCTCGGGGGATGATAATGACATCTGGTCAGATAGGAAGGTGAGTCTGCAAGATCTATCAGTCCATCACAAATCAGCAAACATTCAGTTAACTTAAAGCTGCAGAAATTGATGGGATTTCGCTTGATCAACAAAATTCATCAGCAGCAACGCTGAGCAATATCAACATAAATATGGGGATTCTCAGGTGAAAGATGGACATCTGGTTAGATGGTAGCTGAATCTGCAAGTTACAACAGTCCATCACAAATCAGCAAACATTCAGTTAACTCATTGCAGAAATTGAAAGTAATTTGCCTATCAGTGAACTTTTTCAAAACAGGTAACGTCCACGTTATTTGCCATGTCGCGCGCTGTACATTTTCTGCCCGCTGATATTCGCCGACCTCGCGTGCTTCGTCAGCAACGCGTTCACCGTTTGCTTCTCAGTCGAAAAACTGCTGACGTAAGGGGCGATCTGATCCAGCGTCCAGGACCGCCTCTCTTGAAACAGCTGAGCGAACCTTTCGGAGAGATCTTCCGGCAGTTTGTGCTCCGGGTAGTACCAAATCACCTGTAACAGAACGTGAACGTTTTGAAATCTTTAAGAAACTATTTCTCAATCATTCGATACAACTTAAAAATACCCAATCGATATGTCCATACCATTTTACAGCGATTTGTTTGAAGTAATTTTAAATTTATATTTTAGTAACGATATTTGTAATTTGTGCAACTGGATCCAGACTGAATTACTTTGATGGATCACGCTGCGTGTGACGGGGATAATACAATGTTGCATCCACAGACGCTCCACGCTTCTCAGAATATGGTTTTACATAACCCACAATTACGTCGGTCAATGTAATCATAAAATAACTTTATTATATACCATTATGACAAAAATTTCACTTTTCTCCACATTGTTCCCTTTTGGTTTATTATTCAATAATAAACCATTGTAACGGAATCGCTCTAGGAAAAAAAAAATTCGTCATTATGTGTCCGTCCGATGAACCAGGCAGCAAAAAAGCAGACAAACCCTTCACTGCTGAAAGCGTGTGGTAACAGAGACATTGCAAACCAATTTTGCTGATGCAGCAGAACACCGTTCTATTTTGCTGCATTTGTTACAACCATTTGTGCGTTTCCTTGAGATGTTAATAGTAAAGGTGATTCCTCTCTTTAAACAGGACGAATATTCGTGTTTCAAGATATCGGTTTATAATATCGGTTGCGTTAAAAATCAAATTATTTACGAAGGACAAAATATGTTGAGTTATCAGTAATTACTGGTAACCTCGTTAAGATCCTAATCAGTCCGTTAGAGCAGAGTTGTTTGCTGAATTAAAGTTTGACGAGAGTTAATATAATATCGATTCCGGCAAACCAAATTTGCTGATGCAGCAACAGGGGAACTTACAGGAGTTAAACTGGTTTAACGTCATCGTAGCCAAAGCAATGTTGTCTTGCCCTCACATTTCTATACTTGTTGAGTTATGTAACTACTGGTAACCTCTACTTAAGATCCAGGTCTAGAGCAGCGTTGTTTGCTGAATGCCCAGCGCGTGATAATATTGATCAGGGCAAACCATTTGCTGATGCAGCACCAGGGGACGAGCTCGTTAATACTAACGGGCTTCGGGGCTCCGTGGAGAAAGACAAATCGGTCTAACGACGGCGTTAAATTCAGGCGTTAGCCTAAACGGCACGTTAAACTGGTTGGTGAAAGTGGCACTAGGACAATGTTGTCTTGCCCTCGCATTTCTATACTTGTTGAGTTATGTAACTACTGGTAACCTCTACTTAAGATCCAGGTCTAGAGCAGCGTTGTTTGCTGAATGCCCAGCGCGTGATAATATTGATCAGGGCAAACCATTTGCTGATGCAGCACCAGGGGAAACTTACAGGAGGGTTGGTTTTGTCATCGTACAAAGCAAGGCTATACTTGTTGAGTTATTCAGTTGACTCAGGTCCGTCACCAATCCAGAAGGCACGCTGCTTGACCAGGCGCTCAGGAATTCCTGAAGGTTGAACTTGTCGACAGGTCGTAACAAAGATTCTCCCAAAAATCTGTAACAATGACAATCCGTAACAGAATAATAATGCAAAGTTGATGCTCCATTCGGTGAATAGAACGGAAAGAATATGGTATATTTCCACGAAATGAAAGATTTTTATACGAGATGTTGCCGAAAATGGGAAATTAAGCAAAATGAACCAGAGCAGCTTCAAGATACAGGGTGTGTATTGTTGAGATGGACCAAACTTATAAGGATTATGCTGTTAATTTGCAACAGAAAGTACCTCAACTGATGGAAGTTCAACTCCACAATTGATCAGGTCAAATAATCCACTTAGAGGGACAGGCTCATGAGGAAAAGAAAGTTTGCTTAGCAGTACGCAGTATATCTTGATGTTGATCGAGCGTTTGACAAAGTTTGGAATGAGGGATTCATTCTCAAGTTGCAAGAAAAACTGGCAATAAAGTGTTTTGAGATGGAGTCCCACGAGGGGCTGTGTAGGACCTAGAAAATTGAATTGAACACCAAGGGCACATTAATGCAGCAATTTCGGCAGTCAGCGCATGAGGGGGGTCTGGTTGACCAGTATTCTTTCCAGTAATTTGAGATTAGAGCTGATAGAGCAAACCGGCCTGTGTTCAGTAACTGCCCATAAAGATCCACATCCTGTCCCCTGTTTTTGGTATGGAAGTAATATAAGCGCACTGTCAGCGTTCCAGAATAATACCTGATTCAAGAGAACGCTTGAACAGCACACACAATGCCAGCCAAACTTCCAGCAGAAGCTTGAAGCATAGCAGGATCCAGAGACTGCAGTCGAGCATCCAGAATTCTCTCAACAACCCCAAGGAAGCCACTGCATAAGACGACAGTAAAGGCCACTCCTGTCCACTCTGATGAGGAGCAAACTGGTGGATTCTGTACCACCTTACAGACCCACATTGGCTCTTATCCTCTGTTTTTGGTATGACCGTAATATAAGCGCATTTCCAGCATTCCAGGACAATACCTGATTCAAGAGAACGCCTGAACAGCACAAACAATCCCTGACAAACGTCCAGCAGAAGCTTGAAGCATTGCTGGGGACGCCCCATCAGCAGCCCATGTCCTTAGCAGGATCCAGAGACTGCAGTCGAGCATCCAGAATTCTCTCAACAATCCCAAGTGATGCCACTGCAAAAGACGACAATAAAGGCATTCCATCCTGTCCACTCTGAGATGAGGAGCAAACTGGGTGGATTCTGTACCACCTTACAGATCCACATTGGCTCTTATCCTCTGTTTTTGGTATGGCCGTAATATAAGCGCATTTCCAGCATTCCAGGACAATACCTGATTCAAGAGAACGCCTGAACAGCACACACAATCCCTGACAAACTTCCAGCAGAAGCTTAAAGCAATGCAGGTGACACCCATCAGTGGCCCATGTCCTTAGCAGGATCCAGAGACTGCAGTTGAGCATCCAGAATTCTCTCAACAATCCCAAGTGATGCCACTGCAAAAGACGACAATAAAGGCATTCCATCCTGTCCACTCTGATGAGGAGCAAACTGGGTGGATTCTGTACCACCTTACAAATCCACATTTGCTGTTTTTGGTCCAATCCTAATATAAGCGCATTATCAGCATTCCAGGACAATACCTGATTCAAGAGAACGCCTGAACAGCACACACAATCCCAGACAAACGTCCAGCAGAAGCTTGAAGCATAGCAGGGGACACCCCATCAGCAGCCCATGTCCTTAGCAGGATCCAGAGACTGCAGTCGAGCATCCAGAATTCTCTCAACAATCCCAAGTGATGGCACTGCAAAAGACGACAATAAAGGCATTCCATCCTGTCCACTCTGATGAGGAGCAAACTGGGTGGATTCTGCACCACCTTACAGACCCACATTGGCTGTTTTTGGTCCAACCGTAATATAAGCGCATTTCCAGCATTCCAGGACAATACCTGATTCAAGAGAACGCCTGAACAGCACACACAATCCCAGACAAACTTCCAGCAGAAGCTTGAAGCATAGCAGGGGACGCCCCATCAGCATCCCATGCCCTAAGCAGGATCCAGAGGCTGCAGTCAAGCATCCAGAATTCTCTCAACAATCCCAAGTGATGCCACTGCAAAAGACGACAATAAAGGCATTCCATCCTGTCCACTCTGAGATGAGGAGCAAACTGGATGGATTCTGTGCCACCTTACAGACCCACATTGGCTCTTATCCTCTGTTTTTGGTATGGCTGTAATATAAGCGCATTTCCAGCATTCCAGGACAATACCTGATTCAAGAGAACGCCTGAACAGCGCACACAATCCCATACAAACGTCCAGCAGAAGCTTGAAGCATAGCAGGTGACGCCCCATCAGCAGCCCATGTCCTTAGCAGGATCCAGAGACTGCAGTCGAGCATCCAGAATTCTCTCAACAATCCCAAGTGATGCCACTGCAAAAGACGACAATAAAGGCATTCCATCCTGTCCACTCTGAGATGAGGAGCAAACTGGGTGGATTCTGTACCATCTTACAAATCCACATTGGCTGTTTTTTGGAATCATAATATGAGCGCATTTCAGCATTCCAGGACAATACTGATTTAGAGAACGCCTGAACAGCACACACAATCCCAGACAAACTTCCAGCAGAAGCTTGAAGCATAGCAGGTGACGCCCCATCAGCAGCCCATGTCCTTAGCAGGATCCAGAAACTAGAGTCGAGCATCCAGAATTCTGTCAACAATCCCAACTGATGCCACTGCAAAAGACGACAATAAAGGCATTCCATCCTGTCCACTCTGATGAGGAGCAAACTGGGTGGATTCTGTACCACCTTACATATCCACAGTGGACTATTATCCTCTGTTGTTGGTATGGGCGCAGATAAGCGCATTTCCAGCATTCCAGGACAATACCTGATTCAATAGAACGCCTGAACAGCACACACAATCCCAGCCAAACTTCCAGCAGAAGCTTGAAGCATTGCAGGGGACGCCCCATCAGCAGCCCATGTCCTTAGCAGGATCCAGAGACTGCAGTCGAGCATCCAGAATTCTCTCAACAATCCCAAGTGATGCCACTGCAAAAGACGACAATAAAGGCATTCCATCCTGTCCACTCTGATGAGGAGCAAACTGGGTGGATTCTGCACCACCTTACAGACCCACATTGGCTGTTTTTGGTCCAACCGTAATATAAGCGCATTTCCAGCGTTCCAGGACAATACCTGATTCAGGAGAAGGCCTGAACAGCACACACAATCCCTGACAAACGTCCAGCAGAAGCTTGAAGCATTGCAGGGGACACCCCATCAGCAGCCCATGCCTTTAGAAGGATCCAGAGACTGCAGTCGAGCATCCAGAATTCTCTCAACAATCCCAAGTGAATGGCACTGCAAAATACGACAATAAAGGCATTCCATCCTGTCCATTCTGAGATGACGACAGAGCAAGACCAAAAAAGCGTGCTTACCAAACAGATTGGCAATATCGCATGGTGAATCTGGTAGACCATCATTCTATCCAGAAATTTGGGATTAGTGCTGACAGAGCAAGCTTGGAGGGTTCTGTACCAACTTAAAGATCCACATTTGCTCCTGTCCTCTGTTTTTGGTATGGCCATAATATAAGCGCATTTGCAGCATTCCAGAATATCTGATTCAAGAAAACGCTTCAACAGCTGATGCCAAACTTCCCCGCAATCTCAGGGAAGCAGTCCATCAGAAATGTACAGTAATGAACAACATAATTCAACCACGTTTCGTTCAAACACATCAAAACCCAAAACCCGTAAGAAAAGCGTGACCCATCGCTCACCTGCATATTTTGAATTCGTTCAGCCGGTACAATTTGTCGCCATTTTCATTGTAATCGTCCGTCGACTCGAGATAAACGTTCAGTATGTGATCCAGTATGGCGTCGGGGACCAAACCTACAACATAACGGAACGTAACGCGTCGATTCAGGAACGTACCTACGACATACTTTTATACGATCTATCCGATATGGTTAGATTGATATGATATGACTATGATGATTTTAGTTTTTCTTTCGAAGAAAAGCAAGAAAATCAGCATTCTAAGATTCTAATATTTTAATATCGTGGGGTTCCGAGTAAAAGTGACCAAGTAACATTTGCAAAAATTTTACAAGGGAGCGATCTGAAGTTTCACCTATTTTCTTCTTACGAACACTGGTTGTGTGATGTCTCATCCGACTATGTTTCGATTTTACTTTATCCTGTAGGTAGTTAGCTAGTGCCCGCCTATGATATCGTGCTTCAAAATTCACTTCAGATTAAATAATAGCTGTTTTCCGGAAAACTCTATTTGATCATTTTTACCTACCTGGAGTTTCAAGCTTTACTCATTTGGTCAATTCAATTCTTCGAAAATCTGTCGCATAGTTACATGAAATTGAATAGTTTTTTCGTTAATTTATCGTGTTGCCAAGCATCTAATAACAATGATATACCTATTTCTGTTAGAAAAGGTTATCCATTACCTATCACTGTAATTGGTCATTTTAACCTGCCCACTATGCAATCTTACAAATCTTCAGTAAAAGTGATCAAAATATCAATTGATAACATTTACACGCACCAGTTAATATCGTGGGGTTCCGAGTAAAAGTGACCAAGTAAGATTTGCAAAATTTTACAAGGGAGCGATCTGAAGTTTTACCTATTTTCTTCTTACGAACACTGGTTGTGTGATGTCTCATCCGACTATGTTTCGATTTTTCTTTATCCTGTAGGTAGTTAGCTAGTGCCCGCCTATGATATCGTGCTTCAAAATTCACTTCAGATTAAATAATAGCTGTTTTCCGGAAAACTCTATTTGATCATTTTTACCTGCCTGGAGTTTCAAGCTTTACTCATTTGGTCAATTCAATTCTTCGAAAATCTGTCGCATAGTTACATGAAATTGAGGGATTGAATAGTTTTTTCGTTAATATATCGTGTTGCCAAGCATCTAATAACAATGATATACCTATTTCTGTTAGAAAAGGTTATCCATTACCTATCACTGTAATTGGTCATTTTCACCTGCCCACTATGCAATCTTACAAATCTTACACAGTAAAAGTGATCAAATGGCAATTGATAACATTTACATGCACCAGCGAGAGTACATTTATAATCCATCTCGTGTTTTGTGGTTGAGTTCAAATGCCATTTGGTCACATAAAACTCTTTGGGTCAGGCAGGTAAAATTTATTTTCAAGTATTTCTTGCACATCAGTTTGAAGATAACGTTCTTAGCAACAACACACAGTAGACAACGTTCCTTAGTACCGGAATGACAAAAAAAGCTCATTTTGAAAAAAATGTTACTTGGTCACTTTTACCCGGAACCCGACGATATGTATAAGGAGTACTAGAATGGATCACCCTTATTGGAGTATTATTCAATAATAAACCAATGTAATCGCTATTTTTCTAAACCCCCCCTGAAAATTTCATGGTTTACGTTTCAAATGGTGTAGAATCCAAATCTATAATACAAATTTTTCCGTACGTTTTCTCCCGAACAGCTGGAGCAAAAAATCTGAAATTTTCAGGAAAAATAAATATTGGTCCGACAACGCCCCGATTCTTTAGCCAACACTCCCACTTAATTTAAAGTGCCCTTCAAGGGCTGTCAAAGTTTTGATTAATCCCTAAAAACCTCAAAAAAAACCAAGGCAGCCTAAATATGGACTTTAACGATGACGAATCGAATGAGTCCCTCCCCAGGTCTGTAGGTCAAACCATTCCCGATGTATGGCCCGATTTATGGTGCCAATATTTGCGTTATTTTGGTTCTAAAAACTGGCCCATACCCCCCACCTGACCCTACCTTAATGTAATAACTTGCAGTTTTTGGTGTTTTTGCTTCCGAGTCTACTAAAGTAGCGGAAGCATTGTTTTCACTTTCGGAATGTAAAAATTTTTTTGTCTCCAAAATCAAAAATTCCACTCGCATTTTGCGTTTTAGACCTTTCTGAACAATTTTGGTTCTGTGTCTGTCTGTGTGTCTGTCAGCAAATCCTTGTTACGGGCAAAACTACACGAAGTTATAGTCCGATTTTGATGAAATTTTCAGGGATTGTGCGGGTTGGGGCGTAGATGGTCCCCTATAGGTTTCATGACCCCCGGATCAATAGTAGCCTCTGCGCATGTGCAAACGAAATCCTTGTTACGCGCATAACTCCGGGAGTTCTTGACCAATTTCGATGAAATTTTCAGGGTTTGTTCGGTTTGATGTGTAGATGGTCCCCTATGAGTTTCATGACCCCGGATCAATAGTAGCCTCTGCGCATGCGCAAACGTGAAATCCTTGTTACGCGCATAACTCCGGGGGTTCTTGACCAATTTCGATGAAATTTTCAGGGTTTGTTCGGTTTGATGTGTAGATGGTCCCCTATGAGTTTTATGACTCCCGGATCAATAGTAGCCTCTGCGCATGCGCAAACGTGAAATCCTTGTTACTAACTCCGGGAGTTCTTGACCAATTTCGATGAAATTTTCAGGGTTTGTTCAGTTTGATGTGTAGATGGTCCCATATGAGTTTCACGACCCCCGGATCAATAGTGGCCTCTTCGCATGCGCAAACGTGAAATCCTTGTTACGCGCAGAACTCTGGGAGTTCTTGACCAATTTCGATGAAATTTTTCGGTTTGATGGTAGATGGTTCATGACCCCGATCAATATTGCACAAACGAAATCCTTGTATAGTTCTTTTTCAATGAAATTTTCAGGGATTGTTTTTGGAATGATGTATTTTATAGTTTGTTCAATAGTTGAACATGCCTACCTTTATTTTCTCAAGTTATGCTCCTGCATAACAATAAATTTACCCTAATTCAATATTTACTTCGCCTAATTGAACGAAGTTCTTCAGTCAATAATAATTTTCAATGATCTATACAGTCATGCTATGGATACGAGGAAGCTATGTGCCACACCCACTTGGCATTTTATTTAGAAATGTCATAATAATTATCTATCACTTCAGTCATCTATCCATTCTATCTATCCATTAGGTATATTTTATAGTTTGTTCAATAGTTGAACATGCCTACTTTTATTTTCTCAAGTTAAGGTAACGGTACCGGTAGTGGCCACAGTTAAGAATTTTTTTCTTTAGTTTTGACAATTGTGGGCCAACAGTAGTACTGACTTTCTTCAGGACTCATTTAGAATATAGCCCGACTCTTCCCTAACATATCCATTGCCTAAAACTATCAAAAGAACAATTTTTTCTATTTTTTATTAATTTTTTCTCACACCTTTATTTTGATCTAGTAGTGGCCACATCAAATTACGAAATTTCCAGTAGTGGCCACGTGCATGTCTCAGTAGTGGCCACTTGACATTTTGCCCTCCTTACGTGTTTAATATCATTAAATTCAATACCAGATGAACAAAATTGATTCTATCCAGTAGAAGCTCTAGGATACAGCCCAACAAACGAGGAAACTAGGGACGGTCATATTGAGAAGTTTACCACAATTTCCAATGATGCTCTGCGCACTCCTAGTTCAACCTCTGACTACAAGATGACATGAGCTGTACCTCCTGCAAGTTTGAAGCCACTAGGAGACCGGGAATCCTTATTTCTCAAATATAAACTTTAAAATGGCCACTACTGGAGCAGTGGCCACTACCGGTGCCGTTACCTTATGCTCCTGCATATTTTTTTTTATTTATTAATTTTTTTATTCCAAGCATATTTTATTTCAATCTCGTAAATGCACAAACTTAATTGATTTAAATGGAAATGGAATATGAATAGTGAGGAATAAGCGTTTCTAACCATCGAGAGTTGAGGTGGTCTCTCCTATCGGAACGCTATCAGGCGGCCAGGAATTCTCTTCGACCAGATTCAAGAGGAAGCT
This sequence comes from Creontiades dilutus, assembly GCA_031894815.1. Classification (NCBI taxonomy): domain Eukaryota; kingdom Metazoa; phylum Arthropoda; class Insecta; order Hemiptera; family Miridae; genus Creontiades; species Creontiades dilutus. The sequence continues at coordinate 16,234 of JAVIWC010002151.1, forward strand.
AAGAGCGCGGAATTGATACTCGTGATCCAGAATCCTCCAACGCCCTGAAATATCAACGCACAAATTCAGTTATTTCAATTTTCAGTTATTTTAGAGTCCTCAACTAGCACAATCAACTAGCAGAATCAATCACAAACAACTAGCAGAATCAACTAGCACAAACAAAATACTTGACAGTAGGGATGGCCATCGATAGTCAATAGTATCGGAATAATCGATATATCGGACGAAAAGATCGAATTTCTCTATCGATGATGCAAGGGCCAATAGTATCGGATATAGATAGTTAGTGACCAATATTTTTTCCGATATTTTGGTGTATTATTTCATAATAAACCATTGTAATCGCTCTTGAAAATTTCATGGTTTACGTTTCAAAGGGTGTAGAATCCAAATCTGCAATAAAAATGTTTCCGTCCGTCCGCCGTACGCACGATTTCTCCCAAAGCACTGAAATTTTCAGGAAAATCCATGTTGGTCCGACGACGCCCCAATTCTTTAGCCAGCTCTCTCATTTAATTTAAAGTGCCCTTTAAGGGTTGTCAAAGTTTTGTAAAATCCCTAAAAACCTCAAAAAAGGCAAGGCGGCCTAAATGTGGACTTTTTTTGAAGAGCTGTCCATGAGGAATTGAATGAGCCCCTCCCCAGGTCCGTAGCTCAAACCATTCCCGATGTATGGCCCGATTTATGGTGCCAACATTTGCGTTATTTTGTTTATTATCTTGTTTTAGTTTTTATCGCAGTAACCTAGTGATGTGGTGAATGTATACTGGAGTGAACTCCTAAAAGTCCTCCTTTCTAACCGATACCTCGGGTTGAAGCATTCCGATATGCATGAAACGCTGCAAATTTTTCACTGGGGTTTATTATTCAATTTCATTCATTTATTTGCATTCATAATTTGAATTTCTACTAAGCTTGGAAGTGTGCGTGTTTCACAGGTGATAGAGCGATTATTGAATTTCAGGAGATATGCATAGAGCACGTACATCTGTTCTCACCCAAAAGCCCTATTGGGATGGATCAGTTGATCATATTCGTGTGCCTCCTGACATTCAATAATCGCTGTATCACCTGTGAAACACGCACACTCCAAAGCTTAGTAGAAATTCAAATTATGAATGCAAAAAAAAAATGTTGAATGATAAACCCCAGTGAAAGAAAGCCATGATGCTTCATTCCATGTATCGGCTACAAAGCCTTTTAGGAGTTCACTCCAGTATCCACTTTCACTACATCACTAGGTTACTGCAATCAAAACAAAAACAATAATGAACCAAAATAACGCAAATGTTGGCACCATCAATCGGGCCATACATCGGGAATAGTTTGAGCTACGGACCTGGGGAGGGGCTCATTCGATTCCTCATGGTATGTTCATCGAATAGGTATACATTTAGGCCGCTTCGACTTATTTTGAGGTTGTTAGGGAATTCACAAAACTTTGACAGCCCTTAAAGGGCACTTTAAATTAAGTGAGAGTTGGCTCAAGAATTGGGGCGTTGTCGGACCAACATGGATTTTTCCTGAAAAATGAATGAAATTGAATAATAAACCCCAGTGAAAGAATTTGCAGCTTTTTTGACTCAATTAATTGCACTAGAACCACCTCTAGCCCCATAACACCTCCTCTCTAGTTACCTTCGATTTCCAGAGCTTCGAGGGCATCGAGTTGTGTTCGAATCTCTCCCTCGCTCGCCTGAACTTGTTCTAGAATGTCCTCGAAACTATACGTCCTGGTTTCGTCGGTCTCTTCGCCGGGGTCGATCTCATTCTCCGGGCCGTTGTACGGCCGCGCGGATAACAGCGTTCGAAGTCTTCGCGATATAGAAAAGAAAGAAAAAGTACAAATTTCAGGCTAATACTAACTACTTTCTGTACTACGTATTAAATATCATACAGTACAATATAAACCACATAGCTTTGGGTTCCCCAAAAATACAACTCTCTTGTTATTCAACAATTTAAAAAAAAAAACATCCTAAATCAATCCTTTAACAGTCCAGAACCTTGAATATTGCTCTCCAACCAGCAACCTGACAAAATAACTTTTTGCTTCCGAGTCTACCAAGGTAGCGGAAGCATTGTTTTCACTTTCGGAATGTGAAAATTATTTTGTCTACAAAATCAAAAATTCCACTCGCATTTTGCGTTTTAGACCTTTCTGAACAATTTTGGTTACCGTGTCGTGTCTGTCTGTCAGCAAATCCTTGTTACGGGCAAAACTACACGAAGTTACAGTCCGATTTTGATGACATTTTCAGGGATTGTGCGGGTTGGGGTGCAGATGGTCCCCTATAGGTTTCATGACCCCCGGATCAATAGTAGCCTCTGCGCATGCGCAAACGTGAAATCCTTGTTACGCGCATAACTCCGGGAGTTCTTGACCAATTTCGATGAAATTTTCAGGGATTGTTCGGTTTGATGTGTAGGTAGTCCCCTATGAGTTTCATGACCCCCGGATCAATAGTAGCCTCTGCGCATCCGTGAAATCCTTGCCACAATCATAACTCCGGGAGTTCTTGACCGATTTCGATGAAATTTTCAGGGATTGTGCTGTTTGATGTGTAGATGGTCCCCTATAGGTTTCATGACCCCCGGATCAATAGTAGCCTCTGCCCATGCGCAAACGTGAAATCCTTGTTACGCGCATAACTCCGGGAGTTTTTGATAAATTTCGATGAAATTTTCGGGGATTGTTCGGTTTGATGTGTAGATGGTCCCCTATGAGTTTCATGACCCCCGGATCAATAGTAGCCTCTGCGCATGCGCAAACGAAATCCTTGTTACGCGCATAACTACGGGAGTTCCTGACCAATTTCGATGAAATTTTCAGGGGTTGTTCAGACTTACTAGGTATATTGTATAGTTTGTTCAATAGTTGAACATCCCTACCTTTATTTTCTCAAGATATGCTCCTGCATAACGATAAATTTACCCTAATTCAATATTTACTTCGCTTAATTGAACGAACTCTTTAGTCGATAATTTTGAATGATCTATACAGTCATGTTATGGATACGAGGAAGCTATGTGCCACACCCAATTGGCAGACGTTTTTGTACACGAAATTCCCTGTTATTTTTCGGTTTTCCTTTGTCCAGTGGCGGCAATTTGGATAATACACCGAGTAGATTAAACACTTACGCTTTTGGATGCATTTTAGCAGAATGCAAACACCACCAGCAAACTGCTATCTTGGAGTGATAGTCCATGTTATTTCAGCAGGACTGAGTCGTCTTATCAGTGAAGCTTTTGGATGCACTTTAGCCAACCAAGTTGACCATTTGCCGTACTGAACTTTCTATTTTCTGGACTGAATCGTGTGTCACCCGCACACCACTATGTTGGAGTGACAGTACATCGTAATTGTTATTTCAGCGTCATTGAGTCGTCTAATCAGCTAAGCCTTTGGATGCACTTCAGCAGAGCAAGTTGTAAAGTCTTCAGACAGCACCTGCACTCATCAGGATTGAGCTGTCTCAGGCCGCAGATCCACTGGCCGTAGCTGATTCAGCGCTACAAAGTGCGGTCGGTGCATCAGAGAAATGAGAAGGCAGGAAACAAATGGAGGTGGCTTCACCAGCCACGGAATGTAGAGTCGCGCTCAAATCGAACTGGTCCTATTCTACTGCCACATTTTGCTGCCACTACCTTGGCGCCACTAGCTGTGGACTGCAGTGTTGGTCGCGTCTCATTCCATCTTTCTTGGACCCGCATTACAGGCGTACTGTCCAAATTAGTGACATTTGTGACGCAATGTACATTTTCCCATGCATTGTCCGTTTCAAGACGAATTTCTGCATTCTCTGCGTTCCTGACTTCCTGTTGCTTAGTATTGGATGAATCCACCATTTTCTCTTCTGTCTATAAACTAAAAGTACCTACTGAGTACAACATTACGAATGTTAACTTGCGGCATGATCGTTCATCGATCACATCTACCGCTAGTTCTGACTTCTACTGCTAGTGAAGTGCTAGTGAACGCAACGGGTTGCAGATTGTGCTCTGTTGCCCATTGCGCCACCCAACTGTCGCGCGTAGCGCAAAAATTACGGCGCGATCAACTACAACCAGTGGAGCCGTGGCCTTATCACTGAAGTTTTTGGTTGCACACATAACTTACATTAAAAATTCAAATTTTAGGATATTGCTGAAATGTACATCTAATTTCCTAATAATACCATTCGTCAGACTGAACATTCTCTTTCAGGACTGAATATTATATCACCTCCACACCACTGTTATAGAAAAAGTACATATTCTGTGTTATTCTTACAGGTCCAAGATGTCTAATCACAGCAGCTTTTGGACGCACTTCAGCATGGTGAGTCGACGATTTGTCATACTGAACTCTTACTTTTCTGCAGTGAATATTGTGTTACTTGCACGATGCTATCTTGGATTACAAGGGCTTAGTCTGTGTTATTCCAGCAGAACTGCATTGTCCGACCACCGAAGCTTTTGAATGCCCTTTAGCGGCATCAGAATGCACTTTCTCCTTTCAGGGCTGCACTGTGTGTCACCTGCACACTACTTTGTTATAGTGAACGGGCTTAGTCTGTGTTATTTCTGCAGGACTGCATTGTCTAACCACTTTAGGCTTTTGGATGCACTTTAACACACCAAGTTGACCATACATCAGAATGAACTTTCTCTTTTCAGGGCTGCACTGTGTGTCACCTGCACACTACTTTGTTATAGTGAATGGGCTTAGTCTGTGTTATTTCTGCAGGACTGCATTGTCTAACCACTTTAGGTTTTTGAATGCACTTTACCACACCAAGTAGACCATTCGCCAGACTGAACTTTCTCTTTTCAGGACTGCACTGTTCGTCACCTGCACACTACTTTGTTATAGTGAACGGGCTTAGTCTGTGTTATTTCTGCAGGACTGCATTGTCTAACCACTTTAGGCTTTTGGATGCACTTTAACACACCAAGTTGACCATACATCAGACTGAACATTCTCTTTTCAGGGCTGCACTGTGTGCCACATGCACAATGCTTGGTTATAGTGAACGTGCTTAATCTGTGTTATTTCTGCAGGACTGCATTGTCTAACCACTTTAGGCTTTTGAATGCACTTTAACACACCAAGCTGACCATACATCAGACTGAACTTTCTCTTTTCAGGGCTGCAGTGTGTGTCACATGCACACTGCTTTGTTATAGTGAACATGCTTAGTCTGTGTTATTTCTGCAGGACTGCATTGTCTAACCACTTTAGGCTTTTGGATGCACTTTAACACACCAAGTTGACCATACATCAGACTGAACTTTCTCTTTTCAGGGCTGCACTGTGTGTCACCTGCACACTACTTTGTTATAGTGAACGGGCTTAGTCTGTGTTATTTCTGCAGGACTGCATTGTCAAACCACTTTAGGCTTTTGAATGCACTTTAACACACCAAGTTGACCATACATCAGGCTGAACTTTCTCTTTTAAGGGCTGCACTGTTCGTCACCTGCACACTACTTTGTTATAGTGAACGTGCTTAGTCTGTGTTATTTCTGCAGGACTGCATTGTCTAACCACTTTATGCTTTTGAATGGACTTTAACACACCAAGTTGATCATACATCAGACTGAACTTTCTCTTTTCAGGGCTGCACTGTGTGTCACCTGCACACTACTTTGTTATAGTGAACGGGCTTAGTCTGTGTTATTTCTGCAGGACTGAGTTATCTGATTACTGAGTCTTTTGAATGCACTCTAACACACCAAATTGACCATTCCCTAGACTGAACTTTGACATCTCAGGATTGCAATGCATGGCACCTACACACCGCTATCTGCTTGTTCTGCTGAAATGCTTGTTCTGTGTTATTTCTGCAGGACTGAGTTATCTGATTACTGAGTCTTTTGAATGCACTCTAACACACCAAATTTACCATTCCCTAGACTGAACGTTGACATCTCAGGATTGCAGTGCATGGCACCTACACACTGCTATCTGCTTGTTCTGCTGAAATGCATGTTCTGTCTTATTTCTGCAGGACTAAGTTATCTGATTACTGAGTCTTTTGGATGCACTCTAACACAAAAAATTGACCATTCCCTAGACTGAACTTTGACATCTCAGGATTGCAGTGCATGGCACCTACACACTGCCATCTGCTTGTTCTGCTGAAATGCATGTTCTGCCTTATTTCTGCAGGACTAAGTTATCTGATTACTGAGTCTTTTGGATGCACTCTAACACACCAAGTTGACCATTCCCCAAACTTTCTATTTTTTGGGCCAGAATTGTGAATCACCAAAACACATGCCTACTAGAATAATAACACGCCATCCTAACTTGTCTAATCTTTCCTGTAAATCGATTTAAAAATGAAATGTTCTCACCTTCCCATTCGTGGTTTGATTTTCTTCAGTTCGAAATATTCGCCATAAACGCCGACAATCCTCTTCTCTTCTATTTCTCCTTCCATTTTATCAGAATTTTCTATCTGCGATCTTTTCATACGCTCGTTATCCGGGATGTCTTCCGCCATTTTGAGTCCAGGCACCAATAAAAGCGAATTGGATGTTTCCGCACCCTAAATGAAACACAATTGTTCGTCTAGTAATGAACTTTCATAGTCAATCAAATATTGTAATTCTTACAGAAGAGGACCAACCACACCTGCGATAATTGTCATTTATTTGTTGTAATATAATAACGATTTTAATTTCTACGATCCTGAACGCACATTTGCAGGGAAACCAGACGAGATGGACAAAATTCCGACTGATTTACTCTCAGAAAAAACGCTACAAATTCCTTCACTGGGGTTTATTATTCAATTGGCTTGCGTTCATGATTTGAATTTTTACAAAGCTTTGGAGTGTGCGTGTTTTACAGGTGATAGAGCGATTATTGAATTTCAGGAGATATGCATAGACCACGTAAATCTGTTCTCAACCAAAATACCTATTTGGATTGTTCAGTTGATCGTATTTGTGTGCCTCCTGAAATTCAATAATTGCTCTATCACCTGTGAAAAACAATTGCAAATTCATTCACTGGGGTTTATTATTCAATTGGCTTGCGTTCATGATTTGAATTTCTACTAAGCTTTGGAGTGTGGGTGATTTACTGGTGATAGAGCGATTATTGAATTTCAGGAGATTTGCATAGAGCACGTAAATCGGTTCTCAACCAAAACACCTATTTGGATTGATCAGTTGATGATATTTGTTTGCCTCCTCTACATCGGTCTACCTTTGGCTACATCGTTTAAATTTGGATTTGGGGAAGTTTTAAAGCAAAACGAGTGCTAAAGGACTTGATAAATTATAGATGTTTTTATTGTGGGGGAGTTTTGAGGTTCAATAAAAACGCTGCAAATTCTATCACTGGGGTTTATTATTCAATTGGCTTGCGTTCATGATTTGAATTTTTACTAAGCTTTGGAGTGTGCGTGTTTCAAAGGTGATAGAAAGATTATTGAATTTCAGGAGGCACGCAAATATGATCAACTGATCAATCCAAATAGGTATTTTGGTCGAGAACAGATTACACGTGCTCTATGCATATCTCCTGAAATTCAATAATCGCTCTATCACCTGTGAAACACGCACACTCCAAAGCTTAGCAGAAATTCAAATCATGAACGCAAGCCAATGGAATAATAAACCCCAGTGAAAGAATTTGCAGCGTTTTTTTCTCTGTTCATAAGTGCGATCATTTAAGAACCGGACCTGAGATTCCTGTCTTACTTCCCTGTCACCCATTCATTTCTTACAAGCGTGGTTTTCTAACGACAAGTGCCTAATTGTGAGTTTTTGCATCTTGTACACAGTTTCTACAATAGTTCTACGAAATTCTACACAGTTTCTACAATTGTTCTACACGATTCTACACAGTTTCTACAATTGTTCTCACTTTGAGGTCGAAAGTCTGATGTGAAGTGCACACGACGGCTTTGTCCGTCGGTTTGCCTCGAACGCACAGCTCGCCGCCGCCTTCCAAATGTGCCAACAAAGCGGCGTCGCATTCCAACAATTTGTACTCGGGGAAATCGGACGAAAAATACAAAACTTGACTGACGCCCTTCAAATCACCTGTACAACAAAATAGGCGAATTTTACGGATGCCAAATTAAAATTGATCAAAAGTGTTAAAGACACCGCACTGTTAAGAATGGAGTTCTTACTTTGACATCTAGAGTGGACAAGACACGATATGGAGTCTTGTGGTGCCGATTTCGATAATAATAATAATAATAAATCTTTATTGTCCTTCAAAATTTACCAGGTTTACAATTTAAATAAGTTCCAATACATAGGACCGTGCTAGAAAGCATTACAAATTCTGAGCTCTAGCACGGAGTTGCATATTATAGCTTTTCCAAGTCGAATTGAGAATTTTCCAAACCAAATTGAGATTTTTCCAAATCAATTTGGGAATTTTCCAAATCAATTGAGAAATTTCCAAATCAATTTGAGAATTTTCCAATCTAAGAAACTTTCACTACTAAAAAGGAAGAGGAAGTTTTCCAACCCAAATTGACAATTTTTTAAGGCAATCCAAGACTTTTGTTGAAAACAAAACTAGTGAAGAAAATGAAAGAATAGCACTTTATGAACAAATTAACATTGAAATCATAAAGACAAAATGAACGAAGAATACTTTATAAAAATTAACTTAACTCTTGTTAAGAACAGAACAAATCGAGGCCACTCTGCGTTTGCCAACGAAAATTTTTTTTAAATTCCAATGTTAATTTGTTCGTAAAGTGCTATTGTTTCATTTTCCTTCACTAATTTTGTTTTCAATAAAAGTCTTGGATTGCCTTAAAAAATTGTCAATTCGGGTTGGAAAACTTCTTCCTGTTTAGTAGTGAGTGTTTCTTAGATTGGAAAATTCTCAAATTGATATGGAAAATTCTCAATTCGACTTGGAAAAGCTATATATTGCATCAATAATCAACTTCAAAATAATAACCTTTACTTGTCTTCAGAATTAATTGAAAAGTTTTTTTTTTTTTTTAAATTCCTTCTTCACCTTTTGGTTTATTATTCAATAATAAACCATTGTAATCGCTCTGGAAAAAAAAATTCTAACCCCCCCCTGAAAATTTCACGGTTTACGTTTCAAAGGGTGTAGAATCCGAATCTGCAATAAAAAATTTTCCGGCCGTCCGCCGTACGCACGATATTTCCGAAACGGCTGGAGCGAAAAATCTGAAATTTTCAGGAAAAATCCATGTTGGCCCGAAGACGCCCCATTTCTTGAGCCAGGCACTCAATTTAAAGTGCCCTTTAAGGGCTGTAAAAGTTTTGTAAAATCCCTGAAAACCTCAAAACTGGTCGAATCGGCCTAAATATTTTCCTATTTGAAGAACATACCATTAGGAATCGAATGAGCAATGAGGAATCATGAGGAACTCACTTCTGGACAGTTTCGCGTGTTGAACGACGGAATTCACGTCTTCTAAACTCCTGACGTACTGCCCTTCGTTGTCCGATTCGACGACGCCTTCCATGTCCACCATAACTTGCAAAATCCCTGGATAGGATCGAAGAAAAATCAAATCAGAACTCAACTTTGTTTCAAAACCTTCTTAAAATTACTTCAGTACACAAAAATGTCGTGTATGGCACATATTGGGATAGCTTACTGTAGGAGGTGTGACTTTGTCAAATACACACCACACCGTGACAACTAATACCCACTAACTTTGACAATTTAAAACCTAACTATTTCTGGTTTTAACATTGAATCAACTTATGTACTACAAATTGTCTTCACTTACTTTTAGGCAGTTGATAAATAATTAGTTGTTGAATACACGATAAGGGAATTGTGTGTTTACACAACGTGATGTGATAACGATAGGAACAACGCGGGAAAGGATAACACGACAATAACCTTCACCTCTAAGGCACATGGATGCTAGTAACAAGGTGGTTGCTTCCATAGTGACGATTATCACTTTCAGGATAGGTGACAGTGCATTGTGGTGGCGAAAATATGAACTAAAATGATGCAGAAGTATTTTCATTAGCTGTTCTAACAATTGAACGGGTGAGTTCAACACATTGAATGAGGATGTATCTGTATAGTCACATGGCACATATCACTGTCTACGTCTTTATCCATGTGATCACAAGCCCGTTTAAAACTGCGCTCCCTTTTCAACGCTCACAAAATAGCTCAAGGCATTGGAAAGCTAAGTTTAGAATGGAGCTAGTTACACAGTTTTGGTTTTTTTCAAACGTTTTCTCGCTTAAAAAGATTAAAAACCTTTTTAAGGAACAGTACGTGAGATTGCCAAGTATGGCCCTGAAGGCAACAAATTACCCTTCCACAATTAGTGCAGAAAAGGTTATGGACATTGTCACAAAGATATAATTTAAAAGTATTATAAAAATTCATTAGTGTCAATTTTCAAATTTGTTCTTTTAAAAAATAATTTTTCTTTTTACTGGTAAACTTTTAAAACCCAATGAAAATGAAATAAAAATCAATTAACAATTACTGATTTGAGCCCTCCCGAAAACGAAATCCTGGCTATGGCCCTGAAAGAGAGAGAGAGAGAGAGAGAGAGAGAGAGAGAGAGAGAGAGAGAGAGAGAGAGAGAGAGAGAGAGAGAGAGAGAGAGAGAGAGAGAGAGAGAGAGAGAGAGAGAGAGAGAGAGAGAGAGAGAGAGAGAGAGAGAGAGAGAGAGAGAGAGAGAGAGAGAGAGAGAGAGAGAGAGGGAGAGAGAGAGAGAGAGAGAGAGAGAGAGAGAGAGAGAGAGAGAGAGAGAGAGAGAGAGAGAGAGAGAGAGAGAGAGAGAGAGAGAGAGAGAGAGAGAGAGAGAGAGAGAGAGAGAGAGAGAGAGAGAGAGAGAGAGAGAGAGAGAGAGAGAGAGAGAGAGAGAGAGAGAGAGATTGAAATAATTTATTTAGCCACCTGGGGAAATTAGGGCCATGGGGCCCTCTCTATCATTCCCCCAGGATGAAAATCATACAAGATTCCTCCTTACAATCAAAACAAAATTTAAATTAACAAAATAAATGTAACATCACAGATTTAAAAATTATAAAGTAAATGTTCCTTCTCAGAGTAAATATAGACCTTAAAAAAATTGTACATTAATTGTTATCACCGTGTACTTATCAATCTATCTGTTAATCGTCTACATAGGTTTTCAACAATTTATCCCTATAGAGTTCCTTAAAGTTAGTAACTTGTTTACTTGTATCAAATAAATCACAATATTGGAACTAGAAAGGATCGTTCAAAGGTATTTGTCCGGTGGGCTGGTATCTTCATTATTTTTTACACATTCCGTGTGGCTTTATCGTGAACACTTGACATGAAGATGAATTTTTGAATAAATTGGAGTCTTGAATTTAAGCAATCTGAATACCATTGTAGCAACTGCCAACTTCTTTCTTTCTGCTATTTTTAGCCAACCCAACCTACTGTACTCAGGCGTAACATGCCGATCTAATCGTAATCTAAGTGCGAATCGTAAAGCTGCATTTTGTGCTTTTTGAAGCCTGCTGACATTTTCACTTTTCAGGTCACAGTAGGCGTAGTCAAAAAACGGGAAAACCAATGTTTCAACCAGCTTTTGACGGACGTTTGTCGGGAAATCAATAGCAACTCTACGTAGTTGGTATATTGCTTTAAAGACAGTACTACAAATGCTATTCTCTTGCACTTCCCAAGACAGATCATTACTGATTATAATTCCTTAATTTTTTATTTATTCCACAATGTCTAGCCGCACGCCATTCAAAATAAAATCTGGTACACCGTTAACATTCACGCTACGCAAAATTCTTGAATTTCCTAGAACCATGATTTTGGAGAGAGAGAGAGAGAGAGAGAGAATACATTTATTCAAGAAAACAGATTCCACAATCATCATAATATCATGAATACACAATCATAATAATCATGAATAGTATGCCCCTTCAGTAAGCACAGCCTGTGGTGACGGGGCAGAGTTAAAAGTTGTTTCCCACATTTGTGCCCCATAATGCACTGCAGGGTGGTCCTGTAAGGGTTAAATATGCCCCATACAGCAGTTCTAGCTAGGAAGTGATTCAAACAAAATGATTCAATTGAATTTTGTAAAAAAAAATTATGTATTTAATTAAAATAACATTTCAATTCACGATGAAGAAGAGTAAATGACATATAAAGTTATGAAAATGCAGTGAATTGTAGGGAGAGAGGTTTGTTCATGAGGAGATTTGGATGTGATGCCATTTTTAGGTTGGTAGTCCTGGTTGAAGTTGGCAGCCCGCTTGACAAACGGGGAATCACCTTTCCGTCGAAGGTTATGGTAGATGATGGGGTCGAAGTCACGGATTTGCGGGTTTAAAAATGGCCTTTCGTCCGCTACGAGTTCTGAGAGTCCAGTTCGGTATTCGGCGTGGACTTCGGTGGAGAAGCTGATGCTGTGAGCGAATTCGACTTCGGTGAGGTGGGGGAACTTGTTGGATTGTTGAAAGCTCGCGTCACCCAAACCGGCTAAACCTGGACAGAAGAGGTAGCTGTTCTAATATGGTTGTGGTGAATCAGACATTATTATTAGCCGGGTGCCAAGAACGACTGTTTGCATGTTTCCAATAATTATGAAATAATCTATCTATAACACTAGTTTAATGGCCCTGCTACGCAGGTTAAAAAGAAGTAGGTGAATAACACAATTTTTTTTTTCGTGATTTATTAATTGCGACTGAAAAATCAAATACATTTCATCTAGCAATTTTACATATCAATAAAGGTACACTCCAAGAGGGTAGGTTTACAGCAAAATCTAGCCCTTTATTATATAGCTCAATTAATTAGCACTGAGTTCGATTGCACTTCTATTCACGCAGCACAACTAAATCCAGTGGTTTGTTTCGCTTGAGACGTCGGATTTCACCTTCGTTGTCCAAAACGTAGAGCATCTCCGGGTTCACGTGTTTGTGGAGGCGATGTTCATGCTTCCTTGCGTATTTTGCAATAATTTCATAGACTGTCTCCATCCTCAAATCTCGATGAATATCATTGTTTCGCATGTACCAAGGGCTCCAACTATACTTCTCAGTATTTTATTCTGAAAGGTTTGGATTTTCTTAATATTTGATTTCTTGGCACAGCCCCAGATCTGTATCCCATAGGTCAAAATAGGGCGAAGGATCTGCTTATATATAAGCAGTTTGTTGTGAAGTGAGAGATGGGAATTCCTTCCCATTAGCCAATACATCCTTCTGTACTTGATTTTAAGTTCTTCTTTCTTCTTTTCTATGTGTTTATTCCAGTTTAATTTGGAGTCAAGTGTCAAACCCAAGTATTGAACTGCTTCAGTATGCGGTATTTTATTCGAATTGATCTCAACATCCAAGATTGGGACTTTTCGGTTAGTGAAGTTGATGTGGGCTGATTTTGATTCGTTCAGCTTCATTCTCCACATCTTGGTCCATTTACAAACCTCAGTAGTATACGTCTGTAGTTTGCGTGTTGCAGCTTCTATATCATCTCCAACAGAGAGGATAGCCGTATCATCTGCAAAGGTGGCAACAGTTGTGCCTTCTTGTTGGGGTAAGTCCCGTGTGTACAGGAGGTAGAGTACTAAACAACACAATGAGGGAGTATAATAACAATATTAAAAGTCAAAAAATCGTAAATCCCAAATCCCCGAGGAGAGGACCACGTCGCTTGCCCTGGGAGACGCTTCCCCCCGCTGGGGCCCTCCTTCCTTCACGGGGGGGGTCGGGGGGAGGGGGGGGGGGGGGGGGGGGGGGGGGGGGGGGGGGGGGGGAGCAGGTCGGTTGCCCTGGGAGACGGGGGCGAGAATTCCACCCGCCCAGCGTTACCACCCCCTGAAACGTCGATATACTCTGATAAGCTGGTTTTTATATAGTGTGATATTTGGTGGTTACCCGTATTCAAAATCAAAGCGTACCCAGTACTTACAGCTTAAAACTAAATAGGTATTTAGGGTCTTTATTATAGTTTTTCCACGGGTTGGTAAGTACCTATGTGTGCGTTGTAGGAAGATACCTACCTATGTGTAGGAAGGTACCTACCTATGTGTAGGAAGGTACCTACCTATGTGTAGGAAGGTACCTACCTATGTATCGTTTTCTATGTACAAGACATTTCTTGCTGACAATCGCCGTAGGCTGACAGTCGAGAATTTGAAGCACACCCTCGTGTCAAATTACTTCTTCTCAATTTCAGAGAAAGCGGTGGAATGAGTTTACTTCAAATGAGAATTACCCACCCCCTAGTTACCTACCTAACTTACCTATAATGTACCTGTACCTACTTTTGAGGTTTTGAGTTCAATTTAATTTTGATTAAATTTTTATCTCGACATTTGACTTCAATTTCATGTCATTGAATTAAATTTCATGACATTTTCGTCGTTTTCGTATGGTGAAGGGTTGTTGGGAAATCGAACGATAGTTCCTGTGTGATATTCGAGTCATTGAATCACGCAAGTATTTTGTATACTTGAACGTAAGTACTGGAAAAAAGGCATTTAACATTATTTTCCTTCCTCTTTCATTATATTTATAACGGCATATAATGCTATTTTAAAGGCATAATTTCAGTTTTAGCGACATATTTTAGGCACCTAAAACGGCTTTTTTAGTGACCTGAGAATCCGGTCCCTAGTTATAACCAATTTTTTATGATTTAAACATGGTTACATGTAATAGAATATCAACATAGAATATGCCAATTTTCGATATCTCGAACGGTTTTCGAGATAATTCAACTTTACATCGGTAAAAGGCGAAATAAAGTGAAATACAGGAAAATAACACACAAAACCCGTTGAGGGCATTGTAAAACAAGTAATTATAAACATTTTAAGATCTCGAATGTTTAATTTTACTGAGTGACTCGGGGGAAATCGCGTTTTTAAGATTTGGGGACGTTATCCGTCCGACAGACAAAGCGGACGCTCGTTCCGGCTTTCTGCAGGGTACGTTGCGTTCTTTACTTTATTACGAAGAAAATCAGACCGCGTACGCTTAATTTGATGGATTAGAACCGAAAATATAGTAAAAACGCTGCAAATTCTTTCACTGGGGTTTATTATTCAATTGGCTTGCGTTCATGATTTGAATTTCTACTAAGCTTCGGGGTGTGCGTGTTTCACAGGTGATAGAGCGATTATTGAATTTCAGGCGATATGCATAGAGCACGTAAATCTGTTCTCAAACAAAATACCTATTTGGATTGATCAGTTAATCATATTTGTGTGCCTCCTGAAATTCAATAATCGCTCTATCCTGTGAAACACGCACACTCCAAAGCTTAGTAGAAATTCAAATCATGAACGCAAGCCAATTGAATAATAAACCCCAGTGAAAGAATTTGCAGCGTTTTTTTTGTTGAACCTCAATACCCCCTCACAATAAAAACATCTATAATTTATCAAGTCCTTTAGCACTCGTATTGCGTGAAAACTTCCCCAAATCCAAATTTAAACGATGTAGCCAAAGGTAGACCGATGTAGAGGGGGCACACAAATATCGTCAACTGATCAATCCAAATAGGTGTTTTGGTTGAGAACTGATTTACGTGCTCTATGCATACCTCCTGAAATTCAATAATCACTCTATCACCTGTTAAACACGCACACTCCAAAACTTAGTAGAAATTCAAATCATGAACGCAAGCCAATTGAATAATAAACCCCAGTGAAAGGATTTGCAGCGTTTTTTTGTTGAACCTCAATACCCCCCACAATAAAAACATCTATAATTTATCAAGTCCTTTAGCACTCGTATTGCGTGAAAACTTCCCCAAATCCAAATTTAAACGATGCAGCCAAAGGTAGACTGTTCCAGAGGAGGCACACAAATATCATCAACTGATCAATCCAAATAGGTGTTTTGGTTGAGAACCGATTTACGTGGTCTATTCATATCTCCTGAAATTCAATAATCGCTCTATCACCTGTAAAACACGCACACTCCGAAGCTTAGTAGAAATTCAAATCATGAACGCAAGCCAATTGAATAATAAACCCCAGTGAAAGAATACTTATTTACCCCTGTAATAATATTGAATAATATTTACCTATATATTATCAGCGTTTCATACATATCAGAATGCTTCAACCCGTGTATCGGCTATAAACTACAAATATCCACATCGGCTATCACATCACATTCATCACATTCACTACAACTCGACGCTATCGGCATCACTAGGTTACAAACAAACAATAATAAACCAAAAAATGCATATGATGGCACCATAAATCGGGCCATACATCGAGAATGGTTTGACCTACGGGGGGGTTAGAATTTTTTTCCAGAGCGATTACAATGGTTCATTATTGAATAATAAACCAAAACGCACATCTGGAGGGTCCAAAATCGAAAATACCTCTTAAGCAATTTTCGTTTACACCCTTGGAAATGCGGCTTTTTTTTCAATTTTAAGATTTTTCTCGTTTTTCCGACCTTACCGCATAAAAACGACCAAATCTCCCACATTTTGCGCGCGATTTCAAATCTGATTCCGCTATTAGAAAGAGCGTTAAATTTCTTATCGCCCTAATAGGGAACCAACTTTTTTGATCCGGCGAAACAGGTGAAAAATCCGCTTGAAAAGGACACGTTGTCAAATCGTGGAAATCTCAGACTTTCTTAAAACGCTCGTGAATTTTAGCCTGTAGCGCTAAAAGATGCGCCAAAATCTAGGCTTTCCAGGAATATAACCAGATTTGAAATTCCGTGTAGTTTTCTAGGGAGAAAATTGCTTTTCGAGTAAGAAAAACGTGGTTTTTCACTCGATACTTCGGTTTTTCATCATGCGTTAATTTGTCTGATAGACCAAATAACTAACCTGGTTTAACTTGGATTTAAACAAAATTATTAATGAAGTATTGTGTTTAAATTGTACATTTTTACTGTAGATACTGTTCAAAATGTCCACCAATGTGCTCACGACATGAGACAAAACATCAGGGATCAAAAACAAAAAATTATCAACATTACAACACCCAATTCTATTGCCAAATCAGATTGGGGTTTATAGCGCACGGCGCACAAAGCAACCCCTCCTTCAAGACCGAGCGGTCGTGCGGGTCATTGCATACCAGCCCCTGACCAAGACAACGCCCCCTCCGCAGCTGTCCATTAGGTCTTTTGGTTTATTATTCAATGATAAACCATTGTAATCGCTCTTGAAAAAAAAAAAAAAAAAAAAAAAAAAAAAAAAAAATGTCTAACCCCCCCTGAAAATTTCATGGTTTACGTTTCAAAGGGTGTAGAATCCGAATCTGCAATAAAAATTTGTCCCGTCCGCCGTACTCCGCCGTACGCACGATTTCTTCCAAACGGCTGGAGCAAAAAAGCTGAAATTTTCAGGAAAAATCAATATTGGTTCGACAACGCCCCAATTCTTTAGCCAACTCTTAATTTAAAGTGCCCTTTAAGGGTTGTCAAATTTTTGTAAAATCCCTAAAAACCTCAAAAAAAGTCAAGGCGGCCTAAATTTGTACTTTTTTGAAGAACACTCCACGAGGAATCGAATGAGTCCCTCCCCAGCTCCGTAGGTCAAATGGTGCCAACATTCGCGTTATTTTGGTTTATTATTGCTTTTGTGTTGATATCAGTAACCTAGTGACTGTAGTAGTGTGGATACTGGAGTGAAGTAAAAGGGTTTGTAGCCGATACACGGGTTAAAGCATTCCGATAACCAAAAAAAAAAAAGCTGCCAATTATTTCATTGAGCTCGTGGTTTCGTCATTACTTGTAACTATTACAATCATGAGGCTATATAGATTGCGAAGTGGGTGTACAATTGTGAGGTGGACGTGATTGTATTGGGGTCATTGATTGAGTATCTTCTATATTTATAATCAAAAGCTAACATGATTGACTCAACAATTTGACGACTCGAACATTTTATAATGAACGCCATGATAACAAATTAATGTTCTGTTTCAGGTGAGTTCGTGGTTCATTTAACATCTCCCTACTACGTAAGTGTAATTTGAAACAGTTCATGAACGATTTCTATCACACTATTCGTAATATTATTTATGGATAATGATTTTGTGATTCCAAAGAAATACCTCCTTGATAGATACGGAACCTACGTATACTTTCATGAATAAGTAAATGAATTCGTAAATGAACACAGTTTTCAGTGTGTTGTAATTCTTTAATATATTTAATGCCAAATGTGTCCCTTGTTTTTTTCCATAATGAACCAGGTATTGATGTTCATCTACATGCTCAACACCGACCGGCAAAACCCCCTATTATAACAATCAGAGCTAACTTAATCTACAATCGCTTAGTGTTTCAAAAAAATGCCCCTAATTAATGACTGCGCGGGAACTATATATTTTGCATTCTATGCATTATTTGCGCGAAATCTTACTCGTTTTTGCGCTCAAGGAAATTAACGTGATTGGTCCTCTTTTCATGGATTTCATGATTTGAATTTCTACTAAGCTTTGGAGTGTGCGTGTTCCACAGGCGATAGAGCGATTATTGCATTTCAGGAGATATGCATAGAGCGCTTAAATTAGTTCTCAACCAAAATACCTATTTGGATTGATCAGTTGATCATATTTGTGTGCCTCCTGAAATTCAATAATCGCTCTATCACCTGTGAAACACGCAGACTCCAAAGCTTAGTTGAAATTCAAATCATGAACGCAAGCCAATTAAATAATAAACCCCAATAAAAGAATTTGCAGCGGTTTTTTTTTTTTTTTTTTTTTCAAGAGCGATTACAATGGAAAAATATTTTGTTTGAAAATTTTAAATTTTGTAACAACGGCTACCGCCTTCGGTTCAACCCGTGTATCGGCTATAAACCCTTTTAGGAGTTCACTCCAGTATCCACATTCACTATGTGGATGTAGTGAATGTGGATGCAAATGTTGGCACCATAAATCGGGCCATACATCGGGAATGGTTTGAGCTACAGACATGGGGAGAGGCTCATTCGATTCCTCATGGAGTTCTTCAAAATAAGCCCACATTTATTCCGCCT